>JAHZTW010000002.1:66231702-66283943 GCA_020283515.1 Alliaria petiolata | reverse complement strand
TCAAATCGTTTGCAAGAAATCAAAAGTTAAAGAACTGCACTTCTTTATTAGATTTAGAAAACTTTCACAAAAACTAAACCTCTCTTTAGAAATCTTGTAGAACATCTCTCTACATAGATCCTCTTATATAGGCCTAAGCAACATCCTAAACCTATTGGGATTACAAACCAATTTCCATATTTGTAAAACCAGATTTTCCTTTTCTCTATTTCCCTAGAAACTTCCTTTTCTTAAGGAAACTTGTTCCTCAAGTTCTGGAATTATCCAACAGAAAAGAAACTGATAGTCATTTCACCAAGATCTATTACCAGCACCGAAAAAGGAGAATTCGGCGTCGGCGTCGGCGTCTCTAACCGCAGTTTGCGAAGAAATAATCTCGCTGCTATGCTGATTCTTCTAATTCACTTATGTTGTCTTCCTAATTCGATGAGACTCACCAGTAATTTGAGCTTCAGCGATTCAATTTGATTATCCCCTCATCCCCATCCAGATGTCGTCGGGTCGCGATACATACCTCGCTGATTGTCGAATTCACAACGAGATTTCTCCTCTCAGGTTGAGTGAAACCAAAATGAGACGATCTGACGAGGAAAAAATAGAGCATCTGCACGGCGGCGGAGACCCGTGGTCAGAAAGAAGTGCCGGTGGTGCACGTAGGAGTGAGAAGAAAGTAGAAGAAGCAGCATGGGAGAGAATCGAAGAGAAGAAGAAAACGTTTTCAGATATTTCTAGAGGAGTTGAAGAAGAAGCATCTACACAAAAGAAAAAAAAATCTCTCCTTAAGTCTTATCTTATGTGATTTGAGAAGCAACCACGGTTTTCAGATATTTTTTGTGAAAACGTGTCGTTTGCTTATAAATTTGTTTTATTTTTATTTGTTGTTTTTTTTAATTAAAACTGACATAGCGTAATTTGATTTGATTAAAGGAAAAATTCCATTAAAAATCATCAACTTAATTTTTCTGAGCTTTTTAATGTCTAAGTTATTTATGTGCTCAGTTTAAATTTCCAAATAAATATTTTGCCCAGTTTAAATCACCTACTGTTATTTTGACCAGATCGCGTTAACAGGGACTAACGTCTCTGTAAACGAAGTTTAACGTCGGCTATATCCTCATGTTATATATCTAACCATGGTTTAAGTGATACCCAACATTTCTCCTTTTATAAATCCCCAAATCTAGAACCCTAAAAAAAAAAAAATACGATTTTGGATTCTTTTTGTTTCGAGAGAGACGCGTGATAGAGAGAAGAATGGAGAAGATGAATCGAAGCGAAAGCTCTGGAAGTGGGTCAAACTCAAACGCAATCAGTGGAGGAATGAGCTTGACGATGGGTGAAGTGAGATGTCAATGTGGAAAGCCATCGATTGTGAAGCATGCGTGGACGAATGATAATCCAGTTCTACGGCTGTGGAGATGCAAACTGAAAGTCCTGCAATTTCTTCAGGTGGTACGATGTTGAGAAGCCTGGAGGTTGGCAAAAAACCGCTTTGTTGGAAGCTCGAGATGTAATTCGTGAGCAATGCGAGGAGCTGAAGAAGCTTCGTTATTTGGTGGGGCGTGAAAATGAAAGAAGAAAAGGAGAAACCAGAGTTGTGGCTTCAGATTGAAAATGAGAACAAGAAGCTGAAGCAAGAGATTGTGTCGTGCATTGAAAAGGAGAAGCTTGTTCGACAATTTGTGATTATTTCATGGGTGGGATTTGTAGCTGTTACTGCTGTAATTGTCAATGCTCTGAAGTAAGTTTTTGTGTTTGGTTTGTTGTAGCTTTGGTAATGGTTGTAACGTTATGAAGCTAAGACAATGGATGTAATGTGAGGTTTGATTTGTCCAATGTTATTATCTTTTGAATTCACAAATGAGAATGTCGATGGTTAATGTGCTTTGAATTGACAAATGAAATTGAAAACAGAGGCATAACCCAAATAGTCATGAAAAGAAATATGCATTAGAGGCATTGAAAAGCCATCACAATCTGAGTTTACAAAAGATAGCCAAATTAATATTTGGACTTAGTTTTCAAAGCACTACAACACACCAAAAAAAACAAACAAGAAGACATTACTTGCGTGAATTAGGAGCCTGGGAAGAGCCACCTCCTACCTCTCTTTATGTTGAACCAAAGCATTCAAATACCCGATTAGAAAATGGGCACATGTAGACGCCGATTCCTCTCGGCACTGTCACCTTCTTACGGGCTTGTCCTCTTCCAGGAGGGCGTCCACGGCGACGTGCAGGAGGTACAGTAGATGATGAAGCTTCTGTATGTGGCCTTGCTGAGTGTTGAGTTGCAGTACCAACAGCTACAATAGATGATGAAGCTTCTGTTTGTGACCTTCTTGCTAGTTGAGGTGCAGTACATGAAAGTGGCGCAGTTGAAGATTGGGATTGATTAGGTGTAGAAGCTGGAATGGAAGGCTGTGATTGAGTAGTCTTGCGTTTTCTTTGTGGATATGGGTTGCTGCCTCCAGCATCCTAACATGTTAAAGAGTAACATATGAGAAACATTTCGAGGAAATCATATTATAGAAAGAGTTACACTTACAAATACCTTACGAGGTCTTCCACGTTTGCGTGATGGACCGTAAACCACGAAAGTTTCATTTTTGCAAGTGTCACGGTTATGTCCTTCCTGCTTACAATTGCCACAAGTTACGGTCCCACCACCTCGGGTCACTCTATTTGGTTTGGAAGGAGACTCATGTGCTCCCTTTATCCTCTTTTTCTTAGGTCTTCCTGGCATCTTTCTGAAACATGGGACTCCAATGGGTTCTTTATCCGTTTTTTCCCAAAATTTTTCTCCATTAACTGGTTTTATGTTGTTCATGTAGGTTGCTTTCCAAACTTTAGTCTTGTAATAATATTCGACATGTCTGCATTTAAATATAACCAAGTTAATTCAACAAGCAAACGAAGAAAAGAAAGAGAATAAGAAGAATAAAAGATAACGGCTTACTTTTCTGGATTTTCGTGGTTCTCATTAATAACTATGATTGCGTGTGGGCAAGGTAGTCCAGTTAAGTCCCACTCCCTACAAACACAGCTACGCAGACGAAGACTGACCTCATAGCTACAACCATACAACAGGACTTCAAATAAGTTGTCTGAACTTGTCATTACAGTACAATTCCTGCTCGCTTCTGTATTTACTTCCAAAGTATCTACGATCTTTTTCGAGAAAGGTAGTATGCACTTGTTTGCTTTCTTCCATCTGCGAGCAATACGCATCATAGCCTACCTCCTAATTGTTTCCAGCATATTAATCAAAGACAATTCTCTAGCTCCTTTGATAGTCCTGTTGAAGCTCTCTGATAAACTGTTACAAACATTAGCTGATCTGGCATTTGGCGAGAAGAAAGCTAGACTCCAAGTCGTTGGATCAGCTTTCAACATATCATCATGTGCCTCTCTGTCGTATCCAAGCAGCTCCTCCATGGCCAAATCATACTCTCCCTTCGTTTTACTGTAAGCCACATTCCAGAAAAAGGGTTTGTAGTCAACATCTCCATACTTCTTTTTCCAGTTACCATAGAAATGCTTTGCACAATTTTCTATGCTCAGCGTTTGGAAGAACAGTAGCAAGAGCTACTTTTAAACCCTGCGAAATACAAAGATCGATCAATCATTTAGTACTACTTAAAACACTCTCAAAAGCGACTTAAAACAACTTTAAAGTAAGAAGCATACCTTCTATTTGTCAGATATGAAGGTAACGCCATCTCCTATACCCAAGCCTAAGTCAACCATCAACTTCTTAAAGAACCATTCCCAAGAATCTTTGTTCTCACCTCTAACGATAGCCCAAGCTATAGGATAAATTCTATTTTCTGCATCCCTACCAACAGCTGCTAATATCTCTCCCTTCAATTCCCACTTTAAGAAAGCACCATCAACGCCTATCAAAGGCCTACAATACTGCTTTCAAGTTCTCCTTAGAGGTTCGAAACATACATAAAAGCTTTCAAACACCTGTCTTCCATCCTTCTCAATGATCACAATCTCTGTTGTAACATCTTTGTTCGATCTCACCAACTCAGCCTCATAGTCCCATAACTTTGCAAATTGCTCTTTCTGAGTATCTAACACCATATCTAAGGCAATCCTCCTTGCTTTTCTGCATTTGAATATTGAAACTGAGATATTATACCTGTGCATTAACTCATCCTTTATATCATAGCTCCTTATACCAGGACGTCGTCGTGCTTCCTCTTTGAACAGTCTTGCAATTGTTCCCTGTTTCAACATCCTAGCTCTTCCTGTGGGCAAATGATTGTGCTGCCACTCATATACTTTCACCATCCACTTCCTTATAGGTTTCTCCACCGAACAGTATATCCTCCATTTACAACCACCGTGTGTGCATATTGCTGCAAGCTCGTCAGGTTTCCACTTATTCAGCTTCACATCAAACTGTGTTTTCAAAACATACCTTAGAAGTTGATCCTTGAACTCATCTCCAATGTTAAACGTCTGCATCAGCCATAAGTATGGAGCCTTATCATAGTCAGCTTTACTTCCTTGCGTATGAGGTCTTCCACGGTCATCCTTCTTCTGCCAATTTGCCCATTCTTTATCAGTGTCTTCCGGAGAATCTGGATATTCACAGGAGGAAGAAGTCTCTCACCTTCGATTTCACTATCATGACTAGCTTCATCATCCACATTAGACTGAGTAGCCTTGGAACGAATTGTAGGAGTCTCTATTTCAGCTAGTGCAAACAAGTTTGCAAACCGTGGGTCATCAGCTCCTCCTTCACCTAATATCTGATTCTCATCCTCAGATTGCACTTCTTCTTCCTGTATAGTTGCTACTTCTCCACCTTCTTCATGACGTTCTTCCTCTCTCTCTTCCTCACTACTTTCTTCCTCTCGGTTTTCAGCATCGCTTTCTTCTTCCTCTTTGTCCTCTTCATCACCACCGTATTCATCATCAGCCTTCTCACCATCATCCAAACAGTTTTCAATACCATCATTTTGACCAACATCAGTCACCAAACTCGCACCAGTGTCAACAAGATTTGGTGGAGAGACACTATGCTCAATGTAGATGTAAACCTCTCCACATGTGTTTTCTTCTGAAGCGATCTTCATTATCTCACTATCCTTATTCTTCCATATCAATCTAGCGACTGAGATATCCTCATTAAGTAGTCTATACCAGACTTTCTTGACATCACTCAAAATTGACTTACTTTTGCTGAAATCTTCAAAAATCGAGAAGGTGAGAAGATCGGGATCTACCAACATATTTAGAGCCGTCGATCCACCTTTATAACATAGCTTCTCCCCTTCCTTCGACAGTTCACCTCCGTAGTGAATGTGCATCTTCAGCTTCTCGTCTTCGAAACTACAGAACAAAAAAAGTCATTAGAGAAACGAAACCACGAAATCGCATAAACAACAAAGAAATCAAGATATCACCTTCAATCGTACCTCATATTGCTTGATTTTGTTGTAATTCACTCGAAATTTCTCGATTTAAAGTTTTAAAAGAGATTTAAAAAGAGTTTGAACTCAGAACACAAAAAACTAATTTTTTTATACTACTACCAGGCCAATACCGTTTTGGTCTCAATTTCAATTTTGAAAAGTAATTTGCAACTATAAAAGATTTATACTTGCACATGGCCGATTTTATGTCATAAATTAACGAAAATACCCCAACGCAAAGTTATCGTCGTATTTAATTGGTTTATACTTACACAAATTGTTATGTAAAAAATATTGCGGAGTTTGTCCAAAAAACTATTTTTATAAAATACTGCGGTATCTGTAATTATGACGAGAATAGTTAGTATATTTTACTTTATTTTTAGTTAAAGTAGTATATTTTACTTTACAATACGTGTATGGCTATTTTACTATATACCTCCCAAAATTGATTTTTCTTTAACATCATACTTGTATTGATATTAAGTAGAAATCACATGTTCTTTACGAACCTCATTACAATGGAAATTGTCCTCTGAAAAAAGTAAGAATTAGAAAGTTAACCCTTAAAAATAGGGAAATTGGCAACAATAACCATAAAAACAAACAAAATTAATTATGTGATCAAAACAAAAAGAGAGAATGATATTCTTTATATAATCTATAATATATACATCTCTACCCTTGTGTACACGTGAGTTTTTTTTTCTCTTCTTCTTTTTCTTTTAATTTGTTTTTGTTATTTTCTTTTCTTAACCACCTTCTCATTTATTTGATTTGAATAATTTCAAAAACATTATTTCAAAGTTATCATTCTATACTACTTATGTATGTGTATATAGAATGTTGAATTCTAAATAGATTACCACAAAGCTTTCAACGTTTAAGTTTAGATTTCTATAATTATATTATTTAACTTTAACTAAATAAAACTGTTGATAATATGCCCTTAAATATTTTTTTAAAAACTGATTCCATAATCAAGTGTTTCTTTTCTTTACATGCACTCCCTAATCTATACTATCTAGTGTAGTTTGGTATGCTATACTATTATATGTGTGTCAATATAGAAACATGTGTTTTTCAATTGTGACACTATTCATCTCAGTAAAAAGTTTGTTTTCGGTTTTCAAAATTCAAATTATGTTAGATGAAAAAAAAATCTGTATTTTTGTAATATTACAAATTTAATCAATTAATATTATGAAATTAGCATAATAAATAAAACCAATTGGGATAAAAATATTTGTTTACACAGAAGAGTATAGTACGAAACAATACAACAAATTATTTCTCTGTCTCGGCGTCACATCCTCACCATGAGGATATAATCGTCCAGAATTTGTTTTTTCGGTCAATGAGTTTATTAGATGATAACGATGGTTATAAGTTTTATTTTTGGGTGTAATATGGTCATATGGCAAAGGGTCTTTTAGATTAATAACAATATTGAGAAACAAAATTAAGTATATAGCCATAGGGATTTGAAAATTAATTCCATAACCATAGTACTATTTCGTTGGACGAAAATGCCCCTATTTCAGGTTATACAATTTGTCTATTCTATACTGTAGAAAGATAATAGTATAACATGTGAAACAAAGACGGATGAACGAGACAAAGAGACGAGACGTTTCAAAACAAATCGATCAAACTATACTATACGAACATAAAAAAGGGTATAAACTTGTTACTGGAAATATATAAAAGGAGACGAGACGTTTCAAAACAAATCGATCAAACTATACTATACGAACACAAAAAATAGTATAGACTTGTTACCGTTTGAAAATATAAAAAAGGATAGAATCGGTATTATACATAATATATAAAGAATATCATAGCACCCTTTTTGATATGATTATATTGTTAATTTCAATATCTAATATGGCTACTCAGCCAAAATTCTCTATGGCAAATTGACCCTAAAAAGTATGACAAATCTGATTTTGCTCCAAAAAAAAATACATATACAATATATTCTAAAATTGGCAGGCCGAATTGAAATATAGAAAACCAATTAAGAGAAAGAGACTGAAATTCACGCCAAGACGAAGGCTTGACTCGTTCAATGGGCGTACGTGGCGTAAAAAGCTTACTTAAACAGTAAACACATCATAATGAATGTAAACACACACACACGGACAATCCTTGTCTTTCTCATTATCCGTACAAAGAGGTATAATAAATAAAAAGATTCTAAAAACGCGTAGAACTTTTCTCATTTTACTCGGAGAAACCAATCTCTACTTCAACAACTTATTTAATGCCAATGAGTCCATGGCCTCTAAATCTAAGAAGCAGATCGATTTGTAGCATAACTATTTATCACATACAAAAATGGCGGAGGAGCTTTCGCTTCTATCCCACGGAAGACGAACTGATTGCGTTCTACCTACGAAACCAGCTCGATGGAAGGAGTGATGACTCAATGCACCGTGTCATACCCGTTCTAGACGTCTTCGAGGTCGAGCCTAGTCATCTTCCAAGTACGTTACCCTCACTAAAAATGTAGCTTAAATTAATCTCCACTATGTCATCAAAATCATCATCATAATACAGATTAGGTTTTATATATCGCACGTACGTAGACTTCTTCTCCACGTTGATGTTGTATGGGGGTGTTCAGTCCGAGTTTTGATTTTAGAAAAATAGTGACCAAAGCGAAACCAATTCTAGATCGGTTTAGTCAGCTTTGGTTGGATATTAATTATAATACCAATATACGGTTATGAAATATGAATAGGAGAAAGACAATATATGGTAGTTAATGTTAATGGAACTAACAAATCCTCTTTTTCTTTGGGTTTCTCTTTTTGCAGATATTGCTGGAGACAGATGTCAAGGAGACGCTGAACAATGGTTCTTCTTTGTGCCAAGACAAGAACGCGAAGCGAGGGGAGGCAGACCGAGCAGAACCACTGGTTCAGGATATTGGAAAGCGACTGGTTCACCTGGTCCAGTCTTTTCCAAAGATAACCGAATGATTGGAGTCAAGAAGACTATGGTTTTCTACACTGGAAAAGCACCTACAGGAAGAAAAACCAAATTGAAGATGAATGAGTACAAAGCCGTTGACGAAACATTCAACGTTTCCACAATCCCTAAGGTTTGCGTATGTAAACTTTTTTCTCGATCTATTATTGTAAAAGATTCTTGATCAAAGTTTTTAACTAATTAATGGGAGTTTTTGTTTCTTTTGGAAATGTAGTTGAGACATGAATTCAGTTTATCGTGTCTACATAACATCAGGAAGCTCAAGAGCTTTTGATAGACGCCCTGTGGGAGTTTTTCAGACAGAGAGAATGCTTACAAGTGATGTTGCAGTTGCTGCTGAGACATCATCTCGCGTAGAATTTAGCTCACCGGAAACTTCGAATTCAGAACATGTTGATCTCTCCGTGAATACAGAGATGGCTGATGGTTTAACAGAACCAATCTGGGAATGGGAACAGCTGAACTGGCCTTGATCAAGGCCAATTCTTTAATTTACGTAATATCAAGCAAATTAAAGTTACTACATTATTACGTGGTTGAATTTATGACCATAAAGATTCTTTTTGTTTTCCTTGAAACGTGAGACTTTGAGCAAGAATGAATGACAAAAGGTGACATTATAAGATTTTTTTTTTTTTTCTCTTTGGTTTCGTTTTCTAGAGAATGTGAAGGTCATCATCGATCAAGTGTCATTTAGAAACTCAAAAGACAAAACCTTGAAATTAGCTTAATTAAGACGGAATAATCAACAAAGAGGTGGAAATGCGAGACAAAAACAAACCAAGGATTAAAATCCCAAAACCAGGGAGTATTATATAACTTATAAGTTTATTTGATAGGCAGAAAGTAAAGAGGTGATCTACTTGAGCATGTTTCAATACCAAAATATAAACTTCAAAATAAACGAAAAGATCCGAAAGGACAAAAGTGTTTTGTTAGGATAGAGAAAGAGATATATATGCGTTTCTTATCAGTATAGAGATGAAAGTGGACGAAGACTAAAAGGTTTTTTGGTCGTCTATAGTTTTGTCACTAAAGCAAAAATAACAAGTTTTTGTTTCTCTAAACTTTAGTTTTTAGAATTTATACACTTCAACGTATATACTAAATTTTATAATCTAAAACGAAACAAAGTTAATTTTATAGGTAGATTTATTTTATTTATTGATAGTTTATAGTTTAAATTCGTTTCTAGTGTTCAAGTGATCGTATCCGTACTCACCGACAACCAATAAGGATGACATTTTCCTGCCAACAATCCCACGGAAATAAAAAATCAAAAGGAAAAAGATTGTTTTGTAGTATTGATAAATATGTAATGTATACTTACCACTATAAAGGTGAAATTGGACGAAGACTAAAAGGTTATATTGGTCGTCGATTGCTTATCCTCGTCCTCGTCCTTGTCCATGTCCATGTCCAATACACTATACATATTCATCAACGCAAAAATACAAGTCTCGTTTTTCTAAGCTTTGGTTTTCAGAATTTCTACAATTCAACATACTAAAACCATGATGGTCCATCTGGAATATAAACGACATCTGAATTTTTTTTTTAGAAAAAAAATTGAAATTTATATATATATATATATATATATATATATATATATTATCATCATGTTCGAGAGATGTTTCTATCTGCAAAAACATGAGTTTTTCCAGATGTTGTTTATCTGGAATGTAAACATTATCCGAAAGTTTTTACATAAATGGTTCATTTGAAATGTAAATAAAATCGGAAAGATTTATTTTAAAAATATTCGAAAGTTTTTTCTATGCATATTATCACCATGTTCGAGTTCAATACCGAAAATAAATAACATGGATTTTCTAGATGTTGTTTATCTCGAATGTAAAAGACATTCAAAAGTTTCTACATAAAATGTTCATCTTAAATGTAAACAACATCCAAATTTTTTTTCTATGCATATTATCACTATGTTTGAATTCAATACCAAAAATAAATAACATGAGTTTTTCACATGTTGTTTATCTAAAATGTACACAACATTCGAAAGTTTTCACATAAATAGTTCATCTGCCATGTAAACAACATCAGAAAAATAAAACATGCAAAAAAAATTTCAATGCCTATTATCACCATGTTCAAATTCAATACCAAAATCTAGTAGTTTACAACCAAATCCGATCAACTTACTGTAGACCAATTCGAAATGACAATCGTTAATCACACATATATTCAACACTCCAAACAAATCTTACTAATCGTTGAAATTTATTATTTATTATAAAAAAAACCAAACAAATGTAATCAAATTATTTTTTTATTTCACGATTTGTCTTAAAGCACTCCGACCACTAGCACACAAGTTAATAAAATCTATGAGTACAGAGTACCTGAGCCACTTTTCTTTGTTATCTTTTAAACCCAGGAGGAAGCTTTTCAAGAGATGTTTCTACCTGCATAAAAATTGAAAGATATAATTCAGCCTACTGATCAAGCCAAACCTTTATTAAAAAATGCTGATTTAATGCAATTTGCATTTGAGGTACTTGTTTTCTGAAATATTTATAAGTCGGTAAATTAATAAGTATTTTTTAATGTTAAAGTTTTTTCTTTTATATAGGTATATGTCCTCTTTACTGTTTCTTTTTTTCCTTGCGAAGAAACTGAGCCTCACACTTAAATAAAATATTTGTTTTGGTTAGCTTCAAATAATATCCCTATTCACTAGGTGTATTTTTTTCATTTTTTTATATTTTAGTAAATGCATATGTCTATGGCTGGAATCCCCCTACTCGAAAACATATGTAAGTACAGTAAAACCTCTATAAATTAATAATGTTAGAACTTCGAGATTTTATTATCTTATAGAGTTATTAATTTATCTATAAATTAATAATTATTAATTTATCGATAAATTAATAGTTTATTAATTTATAGAGATATTTTCGGTTTGAACTTTTAACTTTCATCAAGAAACAATACAAAAATGTTTTTAACAATGTAAAATTCATTCAGAAAATATCATATCAATAAATTTGAAAGATAAGTCAAACAACATTTATAAACTTGAAACAACAATATAATCACATTTTACTATATTACATTATTTATATATACCTAAATGTATAATTATTAATTTATATAATTATTGGGACCATATTTTTACATAGAAGTTCCAAAAAAAGTATTATCTTATTATCTTATCGAAATTTGCTAATTTTTACACTGGTCCGACTCGGGACCGGCAAAATTTATTAATTTATAGTGATTATTAATTTATCGAGTATTAATTTATAGAGGTTCTACTGTAGCTCAATTTGATATATATGTATTTACATTATTTTATATTTACCAAATTATCAAAAGAATCATCTTTTTAATAAAAGAAAACACACGCGCAAAATTTATTTGTAAATCATGAAGGCTTTGTTCAAACCTGATTTATATCACAGATTTTCACTAACGAGTTTTAATCTCAAATGTCCTTCCATCTAAAACACTAATCTGAAATATCCTTCTTCTAATTTTATTTTGTTTTTATTTAAATTTAATTCAAAAAACTATTACAATTACCGAATTACAAAAAACCCTAATTTACAATTAGAGCTGCGGATTCTACCCACCCGCCCATCTAATCGGATCTAACCCTAACGCAACCCAACTCACTCACCCGAAACGAGACTAGTAAGTGTGTGTGGCTTTCTACATTTAATATTGTAAGCGTGTTCTTTGACTTTTTAAGAGTTGACTAGTAAACGGAGAGTTGAAGGTTTGACTAATTCTAAAAAAAACAAAAATAATAATAATCTCTTCCACCTAACCAGAAGAGGATCTGGTGTGGGTTTGAAGGTTCGAACTAATGGATCCACAGACCCAACAAAACACCGGCGAAAACAGCCATGATCCCATTCCGACATCAGTCGTAGACATACATCGCCTAATTACAGAAGATATTGGTCCGAAGCTTCTGAGAGAATCAGTTGGTTCAGAGTCATGTTGCATCGTGAGAATCCCACACAGCCTCGCGCGGATCAACCTCAAAGCTTACGAGCCCAAGATCGTCTCCGTTGGTCCTTACCATCACGGCAAAGAACATCTTGAGCAACATAAACGCCGCTTCTTGAAGTTATTCGTGGCTAAAATGGAAGAAAACGGGATTGAACCTCAAGAATTGGTCAACGCTGTTTCGAGATTGGTAGGAGATATAAGAAGTTGTTACTCCGAGGATCTTGGTTTAAATCCAGAAAATTTGGTTGAGATGATGGTTCTTGATGGTTGCTTTATCCTCACGCTGTTCCTTGTAGTTTCCGGGAAAGTTGTTTACACTAATCTCTGAACAATATTGTTGCTACTAGACAAGTAAAACTCTGAAGATTGTACAAGCAACGAAATACATGCCATACATCTAACAAATGATAAAAAAATTTGATTACATAAGATTCTATGAAATCCTTAATTATTAGATAAAAAAAATCCCCAATTTATCATCTTTCATTTTAATTTCTAGGATAAGGTTTCAAGTATATAAATCAAACCCTTCCCTTTTAAGTTACACAATTTCTATACTTCTCTTCTAGCATAAAACAACACAATTTGTTTCAACTATGTTTGTATGAAATTGCACTCTAAGAAAGTGGAATAAACAAAGCACACTTTAGATGATGTTGAATTAATAATGTAACATCTCTCGTCTCTTTCTTTTTATTAAATTTGCTCCATAAAATTACTATTCTCCAATATATATAACCACTACATTTGTGATCCGTATGGGATTCCTCTTTGGCTTCTAACGGTTAGGCCATCAGTATTGCAGAGACAGTTATTGAGGTTCTTATTATTATTTTATTATTAGATATATTATTAGTTTAATTAATAGGTTAAGAATCGATTTTTTAAGTTCTCACTGAAGAATCGACTCTCACAACATAACTTGCCACGTCATTTTCTTTTTAATTTTTATTTTGTTTTTTACTTAAGAACCCAAGTTGATCTCTGTAATAATGATGCCCTAAAGCTCATATATAAAACATCAGATGTAAATAAATAAATAAAAACCGCTACATAAAATTAATATATTGGAGAGAATATATTCATATAAAATTAATATAATGTTTTTCTCTTTAAAACATAAAAACCACTCTCCCTCTCCCTCTCCAAAGCAAAACCCCCTTTTGGCTAAGCTCTGAATTCTGATCTCCCGCCGCCTCACCATCCTTGCGCCACCATCCCTGGCCAAGGTGATTGTTTCTCTCTCTTAATCTCTCCCTCTCTTCTGTTTTTTTTTAATAACTATTTAGCAAATTCTTTCTGCTAAACTCGTTGAAAGGAACGGTATAATCACCGAGAACACTTTTTCCATGGATTCTTCTTCCGCTTCAGGGGGTGACAATTCGGCTGGTTTCAAAATGCCTCTGGATATGATTGTTTGCGCAGCCCAGAAACGGAGGAGTTCAAAAAACCAATCAATTTTTTTGGTAATCGCAAAACAAAGCCCAGAAAAGGAGTTGCACAGGGTTCTTAAGTGTTTGCAATCGAGAAATCACTCTGTTCTCGTAGTAGAGCCGCCTGGTGACGCCGCATTTCCTTCTATAAAATCAGTAGTTGATTGTACACAAGTTTTTGGTGGAGGAAAGCCTATAAGAAGACGTCGACCAAGTGTTGATTGTCATGCTGATCATGAGGATGCTAGCCCCCAATTCTCTCGTGATCTCCCTGGAACCAAGATCCAAGACCTCTCCAAGATCCAAGATTTCTCCGGTAAGACCCCTCTCATTGTTTGTTTAGATTTCATCTGATGGATCCGTCATAGTAGGATGATAATGGTTAATGGATCATTGTATCTTTATTTATATCGTAATTCGTTCATGCCTTGCAGAGCGCATCACACTCGTCAGAGCGGATGTGACACAATGGGATCAGATAGCCGTCTTCTGGGACGTCCTGGATTGCCCATTCCCTCTTTGTTCCAATCCTGATCAGATATATCGCAGAATCCACGAAGCTCTTCGTCCGCTTCGTCGTCGTGAAAGTGATTTTGAAGGTGAGCTAGCAATCTGGGCTTATGTTGATGAGAATATCTGGTCTGGTGAGGGTCTGCGTAACAAGATGTGGGATTCCAGAATCTACCTGCTTCCCGGAGGTGAGAATTCTTTTTATTTATGCCCTCCAAACACTCTCTTCTTCTTATATGTATGTAATCTATATCTCAGTTCCATTGATATATAATACTATTTGCCAGGGGATAAAGCCACGAGACCTAATCGGATGTTAAATGACATTCTTTTATGGAAAATGGATGTGGACGACCAGCATCCTCATTTATCACATTTGATCGTAGTCTCAGATCAGTTCAGAGAGGACACGCTGGGAAATTTGTTGAATTCGAGAGATTTCAGTGTACTGTTAGCAAGTCCGACTCGGGACAACAACAAACCAGAAAGCCCTGAATGGCCAGGACCTCTAATAGACGACGCATTCTTGTTACCTTACGAAAGCTCAAGCTCAGACGAGGCAAACTTGTCACCTTACTCAAGCTCGAGCTCAGGCTCAGGCTCAGAACCTTGTCCCAAAAGGCATAAAGAGAATGCGGCCGAAGAAACACCCGAGGGGTCGGGAAGTAGCTAGCTTATGCGTCACAAGATCTACGGATGAGATGGTTGCATTGCAGCGTATTTATATTAAAAAAAACTCTGTTTTATTTAATTTGTATTTCCTTATTTTAAACTGCAAACTGTGGTGCGAGTTTTATTACTCGCCTTTTATTAATGGCTCGACTTTCTTGAGCCAAATAACAACTTTTCTGTTACATGAATTTTAGTCGAGTGGTAAACTCACGCGGCTTTTTAAATAATTGTCTTCTCATTCTTAGTCGCCGTTAATTGCTTTGCTTTATTGAACACGAAAATTATACGGCCGTATTTTGCCATACAGCGTATAATACCGGCCTACTTGAAATTATTATTATTTTTTGGGGCAAAATACGAAAATTGTTATTTTGTCATCGTCGTTACAATCTTTTTTTTATTGGGTCAAAAAGGTTTGTATTTCAGATAATCGGTGGTTACAATAGATTTTGCTCAAACGATAGGCCGGTTAGAGCATTTTTTGCTAACAAATCATATAACCGTCATTACAATCTCTATCATCATTATATTACTCCCAAATAATTCGAAGCCCTTGATGATTCTTAGAAAGGTTTTCTCTACTATACATGAGCAAAAGAGAATATGCAAAAGGAGAATATGATGTTGACATTAGCATCTTATATCGCTGAGATTATCGTCGCTAGCTGCCGTCTAAGCACACATAGAGATAGAGAGACCGCTTAAACGACTACCTAAACAGATTAAGTTGGTTAATTAAAATGGTCAAATTTGCAACACAAAAGTAATTTCTAGCCATTTTTATAATCTTGCTCATAATTTCAACTGACATCATCTAATATATTACCATACCATATGTCTCAAGGCCATATCGAAGGAGCTTTTAGATAGGTCTCTTCTGTAAGTGCAGAGAAACCCCAATACACAATAAAATACACCAAGGTTAGACAATTTGTCTAAATCTCAAAATTTTATTAAGAATCTTCTTGAATACAAGTACAATTAGTATCCAATTTGGAATTACACGACTCTAAGAACCTCTTAGCTCGACCCCAATCTATTCTTAACTCACAATGAGATCCCTAAGATTAGCCACACTAATTTACACCCAGAACTCTCACCTTGTGATGAACTCTCACCATTTTCTCTCAAAAATGCCAAGCGGCTACCACACTTGTCAAACTAACTCACACGTCTCAAGGGCTATTTTTCTTGACCCTAGAGACCATATACTTAAAGGATTTCGTGCTTAACTCAGAAAGTTCCCATCCTAACAAGTTTCCTAAAGCCAAGAGGAAATACTCCTTTTTGATTGATCCTAATCAACCTAATATTTCCATATCCCATCAAGTCTTCCAAATAGCTTCAATCTTCCTTTTTCTTTGAGTTTTATCTCCAAGTAATATATTCAAGACGTCCCCCTTGAATATATATACTTTCCATAAACTTTTGTCTTCTGATGACACGTCTGATGCGTCCGATGCATCAGATTTCTGTTGCTGCATCTGATGCGTCTGCATCATCTTTCTGTTGTCGCGTCTGATGTCACATCTGCATCATCTTTCTGATGACATGGTCAAGTAGCTTCCCAAACCAGTCGTCAAAACATCAACAATCTCCTCCTTGATGACTGAGTTTGAGCACTTCAAACTCTCCCTCAAACATCGATCATCAAGCTTGTGAGCATCCTCTGAAGCTTCCACTTCGACTTCTTCAAACTATGTTTCGCTTCAGGCTTCTGATTGCATCAGAACCGATCTCTCAAAACCTAACATCTTCAATCTCCCCCTTTTTAGCTTAATTTGATACTCAAGCACCAAGCTCTCTAATCTTCTGCAAACCCCCGCAGAGACACACACAAGAACAAGGCAAAGCGACATCCAAACATAAGCACACAAAACTCCCCCATGAATTGTGCTTCATCTACATCAACACGCTCAACAGAATCAACAGCACGCTAAACAGAAACGACATCAGCTCTGCACGCTAAAAACACTAGAAGATGATCTCCCCAAAGTACATCACCAATCACCCATATATCCACGATGTTGCATACTATGTTATATGCCCTGTTACAGCCTCTCGCACAGGACATCCGTCTGTCGTCAACACAGACAAGTATTTTTTTTTTTTTTTTTTTTTTACAACAACTTACTTGTCTGTGGACGACTCAGCAGACTCAGCATCTCCTTATCCAACGATTCTTCCACCTACTTGAATCGTAACATCTCATATTCATGTCTCTGTCAAGGTTCTTCTGTTGATAGACCCCTTGATTCCTTCTCACAGGCCATGAGCATCCACCATAACAGCTTAATACACTTCTTTTGGAGTGCACAAAATGTGAAACATATCGATTTCTCCTCCATATTTGATTTGCACGTTGTACAAACCTGTAACAATGTGCCTTGATATGACCAAGTCTACCACAACAATAACATTCAACAGATTGATGCCAAGCTGGTCTGGTGGCTGTTCTGTTTGTCTGGGCTTTAGATGTATCAACCCTCGTATCAACACCCTTTCTTCTATATTCTGTATGTGAAGGTGTGTTAAACTTCATCTTGGCACTCTGTCTTACCACAGCTCGTGGTCTGACCTCTGTAGACGTGCTTGTTACAGCTCATGCTCTTGATTTTGTTATAAGACTTGCGTCTGATACAATACCTCTTGCCTCCTTTGCAACAGCTTTCTGAGATGTTACAACACCTGTTGCTTCCTTTGCGACAGATTTCTGAGACGTTTCAGAAACACAACTTGACTCTCTTCCTGAGTTGTTTCGCCTGTACCTGAGACTCACATATGCGTTCTTCTTCTTGCCAATACTCTTATTCCTTCCACTCAACGCATCCTCTAGCTCATTTGCACGTTGCTTCTCAACATCAAGTTCTTTTTCAAGTTCTTCAACTTTGATGTGCAACCTCTTCTTCTCTTGTACTAGGGCCATGTTTACTTTGCATGTTTCCACAAGATCCTCATATAAATCACGCACCACAGATTGAGGGTCCCCTTTTTTACTTCCTGGACAGACGTCTGATCTGGTGTCTGTATCTGCATCCTCATCAGACGAACTATCAGAACCAATTTCAGCTTCTTTAGCTGATCCAAATAATGCCACAATATTAGATAAATCTTCATCACGTGCATCTTCTTTGTTATGAGGTCTATGATCCTTCAAAAAACCAGTCTTGAATTTTCTTTTCCTGGCTGTAGGGCAATCTGATTTATAATGACCAAACCTCTCACATTCATGACATTGGATTTTATCCATCTTATGATTGTCGATTCTCTTCAGAACTTGTTCAACTTTCTTTTCCACGAGATTCATGAGGTCTTTTATCTTATAAGACGTTAAGCCATCTTCACTACCAATATCTGAGCAAACATCAATCCCTGGTGAGGTATTTGATCCATCAGACGGTAAACTTAGCTCATAAACCTGCAGCCTTCCAACTACAACATCAAAAGACATACTATCTGTATCAAGAGCGACTTCCATCACAGTCTTCACCACATGAAACCTCTGAGGTAAACCTCTCAACAGCTTTTTGACCAACTTCTTATTCTTGTAGATCTTCCCAAGAACACGTGCTTCATGTGCCATGGAACATATTCTACCACTAAATCCAGCAATATCCTCTCTATCATCCATCTTCAGAAGTTCAAATTTAGAAGCGAGAATATCTAACCTTGTGCGTTTAACACTTGATGTTCCTTCAAAAATATTTTGAAGAGTATCCCACGCCTCTTTCGCTGAAATACAACCTTGAATCATCTCAAAATGATCTTCTGAAACAGCACGATAAATTGTTGAAAGTGCTAGAGCATTGAATCTAGACATCTGTTTCTCCTGTGTTGACCACTCTGATTTTGGCTTTGGAGCAGTGACTGCATCAGGACCTCCATCAGCCCTTTCAACAGCTTGTCTTGGTGGCTCCCATCCAGATTCGACCACTGTCCATACATCCTCATGAATTCCCTTCAACTCATGTATCATCTTCACTTTCCAATGGCCATAGTTTTCTGACCCCAACACCAACGCTTTTGCTGCGCCGAAAATTATTGTTTGTGTCATTGTGTTCTCTGCCGGACCGTTCCCTAAAATAGAATTTCTTCTTCTGCCTAGGTTAGGCTCTGATACCAATTGTAAGTGCAGAGAAACCCCAATACACAATAAAATACACCAATGTTAGACAACTTGTCTAAACCTCAAACCTTTATTATGAATCTTCTTGAATACAAGTACAATTAGTATCCAATTTGGAATTACACGACTCTAACAACCTCTTAGCTCGACCCCAATCTATTCTTAACTCACAATGAGATCCCTAAGATTAGCCACACTAATCTACACCCAGGACTCTCACTCTTTTCTCTCAAAAATGCCAAACGGCTACCACACTTGTCAAACTAACTCACACGTCTCGAGTGCTATTTTTCTTGACCCTAGAGACCATATACTTAAAGGATTTCGTGCTTAACTCAGAAAGTTTCCATCCTAACAAGTTTCCTAAAGCCAATAGGAAATATTCCTTTTTGATTGATCATAATCAACCTAATATTTCCATATCCCATAAAGTCTTCCAAATAGGTTCAATCTTCCTTTTTCTTTGAGCTTTATCTCCAAATAATATATTCAAGATGTCCCCCTTGAATATATATACTTTCCATAAACTTTTGTTTTCTGATAACACGTCTGATGCGTCCGATGCATCAGATTTCTGTTGATGCATCTGATGCGTCTGCATCATCTTTCTGTTGTCGCGTCTGATGTCACGTCTGCATCATCTTTCTGATGACATGGTCAAGTAGCTTCTCAAATCAGTCGTCAAAACATCAACATCTCCCAAACCCAAAACCATCAGAACCCGAACCCGACTTCCCACCTCCACCTCCCCGACCGCTGTTTTCTGTCAGTCGCGGTGGACGAAGCTTTCTCACATTCACAACTCTCTCGGCCATTTCATTCACATGCAAAAGAACACTAAATGTAGAGTTGTGTCATTAGCCACAAACCAATTTTAAACGGAATCTCCTAGCAAATTAATGTTCATACAATTTGAAGATTATTGTTATAAAATTAAAACTAATGTAAACACGTCAAACCAAATAAATAATCGAATAACCTACCAATTTTATGTGAAGAAAAAAACATTTATATCAAATTCGAATAACAAAAAAACCAAGATTTATATGAACTAAAAATTTAGAGTTTACAACATCTTTTTATTATTATTTTCTTTTAACCAAATTTTTTAATGAATATGAATTATCTTTTTTGGACTAATCTAAATCAAGATATACACCTTAAATGAATTATATATATTTTTAATTTCATCAAGGTTAATTACCTTTTTGACCAAACTATTTAAGAATATACTATAATATTTTTTGTTATTTAAGAAAATTACATTTTTAAACCAAAATAATAGTAAATCGAATTATTCTAACTAATTATTTTCATTAAAGTTAATTATGTAAATTAGCGTGAGGGCAGTCACAACAACTCTCAACCAATGCCCAGCTTGCTTCACAGTTACTAATATGAATGTTTGTTTTTGATTTCAGATAAATTGCGTTCAAAATTCCGATCCTTTCAATGAGACTGTTGAGTGCTTCCTTGGCGACAATATATTCTGGAGCAATTCTTCCAGAAGCTCCTCAACTTCAATCCCGGCACATTCACTCTCAAACTGCAAATCCATCCACCCATCATCCCTCGACAAATCCCTACTTATAATCTTATCAAACGATTGCTCGTCGTGTAGCTTGTAACGCAAGTAGCAGTTTATTCTAACCCAGACCTCTTTCAAAACACTATAACCAATTGTCATTGAATGAAGTCTACATAGGGATGATAATGGTAGAAATTTAATGAATTTTTAATGTGGTATTGGCTAATGGCAATTATGTTTTTTGAATGCTTATATTATTCAACTTTTTTTTCTACCTATCAAAATTTCGTTCAGAAACTCTTCCCCGCCTTGTATTGATGTTTTGTGCAATGGCTTTAGCATACCAAAAGAGAAGATGTTTGTTTGTTGGTTATTTTCTTAATTAGATAATATTGATGGAGAATTAATTGGCTATTTTCGACAAAAAAGGAGAAGACAGGTGTATAATTTTGTATGAATATATTATCCAATAATACGGATCTACTTTTACTTCATTATGAGGAAACTGGGATCCTTTCGGTTCTTACTATTCGACGAGAATTGGGGGATACATATTTTGGAAAATATACGAGAATTGTCTGAAGGGAAGAATACAATTTTGGAAAACAGAGTAATAATTTTAGGATCTCACTCAGAACAGGTCCTTTAATGTGTGAATCAAGCCAGTTATGGTTCCTCTTAATGGAATGGGTGCTATTAACATATATTTTGGGAATTAGGAAATACAAAGATCAAAGTATATTACAAATGGGGAAGGTATCTAGATTGGCCAGGACTAATGATGGGGATAATTGCTATAATCTAGCGATTTGGAATCGGAAATTATGGGATAGGTTTTTGGAAACGCAATATGGAATATGTATGGTAAGAAAGTATCATATATATAGAGACCTAGTGTGGGCTTTGAGTACATATTTCATTCTTTGCTCTCATTTGATCTCTACCTCATATAATTTCGGCTGTTTACTTTGGCCAGATTGCAAGATGTCTCAAGCAATTCAATTTGTCTCTGGTGGTGCCAACAAAAGCAAGGATACTCTGGTACCCCGGATGAAGATAACGGTCCCACGGTTGATAATACAGAATTGCTCAACGCATACTCCCGCACACTTATTGGAAGGTATATGAATCCTGCAGCTCAGGATATGAAGGCCCTTCTCTTCATGCTGCCACAAATTTGGAAGGTGGAGGAGCGAGTAGCAGGTGCTGATCTTGGCATGGGGCGTTCCCAGTTTGACTTTGATGAAGAAGAGGACATTACGGCGGTGTTACAAATAGAGCCTTTCCATTTTGATGGGTGGATGGTGGTTTCGGTACGATGGGAGCCAATAATGGACCCAAATTACCCCTCAACTCTCATGTTTTGGGTTCGTATGATGGGTGTACCTTTACACTTTTGGGCACCTCAAACATTTCGAAGCATCGGCCAGGCTATAGGTGAGGTCCAAGATGTGGACTTGGATGGCGGCAGAGTACATATCATGGTGGATGGTTTCAAGCCGTTGGTCTTTGATACGACCGTGGAATTTCACAGTGGGGACGAGACAACAGTCACACTGAGATATGAGAGGCTTCATGGCTTCTGCCGGGAATGCTGCAGTCTTTGTCACGAGACTTGCAAATGCCCACTGGTATGCCCAAAAAAAGAAAGAAGGGAAGAGCACCGTTTCCAAGAAGGGAAGCATGATGGTGGCGCTATGAGTTACAAAGGGGCCCTAGGGATGGTGCCAGATGAGAATGGGGCTACACTTGCCCAGAAAACCGCACATATTAAGGCTACAAGAGGAAAGGGGAAACTGGCTGAGTCAAGAGAAGCTAAACAGGAGGGTCATCGTGATGGAAATAGGGACATGTCAGGAGGGGACAATGTCTCGGGGTCCAAGATACCGACTCGATACTTACCTTCTAGGGAGATGAGGAAACAATATGGTGGGGCTTCACGGGGAATTCAGAGGGCAACAGGGGGCAACGGGTTAGGAGATGAGGGAGCACAAGGGTTCACCAAGCAGGGATTATCACAGTGTTTTGGAGATAGCTCTAACAAAAGCCCTACTCATCATTCGGCAAAAAAAGTAAGGAAGGAGATTGATTTTGAAGAAGTCGTCTTGGGCATGGATGATCTGGAAAATATGATAGACATGGTGGTTATGATTGCACCGAAGGGGGGATCAGGTGACAATGAAGAGAGGGAACCACATAGTGAATCGGAGAAGATATTGGACATTGTGGATGGGAATATGGAAGATGATCCGTTTGAGTCTGAAGCTATTCCAGCTGCACTTAATGTGACTGTAAACAACACCGGAACGGAAGAGCCTGCTCCAGACTCAAGAGAAGGTTCAGAAAATATGGACATGGAGCTGGGTAACCATGAGGAGGTGACAAGATACACAGCTTTTACCGAGACAATTGGTAATGAAAAGGAGGTAACTAAAGCACCGTCCAAGGCAGGTGTAAAGAAACAGCTGTTCAACGCCTCTTTCGGGGTGGGTGGTGGCTCTAGGAAGATGCTCCACGCTGCAACACCAAAAAAGAAAGGTACAAAGGATATTATTCGGGGAGGGGATAAAGGAATGGTGCAATCTAAGAAAGGTGAAGCTCAGGTTGCTGGTTTGGACTCACAAATCGTGGATTAATGCGGGTGTTAAGTTGGAATTGTCAGGGTTTGGGTAACAGGTACACAATAAGTTATTTCAGGGAGATTTGGAGAAAATTCAAACCGGATTTCTTATTTCTTTCGGAGACAAAACAATGTTTTAATTTTTTTGAACAAGTTTAGTTGCATTTTGGTTATGAATTCTTGTATACGGTGGAACCGTGTGGGGCTAGTGGCGGACTTGCCTTATTTTATAATAAAACTTATGACGTTCAAATATTATTTTACAATAAAAGAATTATTGATACTGAATCTACAATGGAAGGAAAAAACATATATGTCTTTTGTTTATGGCGACTCAGTCCCAAAAATGCGAGAACAAGTATGGGAACGGTTAACGAGAACTAGTCTGACAAGGAATGAACCGTGGTTCTTAATTGGAGATTTTAATGAGATTACAGGCAATCATGAAAAACAAGGAGGCACACTTAGGCAGGCATCTACATTCCTTGGCTTTAATACTATGATTTGTAATTGCGGATTGATTGATTTTCCGAATCGAGGGAACACACTATCTTGGAAGGGTTGGCGAAGCGGACAAAATGTAAGATGTAGGTTGGACAGAGGCCTCGCCACAGAGGAATGGCATTATTTATTTTCATTCTCATATGTAGAATACTTACGGATGATTGGATCGGATCATCGACCAATTGTGGCGACAATTGAATCACGAAAAATAAAATGGCGACACCAATTTAGGTTTGACAAGAGATGGATTGGTCAGGAGGGGCCGATGGAAGCAATTACTCGGGGTTGGAATACTAGTCCGCTAGATTCAACATATTCATTAGTTGATAAAATTGGTATATGTAGGCATGCAATATCAAACTGGCGACAAGAAAACCAATCACAGGAGAGGAATAGAATTGAAACGTTACAACGGGAACTAGAGGAAATACAAAATGATGACAGACATACTCAAGAGGAGCTAAATGAAATAACTCAAAAACTTAAAGATGCTTATCGCGAGGAGGAACAATTCTGGCAACAAAAAAGTCGGAATCTATGGAACAGATGTGGGGACCTTAATACAAAATACTACCATGCTACAACAAAACAAAGGCGAACGATAAATCTATTAATTGGACTACATAATAGTCAAGGTGTTTGGGTAGATGGAGATAATAAGGTAGAGAGAGTTGCAGTGGACTATTTTAATGACCTATTTGTGACTACTTCTCCAACGGCCTTTGAGGAAGTATTAGGGGAAATACATCCGGAAATAACGGAAGCGGAAAATGAGGAACTGCTTCGGATGGCATCCGAGGAAGAGGTCAAGAGGGCGTTGTTTATGATGCATCCAGAGAAGGCTCCTGGCCCTGATGGTATGACATCACTATTTTTTCAGAGTTCATGGGTGATTATTAAGGGAGATGTGATACGTATGGTAAATAATTTTCTCACCTCAAGAACTTTCGACAAACGACAAAATTTGACGAATATTTGTCTTATTTCAAAAACGGAAAGGCCTAATCGGATGATGGACTTACGACCAATTAGTCTATGTAATGTAGGATATATAATCATATCATAAGTTCTATGTGAAAGATTGCGGATCTTGTTACCCCGGCTGGTCTCAGAAACACAATCAGCTTTTGTGTCAGGTAGACTTATCTCGGATAACATTTTAATAGCACAAGAAATGTTTCATGGATTACGGACAAACAATTCTTGCAAGAAGGGATTTATGGCAGTTAAAACGGACATGAGTAAAGCCTACGATCGGGTTGAATGGTCTTTTATAGAACATTTACTCCGAAAAATGGGCTTTGCAGAGAAATACATAATATGGATAATGTGGTGTATTGAATCTGTGCAATACACAGTTCTAATTAATGGTCAACCAAGGGGAACTATTAAACCAAAAAGAGGGCTTCGCCAGGGGGATCCTTTGTCGCCATTTCTTTTTATCCTTTGCACGTAAGTATTAATAGCTAATTTGAGGAAAACAGAGAGGGAGAAACTAATTACGGGTATGAAAGTCGCACAGACAAGCCCGGCGGTCTCACATTTAGTTTTTGCGGTTGATAGTTTATTTTTTTGTAAGGCAACGCAGGAGGAGGCCATTGTGCTACTTAACCTTCTCAAGCAATATGAAACGGTATCGGAGCAACAAATAAATTTTAATAAATCGTGGGTTCAATACGGCCATAAAGTTGATATGGCGATAAGGGAGTCTATGCATACTATACTTAGCATAACCAATATTGGAGGTATGGGTACATATTTGGGGATCCCAGAAAGTCTAGGGGTAGCAAAAACAAAAATATTTAATATCCTACTGGATAGACAACAAAAAAGGTTAATGGCTGGACAGCTAAATTTTTATCAAAAGGAGAAAAGGAGATTTTAATTAAATCTGTGGCCACGACAGTTCCCACATACGTAATGTCATGCTTCTGGTTACCAAAGACGTTAACCACAAAGATGACGAGTACAGTGGAAAAATTCTGGTGGAGTAATAATGGACAGACACGGGGTATGCATTGCCTCGCTTGGAATAAATTATGTAAACCAAAAAAGGAAGGGGGACTTGGGTTTCAAGTTATTGAGGATTTTAACACGACTTTGCTTGCTAAACAGTTATGGCGACTTATTGAATCCCCGCATTCACTATTTGTAAGGGTTTTCAAGGGCTGCTATTTCAAGAATGCAACACCGATGGATCCCATACGATCGTACTCGCCTTCCTATGGATGGAAGAGTATCACATCTGCTAGATCTCTGGTACAAAAAGGGCTCATCAAAAGAGTTGGTTACGGGCATTCTATATCGGTATGGAATGACCCTTAGATTCCATCATCACCCCGAGATCAGCATCAAGCAAATGATATATATATTATCCTGAGCTGACAGTTAATCAATTAATTGATCCCGCAACATCAATGTGGAATATACCACTAATACAATAGTTAATCGTTTCAGAGGATATACCATTAATTACGGGGATTCCAACGACAAGAGCAGAACGACCCGATGAGTGGAGGTGGAATTATACAAAAACGGGGAGGTATACTGTAAAATCGGGGTATGTATTAGCCCAAACATATCACCAAGAAAGTGACAGTCCGCGTTTTTTCGGACCGGATTTGAGTCAACTTCAGGCACAAGTATGGAAGGTTAAATGTCCACCAAAAATGAAGCACTTTTTATGGCAAATTATTTCGGGATGTCTGGCGGTCATGGATAGGCTTCAAAGTCGAAGGGTGAATTGTGACCCTCAATGTAGCAGATGTGGGGCAGGTAGAGAAACTATTAATCACACCCTTTTTGAATGCCCTCCGGCATTTCAAGTATGGGCCTTATCGTCGATACCCACACCGATGCACAGCTTCCCAACGGAAGCGCTAAATTCTAATAAGGCAAATTTGTTTTGGCATCTCCCAAACCACGAGGATATGAAAGTGTACCCATGGATTTTATGGTATATTTGGAAAATGAAATATGATAAGATTTTTTCAAACATTGACCGGGATCCAAGGGAGATAGTCCGGCTAGCAACGGCAGAAGCAATGGCAAGGGAGGAGGCCCAAACCGAGGACTCATTGGTTGATACAGTAATGAACATACATGACATGACTGTACGTTTTGATGGACTGATATGTCACACAGACGGCTCATGGAAACAAGGTGTCACAAATGCAGGATTGGGCTGGTATAGTCAAGGAGTCGGAACGGTGGGGACTTTAATGGGGGCCAAAAATGTGGGCCGCAGTATATCACCTTTGCATACAGAGTTAGAGGCATTAATATGGGCAATGCATTGCATGCTTGATACTAGGAGATTGGCGGTGGCGTTTGTTACAAATTGTTCCGAATTGGTGAAGATGGTGTCTAAACCAACGGAGTGGTCGGCATTCTCAATACACTTGGAGGAATACGAGAAGAGTAGGAGGGAGTTACAATTCTTCTCCATTTCAAAAGTTCTAAGAGCGCATAACACAAAGGCGGACAAGCTAGCACGGCGTGCTCGTGACTACCTTTATCATCTACATTATGTAAACTCAACTCTACCGATCTGCTTATCTGGAGCGTTCTAAGAGTATGAGGCTGTTGATAAAAAAAAAAAAATTGTTGTTCTATAGTGAACACAATATCATTTTATTATATATATATATATATATATATATATATATATATATATATATATATTTTAAATAGACGGTTGAATTCTAAGTATTAATCGTTCTATTATAATTTCACAAAATGTTGCTTTATTTAACTGGTTTGTGAATATATTTGAGATATTTGTATGTCTAAGGTCATATATTTTGTTGCAGATTGATTTTCTTGTTGAAATAATTTATAATATAATTAAAGTTTGTTTTCAGCTCCAAATCTATACTATTGTACACATTCATATAGTATAGTTCATATTTATACAAGAATCATATACTATACAAATAATTTCATTATATATATATATATCTTTCTATATAGAATGTCGAATTTTACGTATTAACCACTGTACTCCACGTTTTCAAAGTGTTGTATCATGCAACTATTTTAACGAGCTTGAGATATTTATATTTACACAATTATTCACTGTATTACAAAGATAACATGAAATTGTATCCAAATTTGGTATCATATAATGGTGTAAAGTTCTCCATCAAACTTATGACGTTTAGAAGCTGTCAAAAGTTATCAAACGTTATAGATCATAGTATAGTATGTCTAAATTAAACACCTTCTTTTGCTCAAATACTAGGAGTGGGCATTCAGATTACCGGATCAGTTCGGATTGGATATTTCGGATTTCAGATATTTCAGGAATATAACTTTTGGTATACATCATGTATTATAAAATTTCGGATCGGATTCAGTTCATTTCTCTCCGGGTTCGGATATGTTCATATATTATTTTTTGGATCCGAGTTTTTTCGGATTCGATTTGGATAAGAGTACTTTTATCCGAAATATAACCAAATGTAACCACAAATACTCCAAAGTAACCAAAAATCTAAATATGAATATTTAAAATAACCAAAGTAGTATCGATTCTAAATCAAACCAAATATTCAAAATTCAAAATCAAAATAAACATTCAAATTTCAATTTCAATTTTTCATTAAAGAACACAAATACAAATAACATTTAAAAAAATTCATTACATAAAAACAAACTCAAACAATTTTAAAGATAATTTCTGTATTTACATAAAATCAAACTAGAAATATATATATATATATATTACTTATAGTGTATTTACATAAAACCAAAAAGATAATTTCATACCTTAAACTGTTTTTTGCGTTTCAGAAGGAGCTCAGGCTGCAGAAAAATAATTAAGGACTTCTAGGACTAATTCGGGTCGGTTCTTCAATTTTTCGGGTAGTTCGGGTTTCACAAACTTGACTGAAACTAACCGAAACATAATTTGGTTTGGTTTGGTTTTCGGATAATTCGGTTCTTAAATTTCAAATCCGAAACTAACCGAATTTTTTTAATTTTTGTTTAAATTCGGTTAAATTCGGGTAGTTCGGGTAATTCGGTTCTTTGGTTCAGTATAATTCGGTATGATTTTGATTTTGATTTTTTTTTTAAAAGGGTAACCTTTTTAATTTTTGTTTAAATTCGGTTAAATTCGGGTACTTTCAGATAATACGGTTCTTTGGTTCGATATAATTCAATATGATTTGATATAATTCGGTATAATCAGTTCTGATCGGGTATTTTCGGGTCGGTACCAGATCGGGTTTTTAGATCTGGATAAAATGCCCACCCCTGTAAAATACTTCAAATTACTTGTCAAATCTTTATAAAATACAAAAATATCGAAAGCATTGGTTTATAACCAAATACCAATCATTTCTTAATGAAACATATATAAAATACTATTGAAAAATAGTAAAATACGTAGTATATAATTTAGTTATATAATGTTTAACTTATTTTATATATAACTAATATTTTCAATTTTGGTAATTTTACCGTTAGAATTGAATTATCAAAAGTTATAGATCATAGTATAGTATGTCTATATTAAAATTTAATGGCGACCCTATTAATTTCTGTAAAATGTTTTTTTATCTATTTTTAAAAATTGAAATCATGTTAAACGCAAATTTTTTGTAATATCATAAAATTTACTCATTTAATATTATTAGATAAAAATAATAAATAAAATCATTAGAGGTAAACATATTGTGTCTAACACAATTTAGTACAGAAAAGTATATTAATTTTTATTTTTTATGTTTTTGTGTATTAGTGAACGATGTATATAGTGCTGCATATACAATATGCTACATGACTATTAAACTGTGACATCATCAAACCCTCTTTCATGCTAGCTATGAGGGGTAAAAGCGATCACTTTATACTCATTTTGTTAGATCTCCAAATATACAAATAATGATGTCAGGTCCGGCCAAAATATTCTATGGATCCTGTGCAATATTTCTAGTTTTATAAATAGAATTGGCAAAGGAAAGCCCTAAATCTTTTAAAATGGAAACTAAAAGCTAACGAAAATTTGTAAAAAAATCTAGGGACCTAATGCAAATGCACCTCTTGCACTTGTTTAGAACCGGGTCTGAATGATGTTAACAAACATTGGAAAATTGACTATTCACTTAATTCACCCTTAAACATACTATATTGTAGCCAATCATCTAAAATGGTCATATAGTATATATATATATATTTTTTTTGGTTATCTATACTAAATTTCCCATTGTAAATTACAATTTCTTGACAAGTTGAGAGGTTAGATATGGCATACCAATTCATACGAATATATATCAACGGTTCTGGCCACACATCGAAAAAGATGCCACAAAGTAAACATTCTCAATCAGATTGAAGATGTTATAGATGCTCAACGTGGAAAGGGGTTACAACAATGTGAAGATGTGGTGTTATGGAAAAGCAGAGGTGACAATTTCAAAGCTAAATTCAACTCAAAGAACACTTGAAAAATCATAAGAGTAGCACAACCTATCAAAGAGTGGTATAAGGGCGTATGGTTTTCATACGCCATGTCTAAATACTCATTCCTCGCCTGGCTTTCACAACAAGGTCGTCTATCAACGGAAGACATAATGATTTGATGGAACGTAGGTGCGAATCTTTCATCTGTTTTCTGTCAGAAACCGATCGAAACTCGTAACCATATGTTCTTCGCTTGCAGCTGGTCGACAAAGGTCTGGTCAAAACTCACTCGCAAGATGCTTGGTTCGAGGTACACAAATCAATGGGAGAGTATACTCGCCATATTGGTAGATGAATCGCAAGCTAAGCTCCATTTCTTTCTTATTTGATATGTGTTTCAGACAATTTACTATATATGGTGGGAAAGAAATGGCAGGAGACACAGGGAATTTTCAACACTTCCAAATCAGTTGGCGCAGCAGATTGACAAACAAGTAAGAAACAGATTGATTACGATACGAAGGCTTGGAGACATTCGTTACGGGAAGGCTTCAAACTTTGGTTTTCATATCATTGATTTGTTGGCTAAGCAATTAAGCTAATTTTTTCCTAAACTTCAAAAAACAGTTACAGTCATTGTAAAAACGTTTTTTGGATTGAATTAATTTTACATTCATTCAAATTTTTTGTTTTACAATTTCTTTATGTTAGTCCAGTTTTTTTTCTTGTTTTTAAGGGGTATTTTTACACGTTACACGCAAATAGTTATACAAAAAAGAATATTTTGGATAAAAGGAAAAATTAGTTATTTTATAATAACATAAGATTTTATAAATTGATCTTATAACAATTACTTGTAGTTGTAAAATGGTTAAAAACTTTGGAATTTACAAAAACTTGTTTTACTAGAACACCAAATTGTTCGTAAAGATCTCAGGCCTCCAATATCCTTCTACCACACAGTGCTTCTTTGGATACTTCAATACTTAGGAGCTTCACCTTCACTACTCTGCTCACTGAATTTTGTTCAGATTCATTGAAATTTTTTCTTTGGTCTACTATGTTGATCCTTTCATCCTGATTAAGAAAAAGGCAACATTTGTTTCCACGTTTTTTTTTATTCTTAAGAAAATCAAATGTATTTACTTCCAGTTGAGAAATATGTCTTACGTGTATAAAGGAAGAAAAACAATGACATTAGGAGGACAAATTTTGAGGATGTGTAAATCAAAAAAGTTAAACATTAATCCTCCATCCCCTAAAAAGCTTGCATTCATCGGAAACCTCCACCCGATCGGTAAATTACCCCACAAGTTACTCTGTACGACCTATCCCTCAAGAACAAACCTTTCATATTCGTAAACTTTGGAGCAACTCGATAGCTGATGCTTTTGAAGAGATCACGAAGAATCACAATATTGAGTTCTCAAACCGAGCAGCAATCTCTAGCCTTCATATATCCTCGAAAGGGGAATGGCCAAGACATGGTCTATCAACTATCATCCCTATGGAGGTCATTGGAAGCAGTTAAGAAAGGTCGGCGCTCTTCATCTCTTGAACAAAAACGCCATGAACCGGTTTTAGACGATGAGATATGAAGAGATCTCAAGTATGCTGAAGACTATTAATGTTTCATGACAAGGGAAATATGAGAGGAAATTGTACTCTTGTTTATCATTGATATCACCTTACGGTTTATATACAAGTACATGTTTCCCTTAAAGAATATTCTAAACTTGCTATACAAGATGCAATCTCTAGGAATAAGGAAATATACTATAACTATGCGATCTTTACATATCACGACCCAATACTCCTCCTCAAGTTGTGCATGAAGATCAAGAATGCCCAACTTGCAAGTAAGATAGTGAAATTGTGCAGAACCAAGAGCCTTTGTAAGAACTTCCGCAAGCTGTTTCGTTGTATGAACCTTCGCTGTTGCTAAGACCCACAATCTCGTCTCGAATAAAATGACAATCTCTCTCTATATGCTTAGTGCGCTCATGAAATACCGGATTAGCGGCGATGTGAAGTGCAGCCTGGCTATCATAATAGAGGAGCATCGGATCATTATGAGTCACACCAAAACACGAAAGAAGTGGATCCATTTTAGTTCACTCGTAGTATAACTCATGGCCCGATATTCAGCTTCAACTGAAGAACGAGAGACTGTCCGTTGTTTCTTAGTTTTCCACGCAATTGGAGAGTGTCCAAGAAGAACTACATACCCCGTCAGCGAACGTCGAGTGAGTGGACATGCTGAAAAATCAGTCACTGTAGGCGGAGATATGTAAATCACTATCGACTGTCAACAAAATTCCTTTCCCTGGACAACCTTTTAAGTATCGAACCACACGTATAGCAACATCCCAATGCTTTGTCCGAGGTCGATGTAAGAACTGAGCTAATACGTGAACCACATAAGATAACTCTGACCTCGTAATGGTCAAATAAACAAGTCTCCCCACAAAACGTTGATAACGACCAGGATCCATACATGGACAATCATCATCGTCTTGGAGATGATTGTTTTGCACAATAGGTGTATCAACCGATTTTCCTGCCAACATGCCACACTCATTTATAATATCAAGTGCATACTTGCTCTGTGACAAATAAATAACTTTGGGAGATTTTGCAACTTCAATGCCAAGAAAATACTTCAAAAAACCCAAATATTTCATGTGAAAGCATTCTCCCAAATATCCTTTAAACGTTTTGATTGCTTCGGGATCATTTCCACCAATAAACAAGTCATCAACATAGATCAGAACGTATAACCACATATCACCACGAACAAGAGTGAACAATGAATAGTCTGAATATTCTTGAGAAAATCCATACCCATGTAAAGCAGCCGTGAGTTTTGCGAACCAACAACAAGGAGCTTGACGCAACCCGTATAACGATTTTCTCAAGCGACAAACAGCAGTCCTGTTAGAAGATTGAAAACCCGGAGGTAACTTCATATAAACTTCTTCATCTAAATCTCCGTGGAGGAACGCATTATGAACATCCATTTGATGTACTTCTCAATTCTTGACAGTGGCAACCTGAAGGAACATGCATATCGTTGTCATCTTCACAACGGGGGCAAAAGTCTCTTCATAATCAGTCCCTTCAATCTGTCTATCTCCTCGTATAACCAGTCGAGCCTTATATATCTCTGTAGAGCCATCAGCGTGATATTTTTTTGTAAGAATCCAACGACAAGCGATAGCTTTCTTATCCGACGGAAGGTTTGTTCCATGCCACATACCAGCAGCTTCTCGTGCTTTTATTTCCTTAGCCATCGCATCACGCCACACCTTATGTTTCACAGCTTCAGCGTAGGAATTCGGTATAAAATTCAAAGTAAAAGCTGCAAGAAATGCTTGGTGTTTCTCCGAGAAACTATCACACGTTACATAATTTGAGATCGGATAGGGGACCATACCTAGTGGAAGACGCTGATTCGAGAGTGCGGTGCTAGGGGTCTGTGGTGTAACGTGTGGTGTAAAGTAGGTAGTCGTTCAATTTCGTCGGAACGGTGCGTTGTCGTTTCCCTTTTCCCAATTATGGCTCATTTGGTATGTTCGGAGCGATTACAACTTCACGATCGGAACTCCCCCTTTCTCCATCACCACTGGAACTCCCCCTGACATCAACACCATCCAGTGACGCATGTTGAGTAGTAGAATTCTCTACAACCGCTGGTGATCCCGATACATTTTCAGTTGGAGTTGTGACCGAAATCGAGTGATTCCGAACCATAAAATCATCATCCCACACATCTGGTGTAGATCTAAGAGGAGTAGTCATTGGTGGAGTTGGTGGAGAAGAAAACGGAAACACACTTTCATGGAACACAACATCTTGTGAAACAAAGTATTCCTCGATTTTAAGATCAAACACTCTCCATCCCTTCTGCCCATTTGGACAACCAACAAAAATACATCTCTGACTACATTAACCAAACGTATCTTTATCCTGAGACAGCTTGTGAGCATAGCATAAACAACCAAACACCTTCAATCGATCAAATGGCGGAGATTCGCCATATAAGAGCTCATATGGTGTCTTCCCATGCAGCAAATTAAATGGTGTTCGATTGATTAAATGTGCTGCGGCTAAGACACATTCTCCCCAAAACTGAATCGGTAAGTGAGCTTGAAACATGATGGAGCGAGACACGTTAAGTATATGACGGTGTTTGCGTTCGACTCTACCGTTTTGCTGCGGCGTACATACACATGATGTTTGATGTAACATGGCTTCTTTTTTAAAAAAAAATGGCTTTAAACACTTGAATTCAGAGCCATTGTCGCTTCTCACTATTTGAACCTTCTTATCAAATTGTCTTGCAACCATTGCACAAAACTTTTGAAGATTACCCGCAACTTCGTGTTTGTCATTCAAAAGATAAATCCAAACATCACGCGAGAAATAAGTATCACAGTGGATTAAACCAAATAATTCAGAAGCTTTATTAGAACTCTATTAAAAACAATCACGGGTATGTTTAGCCCGAAAACAAGTATCACAAACAGCTTCTGTCTCAGCAGGTTTCCCAACATCAACATAACTTGACAAAAACAGTAAAATGACCTAAACGACGGTGCCATTGAACCCTTGCTCCTGAACCCTTGCTCTCAGCAGGTTTCCCAACATCAACATAACTTGACAAAAACAGTAAAACCCTATTAGAAGGATGACCTATCTTCAGTAAAAGTAATGGACCCTTTGGTGAGTTTAAGCAACTTAGCCACTGAAATCAAAGAGCATGTCAACTAGGGAGAAAACAAAACACCACGCAGCCATAAATCACCACCCAAACAAATGTCTCCTTGTTTAACCGCCCATGCTCGATCTCCATCAGGATGTCCGATAGAGCATGGATGAATATCAACAACATTATTCAAGAGTTTAAGGTTCCAAGTCATGCGGTGGGAGGCTCTTGTGTCAATAATAAATTCATTATTATCTTTCTTACCAATCAAAGTATCAACGCAATCTGGTTGTTTGGTGTTGAGAAACTTCACCACGGAGGTCCATTGTTCATCCGTCAAATTTGGCAGAGAACTTCGATCAAACTCTGTTTTCTGCGCTAGATTTGATGTCGCCGTTACGAGTACGATTTGAACAGCATTAGCACGACCCATAGGTGCCCCACGTCCATGAACAGAGGAGCTTCCAACAGCACCACCTCCACGACCCGATCGACCACCACGTGCTTTGCCACTCCCAGAGTTTCTCCCTCTCTCTCCTCACCGTTCTGAATAATCATTGATTTGAAAACAATCTGAAATTGTATGACCATATTTCCCAAAATGCGTGCAAGTAACATCCTTGTCACATTCCTGAAACTGAGGTTGACGATAAGGAGTTCCAGCTTGTGGGCACTAAAACCCACACTAAGATATTTGTAGAGTGATTGAATAGATTGGAGAAAGGATGGATAAGAATCTCTTTATGAACCGATAATATAAGACTTAGATTGTATAAATGGATTTGATTAATCAGAACAAGTATTCAAGTACAAGATGAATGAGAGAGCGATAGCTCGTAATGAATACAAGTTGAGAATTAGGTAAAAGTTGAGCTTTCTCTGCGACTCATGCTCCTTTTATAGCCTTCTTTGAACTCCAACTGCTGCGCGAATCTTGGAGGTCGTTGCTCGTGCTCCGAATATCTCGGAGGTCGCAGCTCGAGCCGGATATCTCGGAGGTCGCTGCTCGTGCCGGATATCTCGGGATCTCGCGTAACGTGCTTGACTTTGTCTTGGAGAATATCCTTAATGCGGGAGTTCGACAAGGTGAGAGCTCGACACGGCGAGAGCTCGAGAGGTTGTTGAAGGTTCAAAGGGGGCCATATGTCTGATCGGTCTTCGCAGATGGGCTTGAGGTGACTCCTTAATGGGCTTCACGATGGGCCGGATTTGGTGCTAAATCCAGCTCCAACAGTTGCCCCCCAGCCCGTTAAGTGAGGTACGAGCTTAATGGGCGGAAGACAAAGTTTAAAAGATTACGACTTTCAAAAAATGATTCTGGATCTTGAAAAGATGTACTTTTGACCAAAATGAATTGTTAAGGTTAAGAGAGCGAGAGTTTGTCTAAATATTAGCAAGAGCTCGATTTTAGTTTGGATTTTTCTGTAAGTGCGAACAAGAACTCGGCTTAAATGTAAGTAAAAATTCGCTTAAGTACGAGTGAGAGATCATACTTAACTGTTGAATCTTTATGTTGGCGAGAATCCGTTTGATTGCGAGCAGGAGCTCGAACCAAGTTGTTTTGAATTCACACGAGTACGAACAAGGGTTTGGTTTTAGTGATTGACGAGAACTTGTTTAGTTTTGAGCGAGAGCTAGAACTAAGTTGTTTAAATCTCGTGGAAGTATGAACGAGGGTTCGGTTTTGTTAACTTGCTTGCGAGCGAGAGCTCGACGTTTGCCTGACTCGAGTTTGTTTAGGCTGTTGTTGTTTTAAGCAAGATTTTATTGATCAAGAGTTCGATCGCGACGCGAGTGGGTTGAGCTCCCAATGAGTTGTCTGGCCAGACGTTGTTTAGCGGATCATTTTTTTGATCTCGTGTGCTCAATTGCGTCTAAGTGTGTCTCAGATCATTTTAAGAGATCGTGTGTGTCACAGATCATTTTAAGAGATCGTGAGTGAAACTCGAAAAGAGTTTGAGTCGTTGAGACTGTAAGAAGTTTATGAGTATGGTGGCTGGACTCGAGGGGTGAGTTTCCTACGTACCCCGCTTGGGGGATCAAGCCTTAACGTAGTTCGATTGTGTTACTATTTAGTAACAGTAGCGTTTGAGGTTCATGGAATTCCATGGACGCAATTCTTTTTGAATTAAGCTCGGGAGCTCGATTCGCGTGCTTACGCATCTTTCAAGACGAGCATCAGTGATGCGTACCTGAGTGACAAGGTTTTTTTGATGTTTAGCGAGCTCTTGCTGTAATTGCTAAGCAGAAGAGCTCGCAGCTTGTCTAGAGCAGGGGGTTTGATTCGTTTTGAAAGCTTTGTAGGGATCTACGAGCTCCCAGTGTCTGTGATTACTCAAGACAGCTCGAATCCGACTTCGTCGAGTCGTGATACGAGTGCGTTGTTGTGAAGTTTTCTTGGTCGAGTGTTTCGTTTTCGAGAAAAGTTATCTCGTGATCTAGACTTTCTAGAGGTGTTTGTGCTCTAGAGTCTGTTTGGAGCTTTCGTTAGGTTCTATCGAATTTCGATAAAACAATGAGCCTCCAGAGATGAAGTTTATTCATTTCAGGATGGAGGTCTCTACACCCCCCCCCCCAAGCTTTTGAAGGCGTTGGCACAATATTTTTCTAGGAGTGGGTGGGGGGGGGAGGGGGGCGACTATTGATTTCATCGAGCTCCCGCAATTTTCGAAGTTTTTGACAATTACGTCGATTTGATGTTTGTTTGCGGGAGGAGGGGAGTTTTACTCTTCCCAAGATCGCTCTCTTTTGAAACCTTTCGTTCGAGGGTTTGGCATTTGAGCTAGTAGCTCATGCTGTCTGGCGGCATAGGCTTTTTCTTCCTCGGATTGGGCGAATAGAAGGGCTTGGTGTAGCGTATCATTCAGCGTCGAGGTAGTGCGCCATACTTTGAGTTCTTGTAAGAACTCGGATTCGAACCATAGTCCTTGTCTTAGAGCTTCCATTGCGACCTCTTCATTGAGATTGGAGATTTTGGATTTGCATTCTTTGTACCGTGTTAGGTAGCTTCGCAATGATTCGTTTTCTTGTTGCTTGATCTTCCAAAGATCGGCTAACGTTACTCGGGACTGAATAAAGACCAAGTATTGTTTTAGGAAGATGGTTACGAGTTGATCGAAGTTGTCGATCGAGCCGCTTTCTAAGCCTCCGAACCATTCTAGAGCTGGGTCTACGAGATTTTCCGCAAAAAATCTGCAATAGCCCGCCTCGAGTTCGTCTTCGTGGAGATGAACTCGGGCTATCGTGGCTCGGAAAAACTTGATGTGTGCTTTCGGATCCGTTGTTCCAGCGTATTCCGGGAATCTGATTTTCCCAGCGTCGCGGAGTCTAGCGTTTGCTATTCGGTTGGTGAAGGGCGTTCGACGTGTTTCTTCGATCACACGATCGATGTCTGGTGCCGAGCTCATTGCAACGTGCATGGCGTGTTTCATTTGCCTCATTTCGGCGTTGAATCTATCAACATATCGTTGAAAAGACGCGGGGTCTATTCCGTTTTGAGGATCAGGTTGATAGGGATCTTCAATGGGCTGTTGCCAGGTCGTTCGAGTTTCGGAGTTACCGTTTACTCGAGTGGTGGCATGTGGGGTGCGTTCAGATGGTGGTAATTTAGCCGAATAGGTTGCGTTTGCCGTCGGAGCTTGTCCTTGGGCATGCGAGTTAAAAGCAAAAGCAGAGGTTCCGGTCCCTCACGGGGATCCGTGAGGTGGTGGAGGCTGTAACTCGCGACCACGGATTTCTGCGGCTCCTCGCGGATCTGAATCGCTAGGATTCGTGATGGGAGGTTACGGTCTCCTGGAGCTCGAAGGAGCGTTGTGCTCCCTTACGGGCTCCGAGGTTGTGAACGCTTGAGAAAAGTCAAGGCGTGTTCTGGGTAACGGGCTTTGCTCGGGATCGATCTGCTGCTCGCGTTGAGGACCTTGAGTAGTTACTCGAACAAGAGATCGCGAAACTTCTGCCCGATATTCGTTCAGAACGTTAGCCTGCTGATTCAATCGGGTTTCAAGCTGTTGTTGGCTTTGGTTCATGTTATGGGCCAACTGTCGCATCATTATCATAACTTCTGTGTCATTTGATTCGATGCCGGGTGGGGCAGATCGAGTCGGATCTTCGAATCGGGGAGGATGTTCTCCGTTTCGGGCCGAGACGTAGGGATTTCCCCATCCGGATTGATTCGGGTGTTGATTTGGGATATGTGTTCCTAAACCAACTGCGAGAGCTTGGATAATCGGGCTTGTGTTTACCGTTTCGATTCGAGATGCTGTAGCATTCGAGCTGCGAGCTGCGTCATCCAGGTTATTACCGGGAGCACGCAGAGGAGGAGGTCGGATTGGATCTGTAGATCCGAGTATCCATCCCTCGTCCCTAACTGTTTTTGGCTGGTGTGCCCTTCCAGCTGCGTTGGTGTTTTGGTTCGGGGGAGTTATCCCTGAACTGGCTGCGGCAGCTGGACGAACGGGATCAACGATCACTAGTGGCTCGATAGCAGAATCATTATTCGGTCCGCAATAAAACGCAAACGAAATCCGGCTAAGAAACTGATTAGCCATCACCACATGCTCCACGCTCTTGTACCGATCGTTGCTCAAGACTTGTAGTATGTCTCCAACGTTAACCAAAATGGCTCCCCTAACGGGAGGGACATAGAGCCACTTCCGTAGCGAGCACAAAGGCTGCCTATTATATCGTCTTGGAGAAGAAGTGTGAGGGTGTCGATGTCGGAGTGACAGCCGGTTCCTACGGTGAGCTTTGGCTCGGGACACTCGCAGTGGCGATGTCAGAAATTAATTTTACCGGGGTCATATACAATTATAAGATATTTTTTTATCATATTGTGGGAATCGAACATGGGTTCAAAAGTGTCAAAAGCCCAGTTTTGCCACTAATACTACAAGATTTTCTTAAGAATTAATATAATTTTCATATTTATATGGGTTCAGTGCCTTGGTATAAAAGTTGATGTTCATCCTCAAAGTTCCCATTATGGTTTGTTTTTTTGGAGTGGTCCATGCTTGCGTCTAGATTGTTCATTAGTATTTCAAAAATATTTGTACCTATCGGTTTCTTCCTATGAGAATGATTTACAACTTCGTCTTATGAGAATGATTTACAACTTCGTCCCTGCCACACATACTTGTTAAAACCTTCATCTGATATACAGACTAATTTATTTTCTTTATTGTGTTACTATTGCATAAACTTCGATTTGTTCTTCAAACATTATAATTAGGAAATACTTGGGCGTCAAGAACGTATTTTCAATAATACGGAAGTATTTCCATTTCGTTTGTATACTTAACATTTGTGATTGATTTGGTTTTATCGTTTTATGGAAAGTGTATATAAAGATTGACCCTCAGCTCGGTGAATAATAAGAGAGAATTCAGATTCTAAACTTCTCAAGGTATCAGAGCCACGACAAAGATAAACATGACTCACAAATGTCTGTCTCGACCTTCGATCTTCGAATTCAAAATCTGTTTTTGCTTGTGTTCTTGCTTTGACCTAATCAAAGTTGTTCTCTCTTGACTTTGATCTCTCTAACTTACGATGGCTACTGGCGGCACAATTGTTCCACAAGCCAATAATTGGAGAACGATTTACCCCTATGATCTGATTACGAGAGATAATCAGGGAGCGGTTATTTCCCAACCTTTGTTCAATGGGAAAAACTATGATGAATGGGCTCAAAACCTTCGTATAGCTTTGAGTGCTCGAAAGAAGTTTGGTTTCATTGATGGAACCATTCCAAAACTGACCGACAACTCACCGGATCTTGAAGATTGGATGGCTAACAATCACTTGTTAGTCGCCTGGATAAACTGACCATCGAACCGAAATCGCGGACCAATATCTCACATCGAGAACTGGACAAAGATCTTTTGGGATCACATTAAGTGGCGCTTTGCTCTCAAGAGTGGAGCACGATTACAGCAACTTACTGGAGCTCTTGCTGATTGTCGACAGATGGTTTCCACAGTTGATGAATATTTTGGGCGTTTGACAAAGATTTGGGATGCTATGAACGATTGCTTGTCAACCAAGACGTGTGGTTGTAACTTGATTTCGGCTCATGAACACAAAAAGATGTGATTCGAGTGCATGATTTTCTTTACGGTCTTCATGACGCAACTCATGGTGCTGTGCGTTCTCAGATTTGCGCACAATTCCATTACCCGATCTTGACAGCGTATATCAGACCATCATGCAAAACGAAATGGTGCAGTTAAATGCACGCAAGGAGGTGACACTAGTAATTAGTTTTGCAGCTCAAGCTTCCTACTCTGGTCTACGTCGTAACAATGGTTACGAGAATGGAGTCTCACGACCTCGCAACTCGAGTGGCGGGTCCAATAGCGGTTCGAATGGCGATCCTAATGTGGTGTGTACGAGCTGTGGGAGAAAAGGACACATTGCGTGCACCGGTTTTCGGATGATTGGCTTTCCTGAATGGTGGGGCGAACGTCCACGCAATCGCATCAATGTTCAAGGAGGAAACAGAAACACTACCAATCGACCACAAGGATCGAATGCATGTGCAAACTTGACTGAAGTCATTGGTAGTGAACCTGAAATTGGCACGAAACTTGCTCTCACAGATGCTGATAGACAACGTTTGACAGGTTTTTCGGATACACAATGGGAAACTTTAATGAAGATGTTCCAACAACCTTCGACCTCTACCAACACACATCTCAACGGTAAGAACGATGAACCTTTTTGAATTTTCGATACAGGCACTACTCACCATATGAGTGGACGGTTGGATCTTCTCACTAACATACGACCTGTCTCTCCGGTTTCAGTTCGATTAACAGCGGGCGAAAATGCTTTGTCTAGTCAACAAGGCAATATTCGTTTGACATCTCATCTTGAGCTACAAGATGTTTATTATGTGGAGGGTTTCCATACGAATTTAAATTTTTTTTGGACAATTGGTTACTGACAATTATTGTATTCGTCAAGTGACTGATCGACTGGTGGTTTTGCAAGACGCTGATTGGAGTGGCTGAACGTGGAAGTGAGGGACTGTACCACTTCCGAGGATTAGAGACGGTACCGCAATTTGTTTTGTTAGTGTTTCTGAATTTTTAACAAATATTCATACAATTTATGAAAACCATAAAATTTCATTAAAGCTTTCTGCATATTTTTGGATTTTTTTTTTTGAAATGTAACTTTTGAAAATGCCTCTTAAAAAAAAAATCTTCCCATGAAGGGATATATCTAGAAGATTAGATCTATACTACTACTTAATTTGCATTCAAAAGACAAAAATAATAAACTCAACACTCCAAAGAGCCATACCTGCACACAGTAGGCCATGTGGCAGCGAAGTCCACTTGGTCGGGACGATACTCAAACTTGATAAAATCCCTCCACTCCAACTTAGCGTCCTCGTAAGGATTGAAACTTGTCATGTACCAAGCCGTTTCTGACACCGAACTTCCCTTCCAATACCGTTTCTTCTCCTCCGCGGGCAAACCGAAAAACCCACGACCAGAAGCTCTCAGTTTGTTCATCTCATCCACTGAAACTCCATGGTTCACTATCTGGAAAAACCCTAACGTTGCAGCCGCCTTACAGATCTCCTCCGCAACATTTGGGTTTTTCCAGTCAGAAACGTCGATAACNTTTGGATTTTTTTTTTGTTTAAATGTAACTTTTGAAAATGCCTCTTTCAAAAAAATCTTCCCATCTAGAAGATTAGATCGATACTCCTTAATTTGCATTAAAAAACAAAAATAATTGTTGACATGCCTTGAATCTAACCTGTTTCAGCAAGTGAGGATGCTATTGATAGGTTGCAGGTTGTTGACGGGCAAGCTCGAGGAGATTGTCACCAAGCTCCAGGAGGTTGTCGTCAAACTGCAGAAGGTTGTCAGCAAGCTGCAGAAGGTTGTTAGCAAGCTGTAGAAAGTTGCAGAAGGTTGTTAGCAAGCTGTAGGAGGTTGTTTAGCAGGCTGCGAAAGCTGCAGGTTGCGTAAGTAACATCGAATACTACATGCATATGGGCCGCGCAGCTGTTAGATAAAGGTTTCTACTTGGACCTTAGCGTGAAAGCCCAAATCGCAAGTTGTTAGGGTTTTCTAGGGTTCCTTTTCGCTATAAGTAACTTTTTTACCCTAATATATGTTGTATTCTGAAACTGTTCTGCTTCCATTAATAAATCAGTCTCCCTTTACCCGTGGACGTAGCCAACACATTGTTGGTGAACCACGTTAAATTTTGTGTCGTGTTCTTTACGTTTATTGTTACTTCTCGCATCCGTTACAACAAACTGGTATCAGAGCATCCAGGTTCTAGGGTTTCCGCGTCTGGTGGGAAGATGTCAGGGATGAGCGTGAAGATCGACAAGTTCACAGGAAGAAACAGTTTCAGTCTCTGGCAGATCAAGATGTAAGCGTTGCTGAAGCAACAAGGCTTGTGGGCGGCGCTTGTGAAAGACAACAAGGGCGACTCTGCTGCGATGACAAGTCTTGAGGAGAGAGCACATGTAACGATTTTGTTGTGCCTTGCAGATGACATCATCATCTAGGTTTCTAACGAAACAACTGCTGCCGGTCTGTGGGGTAAGTTGGAGTCTCTGTACATGACAAAGTCTCTGACGAACAAGCTCCTTCTGAAACAACGCATGTTCGCACTAAGAATGCAAGAAGGTACGCAACTCAGGGATCATGTAGATCAGTTGAACACGTTATTACTAGAATTGCTTAATATCGATGTAAAGTTGGAGGATGAGGATGCTGCTTTGATCCTGTTGGTATCTCTACCATTGTCATATGAGAACTATGTTCAATCGTTTATAAACGGTAAAGTTACAGTGTCTTTGGAAGAAGTTAGGTCATCCCTTCACAGCAGGGAGCTGCGACGTAAGGCGTCTGGTACATATACATACAATCAAGCTGTTGGATTGTATGTCAGTGGTGGTAAGTGATATGGAGAAGACAAGAAGAAGTCGTTCTCAAGGGGTCCTAAACCAGATGATGTCTGTAATTACTGTAAGGAGAGAGGACATTGGAAATCAGATTGTCCTAAGAAGAAGAAGCAATCTGAGTCTGCTGATGTAGCAGAGGTTGACACCTAGTCCGAAGAGTACATTGCTCTTGTTGCTAATGGAGAAACACATCATCATTATGTGTGGGTTCTAGATACTGGAGCGTCCTATCATATATTTCCAAGAAGAGAGTGGTTTTCAGCGTACAAGCATGATGAAAACAAGGTCGTCAAGATGGCTAACAGTTTTGCTTGCTAGGTTGCTGGAATTGGATCAATCAGTATCAGGGCGCATGATGGTATATTCTTCACATTGAACGAAGTTAGGCATGTTCCATTGTTGAAGAGGAACTTGATATCAATGAGCCTGCTTGATAGTAGGGGTTTCAAGTACTCAGGCGGAGATGGTGTTCTGAATGTCTACAAATGTTCTTATGTGATTTTGAAGGGTGTTCTACATGGAACGTTGTATTTGCTGCAAGGTTCTACAGCTACAGATGAGAGGTTGAATCCGAAACTGGGGAGAGTGAGGTGCATGCTCTCTAATGGTTTTTTAGTAGGAAGGTTCTGGGATGAAGCTGTAAGCAGTGTTACAGCAGAAAACGGTAGCTTTGACAAGCAGGTGGAGCTGCAGACTGATCGCGAGAATAGCGACTTGCTGCAATGGAAGATGAGATTAAGTCTCTTGATAAGAATCCTGCATGGGGTCTGGTCACGCAACCAATGGAGAGAAAGATTATCACTTCAAAGTTGGTTGTCAAGTTAGAGAACCATCTTGCTCAATTGAGCACCTAGCCTTAAGTGGCGTCTGGCTCCGAGTAAGGAGCGTCTGGCTTCCAAGGAGGAAGCGTCTGCCTCCAAGAAAGGAGCGTCTGGCTTCCAAGGAGGAAGCATGTGGCTCCGAGAAGGGAGCGTTTGGCTTGTTCCAAGGTGGGAACATCTGGTTCCGAGAAAGGAACGTCTGGTTCCAAGGAGGGAACATCTGGTTCCGAGAAGGAAGCGTCAGGTTCCAAGTAGGGAGCATCTGGCTCAAAGTCAGGAGTGTCTTGTTCCAAGAAGGGAACATATGGTTCCAAGGGAGCGTCAGGTTCCAAGGAATAAGTGTCTGGTTCCAAGAAGGAAGTGTCTGGCTCTGAGAAGAGCATCTGGCTTCGAATGGAGAGTCAAGACTGAAGGGATGTTTGGTCTCAAGAAACGTCCGATCTTAAGAGATATCTGGCTGGTCCGAAGGGGCTTCTGGTCCATCTTGTACATCTGATATGAGGAATGTTCCTTACATCTGGCATAATAAGAGTGCATCTGCGATATCTGGCACAGTGATGAGTGCATCTGGTACATTTGGCACAAAGAGGTTGCATCAGGGACATCTGGCACATTATGAGTGCATTTGGTACATCCGGCACAGTAAGCGTGCATCTGAGACATCCAACACGTAAGGATGGATCTGGTACATCTGAGGCAAAGGAGAAGTTGAGCACATCTAGCATTGTAACGATGCAACTGGTACAACTGTAAGGAGGATTCAAGTCAAGGTGGAGATTTGTTGACATGCCTTGAATCTAACCTGTTTTAGCAATTGAGGATGCTATTGACAGGTTGCAGGTTGTTGACGGGCAAGCTCGAGGAGGTTGTCACCAAGCTCCAGGAGGTTGTCACCAAGCTCCAGGAGGTTGTCGTCAAGCTGTGATAGGGCTCAGGTTTTACCCTAATAAAACTACTGCAAGTGCACATCAAAAGCAATTGTAGTATAAGGGGTATCGAAATCCCAAGGGAAGTAGATGCTACGCTAAGGTTTCTAAGTTCAGATTATGCTAGGTCGAATCGAATAAAAGTAAAACTAAGCAGGAAATAAACGAGCAATCACGAATTAGGTTTCTTAAAATCAGGAGACTAAGGCGCTAGGTTCAGGGAAATTCTCAGGTGCGAATTAGGTTTCTTAAAATCAGGAGACTAAGGCGCTAGGTTCAGGGAAATTCTCAGGTGATCTAAATTGCAGGTCTAGACAGAATGTTAGGAATTATTAAGATCCGTTCTTGAACTCAAAACACAACACTAATATCAACCAACTCTCGCTGCGAAGACTTTCTATGTTTAAACCCTAGAATTCCAAATCTCTTTGCAAATTCTAATAATTCAAACAAGCATTAAAGTTCAGTTTCGATTGTTCACAAAATCCCTAAACCAAATCTCTTTGCGAATAGGTATTTTGCTCATCTAACACTAGTTCAGGCAATCAATAACACTCTCGTGTCTACCAATTAACCTAAGATCAGATTCTAGGTCATGAAGCTAGAATAAGCATTAAACATAAATCCAGATGAAGAACTCTAATGATTTTATCCTAACAATTTAATTCAACCTAACAATTCATAATCACCTTTGAAAAACCTTACACCTAACTAGCAAACTACTCAGACATGGTGAATGAAGAAAACATCACGAATAAAGAAGATTGCATAAAAGAAATCAATAGAAACAAAGGAGTTCCAAATTTGCTCTGAAGGAGACAAATTTTTCTCTCTAAAATCTCTCTAAAAATCTCTCTCTAAGTCTCAAAACAATAAATTATGAAAAGGTATTTAGGCTTAACAATGCCTGTAAACTATTTATAGAAGAGGATTTTCGTCCAGGGGCAGTCTTGTAATTTCTTCAAACTTGCTCTCTTTCCTTTTTCTGATAGAAGTCGGCAAAAGTTGGCGGTCTCGTCTGGTGTCGATCGACACAGATGGTGGGGATCGACGCTCTGCGCGTAAATCTACTCTCTCGACTTCATCACTTCAGCTGCTCCTCCAAAATGCTCCAAAAAGCTTCAAAATCTCCTTTTAAGCTCCAAACGTAGTCCAACCTATAAAGACTCTACTAGGACTCTAAAACTAACAAAAGACTATATAAAAACACTTATACCATGGTCTAAAAATTGGTAAAAACCATGATATATCAAGCTGCAGATTGTTAGCAAGTTGTAGAAAGTTGCAGAAGGTTGTTAGCAAGCTGTAGGAGGTTATTTAGCAGGCTGCGAAAGCTGCAGGTTGCGTAAGTAACATCGAATACTACATGCATATGGGCCGCGCAGCTGTTAGATAAAGGTTTCTACTTGGGCCTTAGCGTGAAAGCCCATATCGCAAGTTGTTAGAGTTTTCTAGGGTTCCTTTTCGCTATAAGTAACTTTGTTACCCTAATATATGTTGTATTCTGAAACTATTCTGCTTCCATTAATAAATCAGTCTCCCTTTGCCCGTGGACGTAGCCAACACATTGTTGGTGAACCACGTTAAATTTTGTGTCGTGTTCTTTACGTTTATTGTTACTTCTCGCATCCATTACAACAATAATAAACTCAACGTAACACTCGAAAGAGCCCCATACCTGCACACATTAGGCCATGTGGCAGCGAAGTCTACTTGGTCGGGACGATACTCAAACTGGATAAAGTCCCTCGACTTCAACTTACCCTCCTCATAAGGATTGAAACTTGTCATGTACCAAGCCGTTTCTGACACCGAACTTCCCTTCCAATACCGTTTCTTCTCCTCCGCGGGCAAACCGAAAATCCACGACCAGAAGCTCTTAGTTTGTTTATCTCATCCACTGAAACTCCATGGTTCACTATCTGGAAAAACCCTATCGTTGCAGCCGCCTTACAAATCTCCTCTGCAACATTTAGGTTTTTCCAGTCAGAAACGTCGATAACCGGAATCACCGGTGATGATAAACTGCCTTTAACGGTCGTTGTCACGGCGCCTATGATGAGTTTCTCAGTGGTGACTCTTTTCTCCGGAAGTTGAGTATAACGTGACGGCAATGTCTTTGGAGATATAACGTTGGCCAGACCTTTTACTCCGTTACGTTGGTTTACTAAGAAATCAGTAACGGCGTCGTCGATGAGTATGGACATTTTTTTTCTTATTTTTTTTTAGTGTGAAGAGACAATAATTAAGAGAATGTAATGAAAAACTGATATTTCTTTGTCATTGTTTGTGCCAATAAGAGGATGCAATCGAATTTCAACCACCGTACAGTGGTAATTTCTCTTTTGCCTCTCCATTGCCTCTTCCATTCTGCTTGTTTGATTACTTTACCTACGAATTCTAAAAATTCCAAAGATTTCGTAAAGTTTTCTAACCGTCTAGTTTCTCCGACAAATGAGTGTCTTCCGTTCAATAAGTGGTGGTGTATTCTTACAACTATGAGCGGTCTATTTCCGGTGTTTGCCGGCGTTTTTCCTCCGTTAGATATAGTTTCTGATGGATTTGGTTTTCTGGTTTTACAAATTTTGGAGCATATATTGATGTTTGTGTTCTGGAAACAACCACCACGAAAACCACCATGGAGATGGAGAGAAAATTGTGTTTTCGATGCCAACAGAATCTCGATCTCGATTGTAAGTGTTTATATGATTCACGATGTATTTATTTTGTGGCATGTAAAAGATGGCAATATCGTATGTTTCATCGCTTATAGTCGGTTACAATCTTTGATTCTGAGACCGGTATTATCGAAGAGGCTTTCGACATAGGCAAATATAAATGGAGTGAAAGCGGAAGCAATATGAAGTCTACATTAATATCAAGGATGCGAATATGGACTAATTGGTATCGTGTCGACATTTCAAAACATGTGACAGATGCAATGACTTTTTCAGTACGATTTGGAAAGCAAAAAAATCAATGCCAATATAGCATACATATCGTACCAGAGTCGGTCGAATAGCGAATAGTGAAAATAACAGCGTAGATTGTCTGTTAGCGTGTAAGTTTTACCTCAAAAGGAAGATGCGTTTTAAATTTGTTTCTTCTATTTTTCGTCTTCAGTATAAGTTGTTTATACAATAATTTATATTTCGATCTTTTGTATTCAACTTTGTAATTCTCTTTGTACTTTGTTATTTTAATGTAATTTAGTCTGAAAAAATAAAATAATTAAAATTGCCAAATAGATAGTGTGTTTTGTTAGACCATTTTGGGTCAATCATGATGATATTAAAATTTGTATATTCATTGATTAAACAGTGGTTAAACAACGTTAATAAATCAATTTAAATGTTATGCAAACAGTACCTTGATATAAGGCTAGGCGCTTTTACCCTGTTTGGATTTCACATTAATCAAGCACGTTAGGCGAAATATGATTTAGATTTAGGCGTACACGGTTTTTTATGTTCAAGTTCTGTTCCTTTATGTGAGTCTAAAAGAGTTCAAAAAAGAGGTTGGTAAAAGCTAAGCCATTGGCTGAAAGGCTGGTGCTTTACCGAGTCATTAAAACCCCGGACATTCCAAAAAAAGAGTTTTACACTCATTGGGAAGAGTTTTGAGAGTTCCCTTTATGAAAAGGGTTCCCTAAAAGCGAAGAGTTGACTCAGATTGAGTATTGGTGGGGCGCAAAAGAGAGTGTGGCATAGGTAATTTTTTAGGCGTTTTCTTGTATTGTGGTCCAAAATAAGTGGGGGAAGAAATATCTGCAAAGGCAGGGGGTAAGGAAATAAGTGGGGAGTTTAGAAGGTTAAGTGGGGAGTTTAGAAGGTTTGTTTGAGCAGTAGCTATGTAGGATCCAAAAGAGGGTGGTAAGGTAGCTGGGAGACCAATAACAATAGCCGCATCAGAGGGGAAAGGTGAGAACTGAATAGGGGGGGTGATGGTGGTATTTTCTTTCATGGGTGAAGTAGAAGAGCCCATTGTTTTTGAAAGGAGAGTGGTTGTTGTCGCAGGAGTTGATGGTGAATGGGGGAGTGTGGAGGATACTGGCTGAGCTGGACTACCAAAAGAAGTTCCATTTGCCAAATCAAGGTAAAGAGGGCAGGGTAACTTTTATAGGAGCGTGAACCAAGTCTGAGATGGAGACATTAGGAGCGTCAGCAGAGGAAGGGGTGTCACCTGGCAGAGTAACTTTACTAGTTCCATTTACCAAGTCTGGAACAACTGGCAGGGTAACTTCTCCAGTTTTATTTATCGAATCAGGGATGATTGGTAGAGTAACTTTCTGAGTTTTATTTACCAATGCCAAAGTGTCTGGCTGATTAACTTGCAGAGTTTCATTTACCGAAACACTATTGGCAGGCAGAGTAACTCTTGGAGTTTCATTTACCAGGGCGGCAGTAGCAAAGGTAGCTGTTGATGTTGTTGCTTTTTCTGATTTTTCCTTTGTAGGAGGAGCTTGTGCATCCGGAATATTTATGCATTTCTTGACTATATGTCCTATCTCATTGCAGTTTGAGCAGTATGGAGGGACCCAAGGATAGGAGATATCAATGCTTATTATCTCACCATTCTGTCGGATGAGCTCGCCACTGAAAGGTAGAGGTTTTGTAATATCTGCTTCAACTTTTACATGAGCGACATTAAGGCTTGTGATATTCTTTGTGTAGTCATCATTTTCTTTGGGGTTTCCGATAAGACCTGCCGCAAGACTTAAACCTTCTTTAGTGCGCGGGTCAAATGTCACTCCTCTCAGGTGAGCCCATTGTGGAATGGAGACGATCTCAGGGGTGATTGTGGCGGTATATAGACCCCATTTGGAGACATGAAACATGGATGATCCAACATACCATAGTTCCTTTTCGAGGATCTTCGATCTAATGAAATCATTTGGAACTCTAACCAGCATAGCACGTTTGAGAGGCAACAGGTGAATTTCAAGCTTTGATCATTTACCCCAAATGTGGTTTAGGACACTCTTAATAGGACCATAATCAGGGATTTTACCAAGAAACGAGCCAATGATATATTCTTTGTGCAGCTCTGCCCCCCGTTTGAAAACAACATCAGGGATAAGAACACGAGGCTTTCCCTCAGGGGAAGTAGTTGTAGGCGCTAGACGAGAGAGGGATCGTCAAGTGACTGATCGACTGGTGGTTTTGCAAGACGCTGATTGGAGTGGCTGAACGTGGAAGTGAGGGACTGTACCACTTCCGAGGATTAGAGACGGTGGCTGCTTTTTAGGCTAGTATTGGCGATGAAAGAGCTTTATGGCATCATCGTTTGGGTCATCCGTCTTCTCGTGTCGTGGGTTTAGTTTCGGGTGTTCGTTCTTCTAGTAGTTAAGAGCTTTGTTCTTCTATTTGTGATGTTTGTTTACGTTTTAAACAAACATGACAATCGTTTTCTGATAGTATTAATAAATCAACAAAACCATTTGATTTGATTCATTGCGATCTTTGGGGTCTTTACCATGTTTCTCTGTTTTGTGGATCTCGATATTTTCTTACTATAGTTGATGACTATTCTCGAGAAGTTTGGCTTTATCTTCTTCCGAATAAGATTGATGTATCGGCTCATCTACACGACTTTGTAGCTCTTGTGAACGACAGTTTGATCGAGATATAAAGATTTTGCGCAGCGATAATGACACATAATTGACTTGTCTTGGGAAGTACTTCAGAGATCAAGCCATTGTTTATGAAACTTCATGTGATGGAACTCCGCAACAAAATGGTCGAGCGAAACGGAAGCATCGTCATATTTTGAACGTTGAGCGCGCTCTACGGTTTCATGCTTGTTTATCCATCGAATACTGGGCAGAATGCGCTCTTACGGCTTGTCATCTCATCAACAGAACTCCCTCGAAGCTTCTCAATGAAAAAACACCATATGAGATGCTCAATGGACGACCTCCAGCTTTTGATCGACTTCGTGTATTTGGTTGCTTGTGTTATGTGCATAACCTTGATATACTCATATATTTCGCATATTTAGCTTGCATTTAGAATAGGTTTTTCATGCATACCTCATTCATAATAGACTATTTTGCATCATTTGTACCATTTTAAGTCCTAGAATACTTTGTATTAGCATTTGCATGGTTTCTTGCATATTTGCATCTTTTTCAGGCTGTTTAGAGTACTTGGAGCTGTGATGGATGCTGAGCATTAACAAGAAGATGAAATAAGAGCATAAGAGTTGTCAGGAATCAAAAGTAAACTTGGACAAAAGAGAAGGAGCAAAGATCGACTTCAAGATCGACCAAGACCAGTTGATCCAGCTGAGATCGAGAGGCAGATCGAGCAGAACTACTCGATCTAGGAATAGATCGACCGCATGATCGACCAAGATGAGCCGATCCGAAGTAGATCGACTAGCCGATCGACTGGACCACCCGAACTAAACACTGATCGATTCAAAGATCGACCAACTGACTCGATCCAAGACCGATCGACTGACCGATCGACCCAACCACGCGAACAATGAGGAAGCTGAGTCATAAAAGTTTTTATGCTTTAAGTAAGTGGGATTAGATAGGTCCCTTGTCTCTTGCCCCTTGTCTCTTGCCCCTTAACCCCTCTTTTAAGGCCAAGAGCCATATTTAAAACTCTATATAAGGAGTGTTTATGTGTTTGTAA
>JAHZTW010000002.1:66109998-66220782 GCA_020283515.1 Alliaria petiolata | reverse complement strand
TATATTTCGTATTTAAGTTATTCTAAAGTCAAGTCTTTCTTCTTAATTCTTGTTTAATCCTTTTGTTAAAATCCTTATTTTTATTATATATCAAGTGTTTAAGATACTCTAATGTCAGATCTTTCTTCTTAATTCTTACTTAGATCTTTGTAAAAACTCTTGTATTTTTATAGCGAGTATCTAAATAATTCTGATTTCAAACTTTTTCTTCTTAACCTCATCAATCATGTTCTTTAACTCTAAACTTATGTTTAAAAGAGATAAGAACATGATTTGTGAGTAAACCGCCTAAGGTTTGAGGTTGGGATGATTAAGGAGGTTGGAGATTAAAATCTTGGTTTTGTTTTTATCTTGTTCTTTATTTAAATTCTCTTCTTGGATTTGGGGGTTTTAAGGTCTAGAGATTCTCCATGGAGATCTCTTTAATCTAGGGATTTCCTTATCCTAACAAGACTTAGGAAATCCCTTAAAACCAAATCTAAGAGACTAGCTCATCCTTTTCCACACATCATGGATGCTTAGGAAATTTTGTTAAACCATTTCTTTTAAAATCCATTCTTAATGTTCTTCACCTTTTCTTTCCACCACACATCATGGGTTAGGAGGAAAGGGTGAGGAAAGGATTTATACCACACATCATGGATAAATCTAAATTGGTTTCTTAAGGTTTAGAGAAATTACTAAAAGAGTAAAATCAATGTTTTTAAACCCCAAGTTCGAACCTTCAACCTCCCTAAGAATGATTTCCAACCTAGAATCTGTTTTTAATATTTTTCAAACCAAAAACCATTTCCCTTTAGTTTTGTGTTTATTTATCTTAATTAAATCTCTCATAAATAGTTTAATTATGCAATATAGTTTTATAAATTTGTAAAATTGTGTTTTTACTATTTTTATTATTTTGGAAATTGCTTAGAATCTTATTTTATTATCTGTTGTTGATTTGGTAATTGTTTGATTTTTAGAAATAGTTTATTTTAAAATCTTGCTACTCACCATCAAATCTTGCTAATTAATCCGGTTTTAGAATTGAATTTTATTAAATTAGTAGATCGGTTGTTTTATTGTTTAGGAGTCATCTAGTACTTGTATAACCCTTATGTAGGGATTGTAAAATAGTTTTCATGTCTGTTTAAAAACCGCAAGTAATGTTTTTAGAATTCTTCACCCATTTAACTCAAACTTTGCTTAGCTTCATAAATTTCTTGTATTCTTATTATCTTTCACCCCAAGGTTGGATTGACATCCTAAAGTATTACAATGATATGACTATGCTTAGGATTTGATAATCACTGAGAAAATGCTAGTTATCAAACCTCGACACACATGGTGACAAGTTTGCCTCTCGCACCCGACGATGTGTTTTTCTTGGTTATCCACCTGGTAAGAAGGGATGGCGACTATACGATCTGGGACGGGAAATTTTTCTTACATCGCGAGATGTGGTTTTTCAAGAGGATGTGTTTCTGTTTGTTACATCCACGAACCGTGTTTCTGAAGAAACGATTCCTTCACTTGATTCTCCGACTATTTTACAAGACACTTTGAATGATGAGGTGACTGATGATGTTGCACCTCCTCCTGAGCAGATTTTTGTAGTTGATCGTGCGAATGATACATTGAATGCTGATCCGATATTGTCCACACCTGAAAACTTGGCAACCGATGTTATGTAGCAATTAGGTCGTGGTCTTCGATCTAAATAGCCCTCAACGAGACTCAAGGACTTTGTCGTGAATACAGTCTCTCTCCCTCACTCTTCTCTCACGATCACCTCTCCATCACTGTCCTCAGGTACGGTCCACCCTCTCTCAGACTATCATAATTGCAATCGTTTTTCTTCTAACCATCGCAGATACTTAATGGCGCTATCGGTGGCGGTTGAACCACAATCATTACAAAGCATTATTTATTGCTCTTGAAAACAAGCAAGTTGAAGGCATCGATTATGATGAGACGTTTGCTCCTGTTGCCAAAATGACTAGCATTCATATTTTTCTCGATATTGCCGCGAAAAAGGATAATGAGGTTCATCAGATGGATGTCCACAATGCTTTTCTTCATGGTGACTTGGAAGAGGAAGTTTATATGAAGTTTCCCCCCGGATTTCGCTCGGACTCTGATTCTCGGGTATGTCGCCTTTGCAAATCGATATATGGCTTGAAACAGGCACCCCGTTGTTGGTTTGCAAAACTCACATCAGCACTTTGCGATTTCGGTTTCGATTCTCACGCATATTACCCTCTTTTCATCTACTCCAAGGAAGGTCTGGTTCTTCTGCGGGAAACTTGCCGTCTTTCATTGACAAATTCAAGGTTTTTCTCTCCACTCGATTTCATATGAAAAATCTTGGGTTTATTAAGTATTTTCTGGTGATTGAAGTAGCACGAAGTAAGGAGGGGTTTTACTCGTGCCAACAAAATTATAGTATAGATATTTTTGACATAAGTTGGTCTCTTGGGTTGTAAACCAGTCGACTTTCCGCTTGATCAGAAGCATGGACTTGCTTTACCTTTTGGTGATCTTCTTGATGATTTGGGTACTTATCGACGGCTTGTTGGTGTATTGGTGTATCTTTCTGCGATTCTACCCGATCTAGCCTACTCCATTCTTCTGCTATCTCAGTTTATGCATCAACCATGAACATAACACTGGGAAGCTGCATTGCATGTGGTTCGCTATCTTAAGGGTTCAATTGGACATGACATTTTACTTCGAGCGGATTCGCCTTTCCATTTGATAGGTTTGTGCGATTCTGATTGGGTTGATTGCCCTATGAAACGACGATCCGTTTCAGGTTGGATTGTTCAGCTTGGTTCTTCTCCAATCTCATGGAAAACGAAGAAACAAGACGTTGTTTCGTTATCCTCAACTGAGGCGGAGTATAGAGCCATGAGGGAGGTATTGCGTGAGCTGAAATGGCTTAAATCTTCGCTCTTGGCATTTGACACTTCTCATGATGCTCCTCTGACTATTAGATATGACAATCAAGCTGCTACCCATATCAATGCTAATCCGGTCTTCCATGAACGTACAAAGCACATCGAATCGGATTGTCACTTCATTCGAGATGAGATCATCCAAGGTATTGTTACTACTTTTGATGTTGCCTCTTAGGATCAGCTTGCGTACATTCTTACAAAGGCTCTCGGAAGGAAGGAGTTTGACATTTTCTGTTCCAAGTTGAGCATTCGAGACTTGCATGCTCCCACTTGAGGAAAGGTATTAGAAAATATTTGGACATCAAGGACGTATTTTCAACAATACAAAAGTATTTCCATTTCCTTTGTATACTTTACATTTTTGATAGATTTGGTTTTATCATTTTATGCATATATGTAAGAGAGAATTCAGATTCTAAACTTCTAAATTATTGTAGAAATAGCTACATTTATTTAATTATTTGTGATAGCCTTCCGGTGTGCAACTAGTAATTACTAGAAATCAACCCGTGCGTTATCTATTAATTTTTTTTTACTTTATATTTTTTTTAATTTTATATATTTTTATTATTATTATGTTTATTTTTTTTATTTCTGTTTTTCTTAATTTTAAATGTTATTTTAGTTTCTTTATTATTGTTAAATATGTAGGTCTATTGTGAAATATTTTACTTAATATAAATCGAGATGTGTTAATCGTTAAGAAAAAAACTTTATTTTATACTTATACGCTGTCGTAAGTATCTATGTATCCCACTGAATATTCTTATTCAATTAGCTTCTTCTTTTTCTGTCGCTTATTTTATGCGAGATCAACAAAATGAATTCACCATCGATCTCATTCATTCTCTTTGTTTCTTATTCGAAATATTGTTTTGGTTTTTTTTTTTTCGTAGAGATTTTTCAGTTTTGTGGTTTGTAGAATAAGTTTTGTTTTGTAACTTTAAACTAATGTCATGTGTATGCCTAATTTATGGTCTCTCTTCACTATAGTTTAAAGTCATTCATGTGTAGATTTTTTTTTCGTTGGAGTATGTGCATTTTATTTTTTTATATATAACATTGTTGATAGGTTTTGATATCTTTCTATTCATTTTCCGCGTCTGGTGGGAAGATGTCAGGGATGAGCGTGAAGATCGACAAGCTCACAGGAAGAAACAGTTTCAGTCTCTGGCAGATCAAGATGTAAGCGTTGCTGAAGCAACAAGGCTTGTGGGCGGCGCTGGTGAAAGACAACAAGGGCGACGCTGCTGCGATGACAAGTCTGAAGGAGAGAGCACATGCAACGATTTTGTTATGCCTTGCAGATGACATCATCATCGAGGTTTCTAACGAAACAACTGCTACCGGTCTAAGGGGGAAGTTGGAGTCGCTGTACATGACAAAGTCTCTGACGAACAAGCTGCTTCTGAAACAACGCATGTTCGCATTAAGAATGCAGGAAGGTACGCAGCTCAGGGATCACTTAGATCAGTTGAACACGTTATTACTAGAGTTGCGTAATATCGATGTTAAGGTGGAGGATGAGGATGCTTCTTTGCTTCTTTTGGTATCTCTACCGTTATCATACGAGAACTACGTTCAATCGTTTATAAATGGTAAAGATACAGTGTCTTTGGAAGAAGTCAGGTCATCACTTCACAGCAGGGAGCTGCGACGTAAGGCGTCTGGTACAGATACAGACAATCAAGCTGTTGGATTGTATGTCAGTGGTGGTAAGGGATATGGAGAAGACAAGAAGAAGTCGTTCTCAAGGGGTCCTAAACCAGATGATGTCTGTAATTACTGTAAGGAGAGAGGACATTGGAAATCAGATTGTCCTAAGAAGAAGAAGCAATCTGAGTCTGCTGATGTAGCAGAGGTTGACACCTAGTCCGAAGAGTACATTGCTCTTGTTGCTAATGGAGAAACACATCATCATTATGTGTGGGTTCTAGATACTGGAGCGTCCTATCATATATGTCCAAGAAGAGAGTGGTTTTCAGCGTACAAGCATGATGAAAACAAGGTCGTCAAGATGGCTAACAGTTTTGCTTGCTAGGTTGCTGGAATTGGATCAATCAGTATCAGGACGCATGATGGTATATTCTTCACATTGAACGAAGTTAGGCATGTTCCATCGTTGAAGAGGAACTTGATATCAATGAGCCTGCTTGATAGTAGGGGTTTCAAGTACTCAGGCGGAGATGGTGTTCTGAATGTCTACAAAGGTTCTGATGTGATTTTGAAGGGTGTTCTACATGGAACGTTGTATTTGCTGCAAGGTTCTACAGCTACAGATGAGATGTTGAATCCTAAACTGGGGAGAGTGAGGTGCATGCTCTCTAATGGTTATTTAGTAGGAAGGTTTTGGGATGAAGCTGTAAGCAGTGTTACAGCAGAAAACGGTAGCTTTGACAAGCAGGTGGAGCTGCAGACTGATCGCGAGAATAGCGACTTGCAGAAGCACGAAGAAAGTCAAGAGCAAGAGGTAGAAGTTGATCATTCAATACCTACATCACCCAAGGACGTGTTGAGTTATGCACTGCAAGTTGAAGAAGAGGTGGATACACAAGGTTCGTTCACATACATAGAAGTTGTCTCCAATTCTGAGGCTTAGAGATGGCTTGCTGCAATGGAAGATGAGATTAAGTCTCTTGATAGGAATCCTGCATGGGGTCTGGTCACGCAACCAATGGAGATAAAGATTATCACTTCTAAGTTGGTTGTCAAGTTAGAGAACCATCTTGCTCAATTGAGCACCTAGCCTTAAGTGGCGTCTGGCTCTGAGTAAGGAGCGTCTGGCTTTCAAGGAGGAAGCGTCTGCCTCCAAGAAAGGAGCGCTTGGCTTCCATGGAGGAAGCATCTGGCTCCGAGAAGGGAGCGTCTGGCTTGTTCCAAGGTGGGAACATCTGGTTCTGAGAAAGGAACGTCTGGTTCCAAGGAGGGAACATCTGGTTCTGAGAAGGAAGCTTCATGTTCCAAGTAGGGAGCATCTGGCTCAAAGTCGGGAGTGTCTTGTTCCAAGAAGGGAACATATGGTTCCAAGGGAGCGTCAGGTTCCAAGGAATAAGTGTCTGGTTCCAAGAAGGAAGTGTCTGGCTCTGAGAAGAGCATCTGGCTTCGAATGGAGAGTCAAGACTGAAGGGACGTTTGGTCACAAGAAACGTCCGATCTGAAGAGATATCTGGCTGGCCCGAAGGGGCGTCTGGTCCATCTCGTACATCTGATATGAGGAACGTTCCATACATCTGGCATAATAAGAGTGCATCTGCGACATCTGGCACAGTGAAGAGTGCATCTGGTACATATGGCACAAAGAGGTTGCATCAGGGACATCTGGCACATTATGAGTGCATTTGGTACATCCGGCACAGTAAGCGTGCATCTGAGACATCCAACACGTAAGGATGGATCTGGTACATCTGAGGCAAAGGAGAAGTTGAGCACATCTAGCATTGTAACGATGCAACTGGTACAACTGTAAGGAGGATTCAAGTCAAGGTGGAGATTTGTTGACATGCCTTGAATCTAACCTGTTTTAGCAATTGAGGATGCTATTGACAGGTTGCAGGTTGTTGACGGGCAAGCTCGAGGAGGTTGTCACCAAGCTCCAGGAGGTTGTCACCAAGCTCCAGGAGGTTGTCGTCAAGCTGTGATAGGGCTCAGGTTTTACCCTAATAAAACTACTGCAAGTGCACATCAAAAGCAATTGTAGTATAAGGGGTATCGAAATCCCAAGGGAAGTAGATGCTACGCTAAGGTTTCTAAGTTCAGATTATGCTAGGTCGAATCGAATAAAAGTAAAACTAAGCAGGAAATAAACGAGCAATCACGAATTAGGTTTCTTAAAATCAGGAGACTAAGGCGCTAGGTTCAGGGAAATTCTCAGGTGCGAATTAGGTTTCTTAAAATCAGGAGACTAAGGCGCTAGGTTCAGGGAAATTCTCAGGTGATCTAAATTGCAGGTCTAGACAGAATGTTAGGAATTATTAAGATCCGTTCTTGAACTCAAAACACAACACTAATATCAACCAACTCTCGCTGCGAAGACTTTCTATGTCTAAACCCTAGAATTCCAAATCTCTTTGCAAATTCTAATAATTCAAACAAGCATTAAAGTTCAGTTTCGATTGTTCACAAAATCCCTAAACCAAATCTCTTTGCGAATAGGTATTTTGCTCATCTAACACTAGTTCAGGCAATCAATAACACTCTCGTGTCTACCAATTAACCTAAGATCAGATTCTAGGTCATGAAGCTAGAATAAGCATTAAACATAAATCCAGATGAAGAACTCTAATGATTTTATCCTAACAATTTAATTCAACCTAACAATTCATAATCACTTTTGAAAAACCTTAAACCTAACTAGCAAACTACTCAGACATGGTGAATGAAGAAAACATCATGAATAAAGAAGATTGCATAAAAAAATCAATAGAAACAAAGGAGTTCCAAATTTGCTCTGAAGGAGACAAATTTTTCTCTCTAAAATCTCTCTAAAAATCTCTCTCTAAGTCTCAAAACAATAAATTATGAAAAGGTATTGAGGCTAAACAATGCCTGTAAACTATTTATAGAAGAGGATTTTCGTCCAGGGGTAGTCTTGTAATTTCTTCAAACTTGCTCTCTTTCCTTTTTCTGATAGAAGTCGGCAAAAGTTGACGGTCTCGTCTGGTGGCGATCGACGCTCTGCGCGTAAATCTACTCTCTCGACTTCATCACTTCAGCTGCTCCTCCAAAATGCTCCAAAAAGCTTCATAATCTCCTTTTAAGCTCCAGACGTAGTCCAACCTATAAAGACTCTACTAGGACTCTAAAACTAACAAAAGACTTTATAAAAACACTTATATCATGGTCTAAAAATGGGTAAAAACCATGATATATCAAGCTGGAGAAGGTTGTTAGCAAGTTGTAGAAAGTTGCAGAAGGTTGTTAGCAAGCTGTAGGAGGTTGTTTAGCAGGCTGCGAAAGCTGCAGGTTGCGTAAGTAACATCGAATACTACATGCATATGGGCCGCGCAGCTGTTAGATAAAGGTTTCTACTTGGGCCTTAGCGTGAAAGCCCATATCGCAAGTTGTTAGGGTTTTCTAGGGTTCCTTTTCGCTATAAGTAACTTTGTTACCCTAATATATGTTGTATTCTGAAACTATTCTGCTTCCATTAATAAATCAGTCTCCCTTTGCCCGTGGACGTAGCCAACACATTGTTGGTGAACCACGTTAAATTTTGTGTCGTGTTCTTTACGTTTATTGTTACTTCTCGCATCCATTACAACAATAATAAACTCAACGTAACACTCGAAAGAGCCCCATACCTGCACACAGTAGGCCATGTGGCAGCGAAGTCTACTTGGTCGGGACGATACTCAAACTGGATAAAGTCCCTCGACTTCAACTTACCCTCCTCATAAGGATTGAAACTTGTCATGTACCAAGCCGTTTCTGACACCGAACTTCCCTTCCAATACCGTTTCTTCTCCTCCGCGGGCAAACCGGAAATCCACGACCAGAAGCTCTTAGTTTGTTTATCTCATCCACTGAAACTCAATGGTTCACTATCTGGAAAAACCCTAGCGTTGCAGCCGCCTTACAAATCTCCTCTGCAACATTTGGGTTTTTCCAGTCAGAAACGTCGATAACCGGAATCACCGGTGATGATAAACTGCCTTTAACGGTCGTTGTCACGGCGTCTATGATGAGTTTCTCAGTGGTGACTCTTTTCTCCGGAAGTTGAGTATAACGTGACGGCAATGTCTTTGGAGATATAACGTTGGCCAGACCTTTTACTCCGTTACGTTGGTTTACTAAGAAATCAGTAACGGCGTCGTCGATGAGTATGGACATTTTTTTTCTTATTTTTTTTTAGTGTGAAGAGACAATAATTAAGAGAATGTAATGAAAAACTGATATTTCTTTGTCATTGTTTGTGCCAATAAGAGGATGCAATCGAATTTCAACCACCGTACAGTGGTAATTTCTCTTTTGCCTCTCCATTGCCTCTTCCATTCTGCTTGTTTGATTACTTTACCTACGAATTCTAAAAATTCCAAAGATTTCGTAAAGTTTTCTAACCGTCTAGTTTCTCCGACAAAGGAGTGTCTTCCGTTCAATAAGTGGTGGTGTATTCTTACAACTATGAGCGGTCTATTTCCGGTGTTTGCCGGCGTTTTTCCTCCGTTAGATATAGTTTCTGATGGATTTGGTTTTCTGGTTTTACAAATTTTGGAGCATATATTGATGTTTGTGTTCTGGAAACAACCACCACGAAAACCACCATGGAGATGGAGAGAAAATTGTGTTTTCGATGCCAACAGAATCTCGATCTCGATTGTAAGTGTTTATATGATTCACGATGTATTTATTTTGTGGCATGTAAAAGATGGCAATATCGTATGTTTCATCGCTTATAGTCGGTTACAATCTTTGATTCTGAGACCGGTATTATCGAAGAGGCTTTCGACATAGGCAAATATAAATGGAGTGAAAGCGGAAGCAATATGAAGTCTACATTAATATCAAGGATGCGAATATGGACTAATTGGTATGGTGTCGACATCTCAAAATATGTGACAGATGCAATGACTTTTCTGTACGATTTGGAAAGCAAAAAAATCAATGCCAATATAGCATACATATCGTACCAGAGTCGGTCGAATAGCGAATAGTGAAAATAACAGCGTAGATTGTCTGTTAGCGTGTAAGATTTACCTCAAAAGGAAGATGCGTTTCAAATTTGTTTCTTCTATTTTTCGCCTTCAGTATAAGTTGTTTATACAATAATTTATATTTCGATCTTTTGTATTCAACTTTGTAATTCTCTTTGTACTTTGTTATTTTAATGTAATTTAGTCTGAAAAAATAAAATAATTAAAATTGCCAAATAGATAGTGTGGGTTGTTAGACCATTTTGGGTCAATCATGATGATATTAAAATTTGTATATTCATTGATTAAACAGTGGTTAAACAACGTTAATAAATCAATTTAAAAGTTATGCAAACAGTACCTTGATATAAGGCTAGGCGCTTTTACCCTGTTTGGATTTCACATTAATCAAGCACGTTAGGCGAAATATGATTTAGATTTAGGCGTACACGGTTTTTTATGTTCAAGTTCTGTTCCTTTATGTGAGTCTAAAAGAGTTCAAAAAAGAGGTTGGTAAAAGCTAAGCCATTGGCTGAAAGGCTGGTGCTTTACCGAGTCATTAAAACCCCGGACATTCCTAAAAAAGAGTTTTACACTCATTGGGAAGAGTTTTGAGAGTTCCCTTTATGAAAAGGGTTCCCTAAAAGCGGAAGAGTTGACTCAGATTGAGTATTGGTGGGGCGCAAAAGAGAGTGTGGCATAGGTAATTTTTTAGGGGTTTTCTTGTATTGTGGTCCAAAATAAGTGGGGGAAGAAATATCTGCAAAGGCGGGGGTAAGGAAATAAGTGGGGAGTTTAGAAGGTTTGTTTGAGCAGTAGCTATGTAGGATCCAAAAGAGGGTGGTAAGGTAGCTGGGAGACCAATAACAATAGCCGCATCAGAGGGGAAAGGTGAGAACTGAATAGGGGGGGGGGGGTGATGGTGGTATTTTCTTTCATGGGTGAAGTAGAAGAGCCCATTGTTTTTGAAAGGAGAGTGGTTGTTGTCGCAGGAGTTGATGGTGAATGGGGGAGAGTGGAGGATACTGGCTGAGCTGGACTACCAAAAGAAGTTCCATTTGCCAAATCAAGGTAAAGAGGGCAGGGTAACTTTTATAGGAGCGTGAACCAAGTCTGAGATGGAGACATTAGGAGCGTCAGCAGAGGAAGGGGTGTCACCTGGCAGAGTAACTTTACTAGTTCCATTTACCAAGTCTGGAACAACTGGCAGGGTAACTTCTCCAGTTTTATTTATCGAATCAGGGATGATTGGTAGAGTAACTTTCTGAGTTTTATTTACCAATGCCAAAGTGTCTGGCTGATTAACTTGCAGAGTTTCATTTACCGAAACACTATTGGCAGGCAGAGTAACTCTTGGAGTTTCATTTACCAGGGCGGCAGTAGCAAAGGTAGCTGTTGATGTTGTTGCTTTTTCTGATTTTTCCTTTGTAGGAGGAGCTTGTGCATCCGGAATATTTATGCATTTCTTGACTATATGTCCTATCTCATTGCAGTTTGAGCAGTATGGAGGGACCCAAGGATAGGAGATATCAATGCTTATTATCTCACCATTCTGTCGGATGAGCTCGCCACTGAAAGGTAGAGGTTTTGTAATATCTGCTTCAACTTTTACATGAGCGACATTAAGGCTTGTGATATTCTTTGTGTAGTCATCATTTTCTTTGGGGTTTCCGATAAGACCTGCCGCAAGACTTAAACCTTCTTTAGTGCGCGGGTCAAATGTCACTCCTCTCAGGTGAGCCCATTGTGGAATGGAGACGATCTCAGGGGTGATTGTGGCGGTATATAGACCCCATTTGGAGACATGAAACATGGATGATCCAACATACCATAGTTCCTTTTCGAGGATCTTCGATCTAATGAAATCATTTGGAACTCTAACCAGCATAGCACGTTTGAGAGGCAACAGGTGAATTTCAAGCTTTGATCATTTACCCCAAATGTGGTTTAGGACACTCTTAATAGGACCATAATCAGGGATTTTACCAAGAAACGAGCCAATGATATATTCTTTGTGCAGCTCTGCCCCCCGTTTGAAAACAACATCAGGGATAAGAACACGAGGCTTTCCCTCAGGGGAAGTAGTTGTAGGCGCTAGACGAGAGAGGGATCGTCAAGTGACTGATCGACTGGTGGTTTTGCAAGACGCTGATTGGAGTGGCTGAACGTGGAAGTGAGGGACTGTACCTCTTCCGAGGATTAGAGACGGTGGCTGCTTTTTAGGCTAGTATTGGCGATGAAAGAGCTTTATGGCATCATCGTTTGGGTCATCCGTCTTCTCGTGTCGTGGGTTTACTTTCGGGTGTTCGTTCTTCTAGTAGTTAAGAGCTTTGTTCTTCTATTTGTGATGTTTGTTTACGTTTTAAACAAACATGACAATCGTTTTCTGATAGTATTAATAAATCAACAAAACCATTTGATTTGATTCATTGCGATCTTTGGGGTCTTTACCATGTTTCTGTGTTTTGTGGATCTCGATATTTTCTTACTATAGTTGATGACTATTCTCGAGAAGTTTGGCTTTATCTTCTTCCGAATAAGATTGATGTATCGGCTCTTCTACACGACTTTGTAGCTCTTGTGAACGACAGTTTGATCGAGATATAAAGATTTTGCGCAGCGATAATGACACATAATTGACTTGTCTTGGGAAGTACTTCAAAGATCAAGCCATTGTTTATGAAACTTCATGTGATGGAACTCCGCAACAAAATGGTCGAGTGGAACGGAAGCATGCTTGTTTACCCATCGAATATTGGGCAGAATGCGCTCTTACGGCTTGTCATCTCATCAACAGAACTCCCTCGAAGCTTCTCAATGAAAAACACCATATGAGATGCTCAATGGACGACCTCCAGCTTTTGATTGACTTCGTGTATTTGGTTGCTTGTGTTATGCGCATAACCTCGACACACATGGTGACAAGTTTGCCTCTCGCACCCGACGATGTGTTTTTCTTGGTTATCCGCCTGGTAAGAAGGGATGGCGACTATACGATTTGGGACGAGAAATTTTTCTTACATCGCGAGATGTGGTTTTTCAAGAGGATGTGTTTCTGTTTGTTACATCCACGAACCGTGTTTCTGAAGAAACGATTCCTTCGCTTGATTCTCTGACTATTTTACAAGACACTTTGAATGATGAGGTGACTGATGATGCTGCACCTCCTCCTGAGCAGATTTTTGTAGTTGATCGTGCGAATGATACATTGAATGATGATCCGATATTGTCCACACCTGAAAACTTGGGAACCGATGTTATGTAGCAATTAGGTCGTGGTCTTCGATCTAAATAGCCCTCAACGAGACTCAAGGACTTTGTCGTGAATACAGTCTCTCTCCCTCACTCTTCTCTCACGATCACCTCTCCATCACTGTCCTCAGGTACGGTCCACCCTCTCTCAGACTATCATAATTGCGATCGTTTTTCTTCTAACCATCGCAGATACTTAATGGCGCTATCGGTGGCGGTTGAACCACAATCATTACAAAGCATTATTTATTGCTCTTGAAAACAAGCAAGTTGAAGGCATCGATTATGATGAGACGTTTGCTCCTGTTGCCAAAATGACTAGCATTCATATTTTTCTCGATATTGCCGCGAAAAAGGATAATGAGGTTCATCAGATGGATGTCCACAATGCTTTTCTTCATGGTGACTTGGAAGAGGAAGTTTATATGAAGTTTCCCCCCGGATTTCGCTTGGACTCTGATTCTCGGGTATGTCGCCTTTGCAAATCGATATATGGCTTGAAACAGGCACCCCGTTGTTGGTTTGCAAAACTCACATCAGCACTTTGCGATTTCGGTTTCGATTCTCACGCATATTACCCTCTTTTCATCTACTCCAAGGAAGGTCTGGTTCTTCTGCGGGAAACTTGCCGTCTTTCATTGACAAATTCAAGGTTTTTCTCTCCACTCGATTTCATATGAAAAATCTTGGGTTTATTAAGTATTTTCTGGTGATTGAAGTAGCACGAAGTAAGGAGGGGTTTTACTCGTGCCAACAAAATTATAGTATAGATATTTTTGACATAAGTTGGTCTCTTGGGTTGTAAACCAGTCGACTTTCCGCTTGATCAGAAGCATGGACTTGCTTTACCTTTTGGTGATCTTCTTGATGATTTGGGTACTTATCGACGGCTTGTTGGTCGATTGGTGTATCTTTCTGCGATTCTACCTGATCTAGCCTACTCCATTCTTCTGCTATCTCATTTTATGCATCAACCATGAACATAACACTGGGAAGCTGCATTGCATGTGGTTCGCTATCTTAAGGGTTCAATTGGACATGACATTTTACTTCGAGCGGATTCGCCTTTCCATTTGATAGGTTTGTGCGATTCTGATTGGGTTGATTGCCCTATGAAACGACGATCCGTTTCAGGTTGGATTGTTCAGCTTGGTTCTTCTCCAATCTCATGGAAAACGAAGAAACAAGACGTTGTTTCGTTATCCTCAACTGAGGCGGAGTATAGAGCCATGAGGGAGGTATTGTGTGAGCTGAAATGGCTTAAATCTTTGCTCTTGGCATTTGACACTTCTCATGATGCTCCTCTGACTATTAGATATGACAATCAAGCTGCTACCTATATCAATGCTAATCCGGTCTTCCATGAACGTACAAAGCACATCGAATCGGATTGTCACTTCATTCGAGATGAGATCATCCAAGGTATTGTTACTACTTTTGATGTTGCCTCCTAGGATCAGCTTGCGTACATTCTCACAAAGGCTCTTGGAAGGAAGGAGTTTGACATTTTCTGTTCCAAGTTGAGCATTCGAGACTTGCATGCTCCCACTTGAGGAAAGGTATTAGAAAATATTTGGACATCAAGGACGTATTTTCAACAATACAAAAGTATTTCCATTTCCTTTGTATACTTTACATTTTTGATAGATTTGGTTTTATCATTTTATGCATATATGTAAGAGAGAATTCAGATTCTAAACTTCTAAATTATTGTAGAAATAGCTACATTTATTTAATTATTTGTGATAGCCTTCCGGTGTATGATATGGGTCAAATTTACCCTAAAGCAACTCCCTCAAATTAAGAGATCAGTTGTAGTACTTAGGGATCGAATCCACAGAGATGGGATAGTCACACAGCAGTTTTCTAAATTCGAATTAAGCTAATAAATAAGATGGAATTAAAAGACAGAAAGCAATTAAAACTTAGTAAATTCAGGAGACGAAATGCTAGGTTTAGGGAAATTCTCAGGTGATCCAAATTGTAGGTCTAGACAGGATGTTAGGAATTATTAAGCACTGTTCTTGAACTCGAAACACTAATGTAAAATCAACCAACTCTCGTTGCGAAGATTATCTATGTCTAAACCCTAGAATTCCAAATCTCTTTGCAAATTCAAACAATTCACACAAGCATTAATATCGGGTTCGATTGTTCACAAAATCCTAAACCAAATCTCTTTGCGAATAGGTATTTTGCTCATCTAACACTAGTTCAGGCAATCAATAACACTCTCGTGTCTACTAATTAACCTAAGATCAGATTCTAGGTCATGAAGCTAGAATAAGCATTAAATACAAATCCAGATGAAGAACTCTAATGATTTTATCCTAACAATTTAATTTGACCTAACAATTCATTAATCACCTTTGAAAAACCCTAAACCTAACAAGCAAACTACTCAGACATGATCAATGAAACAGAAATCATTAGTTGAATAAAAAGCATAAAAGAATTCAATAGAAGAAATAAAGGAGTTCCAAATCAGCTCTAAAGGAGTCTGATTTTTCTCTCCAAAAATCTCTCTAAAAATCTCTCTCTAAAAATGTGTGTTGTATGCCTAAACAATGGCTGAAAAACTCTATTTATAGGCCTAGATTCGCATCTTCAATTCCTTGGAGGATTAGGAAAAGTCTTAGAGATTTCCTTTTCTTCAAAATATGGAAACTTCTCGATTCTGGAAATTCGAAAACCTGGTGTCGATCGACACTCATCGTGTTGCAATTCGTGACTTCATTCCATTAAGCTCCAAAATGTATCCAAATCTCCAATTTATCTCCAATTGTACCTGAACCTNGAGCACTCACTAATATTGTTCCTTGTGAGGAGACAGGCTCATGAGGTTCATTGCACTATTTCCAGACTTAGACTCTTTTTCTTTCTTTTTCTTTTCTCAAGGGAAGATCAAGGAGAGACTGCAACTAGCTTCTCTTGTTCATAGCTGAAAGAGGAATCAAATTCAATGCATACCTAGTTCTTTTAAGGGGATCTGAACTCTCTCTGTTAGATTGATCCACTTGCAGTTTTCTACTTAGTAAGACCTGTAATCAACTATTAAAGCAATGGTCCTTCAAGTGTCAACATTCTGTGGTTAGTTCTTCTGAAAACTGAAAATTTCACTGATTTTGACTCAATAAAACAAAAGTTTTTGACTCTCAAAACAAAGCACAAAGTCAGTAATCACCTCCCCCAGACTTAAACAACACTGTCCCCAGTGTTATCAAGCCCGAAGTTGGCTAAAAGAAAGATTGGAAACAACATAAAAGACCAGATAGAAGACTTACCTTCGTCTGCACGTGGTGTCGATCGACACTAGGGGTGTTGATCGACACTAGTCTATGTCGAGTCCAATGTCGCCTTTTTCAACTGACTGAAACTAGTATTTAGTAAAACCAAAGCAAAATAAAAAGAAAAACGTACCTAACAGTGGGTTGCCTCCCACTCAGCGCTCGTTTTCAGTCATTAGCTTGACTGTGTCGGGGTTCAGACGTCTGGTGGATCAGAGGGTGGCATTGAATGCTTCCCAGACGAATGTGTTCTCATCCAAGGTGGTGTATAAGCATTAGGTGCATGAGAGCGACCAAGGAAATGAGGAACAACAGCAGGGATGGACTTGAGTTCGGGTGGGATACTCCTTTTTCCTGCAGCATCATCAAAAGAAACACCAAGCCTTCTACGAGAATCTCGTGGCTTGCATAAGTGTGCAACAGCTTTTGAACTTTTTAAATTCTTATTGAGATGATCAGGAGGTTTGGAATTGAGTCCAGGGTGTGCGTACCTTTGCTTACTTCGAGATTTCTTGCATGTAGGATGTGGAAGCATCTGTTTGACAGCACATGATGGATTTGCATCATTGGACATGGCTTGTGTCGCGATCTCCAGAGGGTGTCGATCGATACCATTGGTGTCGATCGACACTAAGTCAGTAGCTCGAATCTTTGCACTTTTGCTGCAGTTCATCTCTGCAATCCTTGCTTCTATGACGAAAGCGTCGTCCTCCATTGGCTTGTCACTGATTAGAACATCGTTTCTTCTCATAGTTTGGAAGAGATGATCATTTCCACCCCAGTCTTCAAGCTCCACAACCTTCTTAGAATTCTGAACTAATGCTTCTTGAATAACCAGCTTGTCCTCTTGTTCTGCAGTATCAAGCTCCTCTCCAGTGATCACAGCAATGGAAGAGATGTGTTTGTGATATTCAGTAGTATGGATAGCTTTGTAGAACACTTCTTTGTCAACATTAGAGAAAGACATTCTCTTACTGGGCATGTCTACAATAGCTTCTACTGTGGCCATGAATGGTCTTCCAAGGATGAATGGTATGCTAGACGTTCTGCTTACTTCCACAACCTGAAAATTAGTTGGAACTAGGCAACTCCCAACTTTGACAAGTAGGTTTGAAATTGTATCATATGAAACTGCGGTAGAAGAATTTGCAAATTCAAGAGTCATGCTTGAAGGGTGAATGTCAGCAATCTCCAGCCTCTCTGCAATGTCTTTTGTCATGAGGTTCACGCTTGCTCCTGAATCGCAGAGGGATTGTTTAAACTCAACTCCACCAATGGAGCATGGAACCATAAACATCCCANCAATGTCTTTTGTCATGAGGTTCACGCTTGCTCCTGAATCGCAGAGGGATTGTTTAAACTCAACTCCACCAATGGAGCATGGAACCATAAACATCCCAGGATCTTTAACCTTAGGCAGCTGCTTCATTGGTGGTGGTGTTTCCCTTGCTTTGTGAAAGAATTCTTCCTTCTCTTCAAAGGTTTCTCTGTTATTCTAGAAGAAAGCACACAAAGGATATCTCTCATAAGCCTCATCAAAGGAGAGCTCCTTAGGAATCATCTCCACCCTCTTATTGAAAGCAGCCAGCTTCTCTGCACTAATGGGCGGCCTTAGGTGTTTGGGTACAGGAAGATTTGGAACCTTGGCCTTGTAGACTCTTCCCAATGCAACTTGTGAAGCTGTAGGCGTGTCTGTCCAAGTTCGGGAAGGGTGTCGATCGACACCCAGCTGGTGTCGATCGACACTAGACGTTTGTGTCGAGGATGTTGTGTTGATCGAGCTTGATTTGTCTGATTTCTTCTCGAGTGTCGATCGACACACAGTAGTGTCGATCGACATTGATTCCGCAGTAATTTCTACATCTTCTAGCTCCTTGAATTCTTCAGTACTTGGCCCACTTTTCTGCACATGATGAAGGTTCCCTCCGTTCTGGATCGTGATGGCATTCACATGGTGTCTCGGATTCGTGTCCGTCTTTCCAGGAAGAATTCCTTCTTGCCTACGAACAACTTCTGCGGTTTGAGCAACTTGAACATCCAGCTTCTTCACATGAGAGGCCAAGCCCTCTATCTTCCCATTCAGATCAGTGTACAAGGCATCGATCTTTCCATTAAAGTTCACAGTCATCTTCTGTTGTCCCTCCAGGATTTGTTGAATCATGGACTCCATCTTATTGTCTTGAGCAGGAGGATTCTGGTAAGAAGAAAAACCATAAGTTCTATTGAAGTTGTTGCTCTGAAAAGGCTTCTGGTAAGAAGAACCATAGCCTTGCTGATTGTTGAACCTCTGTCCTTGAAAACCAGCACCATTGATGAAATTAACCTCTTCTTGCTCTGGCTCAAAAGTCTCCACTTCATTAGCAAAATGGACCTGCTTCTTTCCCACCAAGAGATTGTGTACATTGTCCAGCTTCCTGTTGACTTCAGCAATTTGGCTTCCTCCATTTTCTCCTGCGTGTTGTCTTCTTTCGAAGTCTGCGTTCTTGGTGCTGTTACTAGAGGCCAGATTCTCTATAAGCTCTATCGCATCGTCTGGAAATCTTGTGTTGAAGTTACCATTGCTCGCAGCGTCTAAGGCCATCTGGTACCTCCAGTCGATCCCGCGGTAAAATATTCCGATAAGCTGCGGCTCGCTGAATCCATGATGTGGGCAGTCCCTCTGATAAGAACGAAACCTTACCCAAGAAGCTTTGAATGCCTCAGTAGGTCCTTGAGAGAATGTAGTGATCTTCATTCTCAGCTCTTCAGATCTCGCGTCATCAAAGAAATTGCATAAGAATGCATTCTTTGTATCTTCCCATGTGGTCAACGATCCTGGTGGCAACTGCTTCAGCCAGTATGATGCATCTCCAGCAAGCGAATAGGGGAAAAGCTTGCAGAAAAGATAATCATATGGAACTCCATTGGCTTTGATGCTGGATGCCAAGTCTTCGAATCTCTCGATATGATCCATAGGATGCTCAGTGGGAAGACCATGGAAGGGATGCTGAGCCACCAATGAGAAGTAGGCAGGCTTCAGCTCGAAGTCATTCCTCTGGAATGCAGGAGGACGGATCGCAGCTCTATTAGCATAGAAATGGTCTGGGAGGTTGTACTCGCCTAATGTTCTTTCACGTCCAGCTTCTGCAGGTACACGGTGTCGATCGACACCATCGAGCACCTCTTGTTCGACGATGACGGCGCCAGCCTCATCAAGTCTCTGTCCTTGGGCATTCCTCCTATGCCCCTCGCCATCAACCAAGTCGCCATTCTCGTCGCGGATCAAAACCATCAGTCCAGCCATCTCTGGTTGCGCAGAGTGTCGATCGATGCTAAGTGTGTCGATCGATGCTCTGGTCTGGTGTCGATCGATGCTCGGGCAGATCGACGGTTTGTACGTTCAAGATGAGTGAGTTCCTGGTTGAGTGCGATCAATTCTTTTTCCTTGTTGCTCCTGGTATTGCGATTGTGCATGCACCTGAAACACAAAGTTAAGAAATTGAATTAGTAACCAAAAAATTAAAAACAAAACCTAGTCAAAATCCTAATATTAGAACTCTGTAGGCAACTAATCTCCTTCCCCGTCAACGGCGCCAAAATTAGATATGGGTCAAATTTACCCTAAAGCAACTCCCTCAAATTAAGAGATCAGTTGTAGTACTTAGGGATCGAATCCACAGAGAAGGGATAGTCACACAGCAGTTTTCTAAATTCGAATTAAGCTAAGAAATAAGATGGAATTAAAAGACATAAAGCAATTAAAAACTTAGTAAATTCAGGAGACGAAACGCTAGGTTTAGGGAAATTCTCAGGTGATCCAAACTGTAGGTCTAGACAGGATGTTAGGAATTATTAAGCACTGTTCTTGAACTCGAAACACTAATGTAAAATCAACCAACTCTCGCTGCGAAGATTATCTATGTCTAAACCCTAGAATTACAAATCTCTTTGCAAATTCAAACAATTCAGACAAGCATTAATATCAGGTTCGATTGTTCACAAAATCCTAAACCAATTCTCTTTGTGAATAGGTATTTTGCTCATCTAACACTAGTTCAGGCAATCAATAACACTCTCGTGTCTACTAATTAACCTAAGATCAGATTCTAGGTAATGAAGCTAGAATAAGCATTAAACACAAATCCAGATGAAGAACTCTAATGATTTATCCTAACAATTTAATTTGACCTAACAATTCATTAATCACCTTTGAAAAACCCTAAACCTAACAAGCAAACTACTCAGACATGATCAGTGAAACAGAAATCATTATTTGAATAAAAAGCATAAAAGAATTCAATAGAAGAAATAAAGGAGTTTCAAATCAGCTCTAAAGGAGTCTGATTTTTCTCTCCAGAAATCTCTCTAAAAATCTCTCTCTAAAAATGTGTGTTGTATGCCTAAACAATGGATGAAAAACTCTATTTATAGGCCTAGATTCGCATCTTCAATTCCTTGGAGGATTAGGAAAAGACTTGGAGATTTCCTTTTCTTCAAAATATGGAAACTTCTCGATTCTGAAAATTGGAAAACCTGGTGTCGATCGACACTCATCGTGTTGCAATTCGTGACTTCATTCCATTAAGCTCCAAAATGTATCCAAATCTCCAATTTATCTCCAATTGTACCTGAACCTGTAAAGACTCTATATAGACTCGAAAATAGCCAAAAAGACTCTATAAAAATACTTATATCATGGTCTGAAAATGGGTAAAAACCATGATATATCAGTGTGCAACTAGTAATTACTAGAAATCAACCCGCGCGTTATCTGTTAATTTTTTTTACTTTATATTTTTTTTTAATTTTATATATTTTTATTATTATTATGTTTATTTTTTTTATTTCTGTTTTTCTTAATTTTAAATGTTATTTTAGTTTCTTTATTATTGTTAAATATGTGGGTCTATTGTGAAATATTTTACTTAATATAAATCGAGATGTGTTAATCGTTAAGAAAAAAACTTTCTTTTATACTTATACGCTGTCGTAAGTATCTATGTATCCCACTGAATATTCTTATTCAATTAGCTTCTTCTTTTTCTGTCGCTTATTTTATGCGAGATCAACAAAATGAATTCACCATCGATCTCATTCATTCTCTTTGTTTCTTATTCGAAATATTGTTTTGGTTTTTTTTTTTTCGTAGAGATTTTTCAGTTTTGTGGTTTGTAGAATAAGTTTTGTTTTGTAACTTTAAACTAATGTCATGTGTATGCCTAATTTATGGTCTCTCTTCACTATAGTTTAAAGTCATTCATGTGTAGATTTTTTTTTCGTTGGAGTATGTGCATTTTATTTTTTTATATATAACATTGTTGATAGGTTTTGATATCTTTCTATTCATTTTCCGCGTCTGGTGGGAAGATGTCAGGGATGAGCGTGAAGATCGACAAGCTCACAGGAAGAAACAGTTTCAGTCTCTGGCAGATCAAGATGTAAGCGTTGCTGAAGCAACAAGGCTTGTGGGCGGCGCTTGTGAAAGACAACAAGGGCGACGCTGCTGCGATGACAAGTCTAGAGGAGAGAGCACATGCAACGATTTTGTTGTGCCTTGCAGATGACATCATCATCAAGGTTTCTAACGAAACAACTGCTGCCGGTCTGTGGGGTAAGTTGGAGTCACTGTACATGACAAAGTCTCTGACGAACAAGCTCCTTCTGAAACAACGCATGTTCGCACTAAGAATGCAAGAAGGTACGCAACTCAGGGATCACGTAGATCAGTTGAACACGTTATTACTAGAATTGCGTAATATCGATGTAAAGGTGGAGGATGAGGATGCTGCTTAGATCCTGTTGGTATCTCTACCATTGTCATACGAGAACTACGTTCAATCGTTTATAAACGGTAAAGGTACAGTGTCTTTGGAAGAAGTTAGGTCATCCCTTCACAGCAGGGAGCTGCGACGTAAGGCGTCTGGTACAGATACATACAATCAAGCTGTTGGATTGTATGTCAGTGGTGGTAAGGGATATGGAGAAGACAAGAAGAAGTCGTTCTCAAGGGGTCCTAAACCAGATGATGTCTGTAATTACTGTAAGGAGAGAGGACATTGGAAATCAGATTGTCCAAAGAAGAAGAAGCAATCTGAGTCTGCTGATGTAGCAGAGGTTGACACCTAGTCCGAAGAGAACATTGCTCTTGTTGCTAATGGAGAAACACATCATCATTATGTGTGGGTTCTAGATACTGGAGCGTCCTATCATATATGTCCAAGAAGAGAGTGGTTTTCAGCGTACAAGCATGATGAAAACAAGGTCGTCAAGATGGCTAACAGTTTTGCTTGCTAGGTTGCTGGAATTGGATCAATCAGTATCAGGACGCATGATGGTATATTCTTCACATTGAACGAAGTTAGGCATGTTCCATCGTTGAAGAGGAACTTGATATCAATGAGCCTGCTTGATAGTAGGGGTTTCAAGTACTCAGGCGGAGATGGTGTTCTGAATGTCTACAAAGGTTCTGATGTGATTTTGAAGGGTGTTCTACATGGAACGTTGTATTTGCTGCAAGGTTCTACAGCTACAGATGAGAGGTTGAATCCGAAACTGGGGAGAGTGAGGTGCATGCTCTCTAATGGTTATTTAGTAGGAAGGTTCTGGGATGAAGCTGTAAGCAGTGTTACAGCAGAAAACGGTAGCTTTGACAAGCAGGTGGAGCTGCAGACTGATCGCGAGAATAGCGACTTGCAGAAGCACGAAGAAAGTCAAGAGCAAGAGGTAGAAGTTGATCATTCAATACCTACATCACCCAAGGACGTGATGAGTTATGCACTGCAAGTTGAAGAAGAGGTGGATACACAAGGTTCGTCCACATACATAGAAGTTGTCTCCAATTCTGAGGCTGAGAGATGGCTTGCTGCAATGGAAGATGAGATTAAGTCTCTTGATAGGAATCCGGCATGGGGTCTGGTCACGCAACCAATGGAGATAAAGATTATCACTTCAAAGTTGGTTGTCAAGTTAGAGAACCATCTTGCTCAATTGAGCACCTAGCCTTAAGTGGCGTCTGGCTCTGAGTAAGGAGCGTCTGGCTTCCAAGGAGGAAGCGTCTGCCTCCAAGAAAGGAGCGCCTGGCTTCCAAGGAGGAAGCATCTGGCTCCGAGAAGGGAGCGTCTGGCTTGTTCCAAGGTGGGAACATCTGGTTCTGAGAAAGGAACGTCTGGTTCCAAGGAGGGAACATCTGGTTCCGAGAAGGAAGCGTCAGGTTCCAAGTAGGGAGCATCTGGCTCAAAGTCGGGAGTGTCTTGTTCCAAGAAGGGAACATATGGTTCCAAGGGAGCGTCAGGTTCCAAGGAATAAGTGTCTGGTTCCAAGAAGGAAGTGTCTGGCTCTGAGAAGAGCATCTGGCTTCGAATGGAGAGTCAAGACTGAAGGGACGTTTGGTCACAAGAAACGTCCGATCTGAAGAGATATCTGGCTGGCCCGAAGGGGCGTCTGGTCCATCTCGTACATCTGATATGAGGAACGTTCCATACATCTGGCATAATAAGAGTGCATCTGCGACATCTGGCACAGTGAAGAGTGCATCTGGTACATATGGCACAAAGAGGTTGCATCAGGGACATCTGGCACATTATGAGTGCATTTGGTACATCCGGCACAGTAAGCGTGCATCTGAGACATCCAACACGTAAGGATGGATCTGGTACATCTGAGGCAAAGGAGAAGTTGAGCACATCTAGCATTGTAACGATGCAACTGGTACATCTGTAAGGAGGATTCAAGTCAAGGTGGAGATTTGTTGACATGCCTTGAATCTAACCTGTTTTAGCAATTGAGGATGCTATTGACAGGTTGCAGGTTGTTGACGGGCAAGCTCGAGGAGGTTGTCACCAAGCTCCAGGAGGTTGTCACCAAGCTCCAGGAGGTTGTCGTCAAGCTGTGATAGGGCTCAGGTTTTACCCTAATAAAACTACTGCAAGTGCACATCAAAAGCAATTGTAGTATAAGGGGTATCGAAATCCCAAGGGAAGTAGATGCTACGCTAAGGTTTCTAAGTTCAGATTATGCTAGGTCGAATCGAATAAAAGTAAAACTAAGCAGGAAATAAACGAGCAATCACGAATTAGGTTTCTTAAAATCAGGAGACTAAGGCGCTAGGTTCAGGGAAATTCTCAGGTGATCTAAATTGCAGGTCTAGACAGAATGTTAGGAATTATTAAGATTCGTTCATGAACTCAAAACACAACACTAATATCAACCAACTCTCGCTGGGAAGACTTTCTATGTGTAAACCCTAGAATTCCAAATCTCTTTGCAAATTCTAATAATTCAAACAAGCATTAAAGTTCACGTTCGATTGTTCACAAAATCCCTAAACCAAATCTCTTTGCGAATAGGTATTTTGCTCATCTAACACTAGTTCAGGCAATCAATAACACTCTTGTGTCTACCAATTAACCTAAGATCAGATTCTAGGTCATGAAGCTAGAATAAGCATTAAACATAAATCCAGATGAAGAACTCTAATGATTTTATCCTAACAATTTAATTCAACTTAACAATTCATAATCACCTTTGAAAAACCTTAAACCTAACTAGAAAACTACTCAGACATGGTGAATGAAGAAAACATCACGAATAAAGAAGATTGCATAAAAGAAATCAATAGAAACAAAGGAGTTCCAAATTTGCTCTGAAGGAGACAAATTCTTCTCTCTAAAATCTCTCTAAAAATCTCTCTCTAAGTCTCAAAACAATAAATTATGAAAAGGTATTGAGGCTAAACAATGCATGTAAACTATTTATAGAAGAGGATTTTCGTCCAGGGGCAGTCTTGTAATTTCTTCAAACTTGCTCTCTTTCCTTTTTCTGATAGAAGTCGGCAAAAGTTGGCGGTCTCGTCTGGTGTCGATCGACACAGATGGTGGCGATCGACGCTCTGCGCGTAAATCTACTCTCTCGACTTCATCACTTCAGCTGCTCCTCCAAAATGCTCCAAAAAGCTTCAAAATCTCCTTTTAAGCTCCAGACGTAGTCCAACCTATAAAGACTCTACTAGGACTCTAAAACTAACAAAAGACTTTATAAAAACACTTATATCATGGTCTAAAAATGGGTAAAAACCATGATATATCAAGCTGGAGAAGATTGTTAGCAAGTTGTAGAAAGTTGCAGAAGGTTGTTAGCAAGCTGTAGGAGGTTGTTTAGCAGGCTGCGAAAGCTGCAGGTTGCGTAAGTAACATCGAATACTACATGCATATGGGCCGCGCAGCTGTTAGATAAAGGTTTCTACTTGGGCCTTAGCGTGAAAGCCCATATCGCAAGTTGTTAGGGTTTTCTAGGGTTCCTTTTCGCTATAAGTAACTTTGTTACCCTAATATATGTTGTATTCTGAAACTATTCTGCTTCCATTAATAAATCAGTCTCCCTTTGCCCGTGGACGTAGCCAACACATTGTTGGTGAACCACGTTAAATTTTGTGTCGTGTTCTTTACGTTTATTGTTACTTCTCGCATCCATTACAACAATAATAAACTCAACGTAACACTCGAAAGAGCCCCATACATGCACACAGTAGGCCATGTGGCAGCGAAGTCTACTTGGTCGGGACGATACTCAAACTGGATAAAGTACCTCAACTTCAACTTACCCTCCTCGTAAGGATTGAAACTTGTCATGTACCAAGCCGTTTCGGACACCGAACTTCCCTTCCAATACCGTTTCTTCTCCTCCGCGGGCAAACCGAAAAATCCACGACCATAAGCTCTTAGTTTGTTTATCTCATCCACTGAAACTCCATGGTTCACTATCTGGAAAAAACCCTAGCGTTGCAGCCGCCTTACAGATCTCCTCTGCAACATTTGGGTTTTTCCAGTCAGAAACGTCGATAACCGGAATCACCGGTGATGATAAACTGCCTTTAACGGTCGTTGTCACGGCGTCTATGATGAGTTTCTCAGTGGTGACTCTTTTCTCCGGAAGCTGAGTATAACGTGACGGCAATGTCTTTGGAGATATAACGTTGGCCAGACCTTTTACTCTGTTACGTTGGTTTACTAAGAAATCAGTAACGGCGTCGTCGATGAGTATGGACATTTTTTTTCTTATTTTTTTTAGTGTGAAAAGACAATAATTAAGAGAATGTAATGAAAAACTGATATTTCTTTGTCATTGTTTGTGCCAATAAGAGGATGCAATCGAATTTCAACCACCGTGCAGTGGTAATTTCTCTTTTGCCTCTCCATTGCCTCTTCCATTCTCCTGGTTTGATTACTTTGCCTACAAATTCTAAAAATTCCAAAGATTTCGTAAAGTTTTCTAACCGTCTAGTTTCTCCGACAAAGGAGTGTCTTCCGTTCAATAAGTGGTGGTGTATCCTTACAACTATGGGCGGTCTATTTCCGGTGTTTGCCGGCGTTTTTCCTCCGTTAGATATAGTTTCTGATGGATTTGGTTTTCTGGTTTTACAAATTTTGGAGCATATATTGATGTTTGTGTTCTGGAAACAACCACCACGAAAACCACCGTGGAGATGGAGAGAAAATTGTGTTTTCGATGCCAACAGAATCTCGATCTCGATTGTAAGTGTTTATATGACTCACGATGTATTTATTTTGTGGCATGTAAAAGATGGCAATATCGTATGTTTCATCTCTTATAGTCGGTTACAATCTTTGATTCTGAGACCGGTATTATCGAAGAGGCTTTCGACATAGGCAAATATAAATGGAGTGAAAGCGGAAGCAATATGAAGTCTACATTAATATCAAGGATGCGAATATGGACTAATTGGTATCGTGTCGACATTTCAAAACATGTGACAGATGCAATGACTTTTTCAGTACGATTTGGAAAGCAAAAAAATCAATGCCAATATAGCATACATATCGTACCAGAGTCGGTCGAATAGCGAATAGTGAAAATAACAGCGTAGATTGTCTGTTAGCGTGTAAGTTTTACCTCAAAAGGAAGATGCGTTTTAAATTTGTTTCTTCTATTTTTCGTCTTCAGTATAAGTTGTTTATACAATAATTTATATTTCGATCTTTTGTATTCAACTTTGTAATTCTCTTTGTACTTTGTTATTTTAATGTAATTTAGTCTGAAAAAATAAAATAATTAAAATTGCCAAATAGATAGTGTGGGTTGTTAGACCATTTTGGGTCAATCATGATGATATTAAAATTTGTATATTCATTGATTAAACAGTGGTTAAACAACGTTAATAAATCAATTTAAAAGTTATGCAAACAGTACCTTGATATAAGGCTAGGCGCTTTTACCCTGTTTGGATTTCACATTAATCAAGCACGTTAGGCGAAATATGATTTAGATTTAGGCGTACACGGTTTTTTATGTTCAAGTTCTGTTCCTTTATGTGAGTCTAAAAGAGTTCAAAAAAGAGGTTGGTAAAAGCTAAGCCATTGGCTGAAAGGCTGGTGCTTTACCGAGTCATTAAAACCCCGGACATTCCTAAAAAAGAGTTTTACACTCATTGGGAAGAGTTTTGAGAGTTCCCTTTATGAAAAGGGTTCCCTAAAAGCGGAAGAGTTGACTCAGATTGAGTATTGGTGGGGCGCAAAAGAGAGTGTGGCATAGGTAATTTTTTAGGGGTTTTCTTGTATTGTGGTCCAAAATAAGTGGGGGAAGAAATATCTGCAAAGGCGGGGGTAAGGAAATAAGTGGGGAGTTTAGAAGGTTTGTTTGAGCAGTAGCTATGTAGGATCCAAAAGAGGGTGGTAAGGTAGCTGGGAGACCAATAACAATAGCCGCATCAGAGGGGAAAGGTGAGAACTGAATAGGGGGGGTGATGGTGGTATTTTCTTTCATGGGTGAAGTAGAAGAGCCCATTGTTTTTGAAAGGAGAGTGGTTGTTGTCGCAGGAGTTGATGGTGAATGGGGGAGTGTGGAGGATACTGGCTGAGCTGGACTACCAAAAGAAGTTCCATTTGCCAAATCAAGGTAAAGAGGGCAGGGTAACTTTTATAGGAGCGTGAACCAAGTCTGAGATGGAGACATTAGGAGCGTCAGCAGAGGAAGGGGTGTCACCTGGCAGAGTAACTTTACTAGTTCCATTTACCAAGTCTGGAACAACTGGCAGGGTAACTTCTCCAGTTTTATTTATCGAATCAGGGATGATTGGTAGAGTAACTTTCTGAGTTTCATTTACCAATGCCAAAGTGTCTGGCTGATTAACTTGCAGAGTTTCATTTACCGAAACACTATTGGCAGGCAGAGTAACTCTTGGAGTTTCATTTACCAGGGCGGCAGTAGCAAAGGTAGCTGTTGATGTTGTTGCATTTTCTGATTTTTCCTTTGTAGGAGGAGCTTGTGCAACCGGAATATTTATGCAGTTCTTGACGATATGTCCTATCTCATTGCAGTTTGAGCAGTATGGAGGGACCCAAGGATAGGAGATATCAATGCTTATTATCTCACCATTCTGTCGGATGAGCTCGCCACTGAAAGGTAGAGGTTTTGTAAGATCTGCTTCAACTTTTACATGAGCGACATTAAGGCTTGTGATATTCTTTGTGTAGTCATCAATTTCTTTGGGGTCTCCGATAAGACCTGCCGCAAGACTTAAACCCTCTTTAGTGCGCGGGTCAAACGTCACTCCTCTCAGGTGAGCCCAGAGTGGAATGGAGACGATCTCAGGGGTGATTGTGGCGGTAAACAGACCCCATTGGGAGACATGAAACATGGATGATCCAACATACCATAGTTCCTTTTCGAGGATCTTCGATCTAATGAAATCATTTGGAACTCTAACCAGCATAGCACGTTTGAGAGGCAACATGTGAATTTCAAGCTTTGATCCTTTACCCCACATGTGGTTTAGGACACTCTTAATAGGACCATAATCAGGGATTTTACCAAGAAACGAGCCAATGATATATTCTTTGTGCAGCTCTGCCCCCCGTTCGAAAACAACATCAGGGACAAGAACACGAGGCTTTCCCTCAGGGGAAGTAGTTGTAGGCGCTAGACGAGAGAGGGATCTGTCAGCAACTCTTTTTGCTTTCTGCGCCCAAGTAGGCTGGGGAACACCGTTATTAGCGGGGTTTAAGACTGGTGGAGAGGAGGGCTGAGGATTGTCAGGACGACTAGGAGGGTCAGTAGTTGTGTGGTTGGAAGATTCCGAATTCAGCGAAACTGGTTTTGCAGCTGCAGTATTTGTGATAAGGGGAGAGCTTCCCTTTGGAGGAAGAATAGTGAATTCTTCTATAGTGCTACTTTCAGATCTAAGAGCAGTTCCCGATTTCCGAGGAGGTTGTGGGGAGATTGCCTGAACCATGGTGGTATCAGTAGTAAGGGAGGCATCTGAGGCCGTAGGAGAGTCAGATCCAGCAGAAGCAGCAGACGAGACCACGGTCCCCAAAGAAAGGGAAAGTTGTGAACAGGACTTGCGAGCTGGAGTAGTAAGTGAAGCTGATAGTGGATGGAAGAGGGCAAGAGAGGCTTGGGAAGGGGGGTCAGGAGGGTCTAGGGGAGGAGGAGCACGGATGAGATGTCCGCCGGAAGCAGCAAGCGCGGGATTCAAGGCGGAAGCACGACCAGCCGGAGGGAACCAGGGGTTCTCCACGGGAGCCATTTTTTAACATTTATAAACTTGAAACACAATATAATTATATTTACTACATTATAATACTTTTATATACATAAATAAATATATAATTATTAATTTATCTAATTATTGAGACCATATTTTTACATAGGAGGTTTAGAAAATTATTATCTTATTATTTTATCAAAATTTGATAATTTTTACATTGATCCGGTTTGGAACTATCAAAATTTATTAATTTATTGAATATTAATTTATAGATATTTTACTGTATACTTTAAGTTTCTTGGTTTTTTTCTTTCAAATTGTATAAAGCAACTTTATCATTGGTTATTATTTGATCAGTGTGATGTTTGAGGAGAGACTCTATAATAAATGCTCTAATGGTTTGATCGTAGCTCCGGAACTTCCGGTGGAAAACAGAAGATTTCCTCGTAACAACAAGTACTTGGAAAACTTAAATTCATATATTATTACCGCTCTCGTTATAAGCAAGTAATGATAAAAATGGCTTTTTGGTTTTGATAAAACATTTTGTATTGTAAAATTAATGATGGATGTCTCTTTTGGTTTCATAGGCATATAGATGGTCTCAAGCATGGAAAGGGAATGGTGTTTAACTTTTGTGCACCAGAGAACACAACTCCTTCTGGTTTGCCAGTTTCCCCTGCGTCGACGACCTTCTTCAAGAGTGATATATTCAAGAACCGACCATCATATTGCATTGGTCATAAACAAGCCCTGATGAAGTCATGTTGTGTTCAGACAACAAGCAGGGTTTGTATTGTCATCTTCTGTGTGGTATCATTCAAAGAGACGAGGTTGTGAAAGTTGGTGCCGTCTTTGTTTCTATCTTGGTCCGAGCAATCACTTTTTTGAAAAAAATTGGAAAGAAATTTGCGATAATATCCGCACTGGTTATCTTAGCGAGTGGATCACTGATATTAGTTGTAGGGATTCTGTTTCAAAGATCATTGGAGAACCCAATCCTGAATTGGCTGATCTCATAGAAATCGAGTGCAACCACGAATCATGGGAAAGTATAATCCCAAGACTTTGGCCTAAAACCAAATTCATTAAAAGCATTGCAACTGGTCAAATTGCTCAACACATCCCAACATTAGAGTTTTACTCTAACAAGCTACCTTTGATTTCGTCTAGCTATGTTTCTTCTGAAACTATGTTTGGGATTAACATGAATCCTCTATGCAAACCACAAGATGTGTCATACACATTTATGCCCAACTTGTCATATTTCGAGTTCCTACTTGTTGATGCGGGTGACAAAATCGAAATTGTTGACCTTGCGGATGTCAAGTTAGGGTGCTATTACGAGCCCTTGGTCACAAATCATTCTGGTGAGCCAAACTTTTTTTAGTCGAAGAAAATTGTATACATATGTCTCAATAAATCGATTAATATATATATATACTAGATTCTGACCCGCCCGTGTGAGGGCGGGAATATTTTATGGGTTGATACATCATCTAGTGTTGATACAATCAAATAAATAAAAGGAAAGAGTTTGATACATCATCTAGTGTCGATACAATCATATCAGCTTATTTCCCTTGACGGCGGAAATATATATATATATTTTTTTTTCTACAAATTTTACAAACTATATATATAAATATTATGAGGTATGAGGTATAATGATATATTTTAATATAACAGATTGTTTTGAATACGAAGGAGTTTTTTTTTCAACCTCAAAATGAGAAAGTTTATATTGTTTTTTGGGTAAGTTTATATACCCGTTTGGACCGTATATAATCAATATGAGATAGGATAATGAATGTATTTTGTGTGTAAAATGTAAAATTTAGCCTTGGGAATTCGGATACCCGTTCGGGTTCGGAAAGATTCTTTTCGGGTTCGAGTATTTCAGTTCTAGAGAATATGACCCATTCGGATATTTTTTTGGTTCGGATCCGGTTCGTTTCGGTTCGGGTTCGGATTCGGTTCCGGATAAAAATATTTCCATTATTTAGTTCAATTTTGCAAAAATATTTATTTTTGACAAATATAACTAAAGATTTTTAAATATTTTGAGTATTTTAGTTATTTTGCTCTAAACATAACTAATGTATTTGGTTTGTAATTGTAATTTTGAGTATTTAAGTTATTTAAAGTATAAATAAAATAAATATTTTTGGATATATAATTATATTTTGAATATTTCAAGTATTATTCGGTATTCTGGTTCGGTTCGATTCTTTCTGATTCGGTTCGATTCGTTTCTTCGAGACTGATTTTTATGCCCAGGCCTTGTAAAATTAGTGTATTTTGGTATAGGTTGGTGATATGTACTAATATTTAATTTAAATTAAGTTATGAAATGTATATAAAATTTAAACAAAATAATTATATGAAACTCGTTTCTTTCAATTACCATAATTACACCATGAATTGTTTTTTGGTTTATGAATTATAAATGATATTTTTGAATTTTAAAAATATTTTCTATAAAAGTTAATGAGAGATGCATGTATGAGATATATTGATATATTTTTATACAACATAAAATGTGTTTAAAATGGTAGAAAGTTATATTTACTATATATGTGTAAACTTGTTTTTTTGGTGTAATTATATATTTGTATATAGAAAATAGGAGATATGTTAATCGTTTTGTTTTGTGTGTAAAAGATAAAGTTTATATTATTTTTTTAGAGGTTGGTATGATGTGCCAGTTCAGATCATCTTAATTTTTTTTATTTTTTTAATACATAATAATATGTATTAATTACAGTTATATATTAGAAAAATAGAAAATTGAGACGTAGTAAATTCCGAAGTAGAGATTTGAGATGTGTTAATAGTTTTATATTATTGTAAATGATGATATTATATAATTTGTATATAAATGAATTTTTTGACAATTTATTTGTTTTTGTTTCTAATCATTTATGTCATTAATTATTATTTTACAGAAATGTCCGTTGTATTTTGAGTGTTTTTTTAAAAATCAAAATAAAATAAATATTTTTGTTTTCCCTGACATACCTTTGAAAGTAATTTTGTTTTGTTTTTACCATTTTAAAGAGAAACAGAATTATAAAATCAAAACTAATAGAAACTAAAAAGTCCAAATTTTTTTTTATATCATTACAATTGGTTTTTAAAAACAATTTCACTTGTTACTATATACTTGTCCAATAAGTAATGATCATTTCACTCTTTCAGAAAAAATTAATTCATCCATTACACCATGGATATACTTTGGAACACATAAGTATTAGGATCAAACTTAAAATGGATTAACCCGTCCATTTAATCCATTTTATAACATAATATGATATTTTGTATGTAATTTTTTAGCGATTTTTAATGTAAAAATGAAATAACCCGTCTATTTAATATGTTTTGAGATATGTTAATCTATTTGATATGTTTGTTTTAGTAGGCCAACCTATATGTGTTTTTCTTCAAAAACATTTTTTATGAATAATAAATTTATACCAACAAATAAAATAATAAATAATGTATGAGACTCGATGTACGAATTATCCGTTTGAAAAATTTAATATTTTAAAAATTATCCAACATTTATAAAAAAAATTCCTAATAAAATTATTAAAATTCCTCAAAATTATCCAAATAGCCAAAAAAATTCATGAAGTTCATCTTTACTCATATCATTATATTTAAACAAAATTAATAAAATTGAACTTGCACAATTTTTTAAAAAAATTTAAGATCTTAAATCTTAGTTTTCGGATTTTACTTTAATTTATTATAATTGGCTACTAATTATTTGAATTATATTTTGTAAAGTTAGCTAATAAAAGTGTAATATTTGAGAAAAATAAAAAAGTTCGTAATCTCACCGACCCATTCAATCATGTCTCTCTCTTCTCCATAAACCAACCTTTAACCTTTCCTCTCAAAAACCTTAAAACCACCGTCTCCGTCGTGGCCTCCACATCTCCAACACTCTCGAATAAACCCCTTCCTCAATTCACCTTCTCCGACTCGACTAAATGAGTTCTCTGTTTTTTTTGGAATTTGCCTCATAACATAAAATAGAAAAGGTGTTAGAAATCTCTTCGAACCAATGAGTCTTTTTTAAAGAGAAAGGTTTCTTCCCATAACCTGTAATTAAAATTTACAGAGTTGTGTTAGATTATGAGAAATAAGCTTTTATATAACCAGAGAGGTAAACAAAAAAACCAGTTTGACAATCGAGCTTCTCCCAAATCGTAGAAGTGATCTCTCTAAACACTGGGGATACCGGGATGAGTAAGTATATATGCATAGCCAAACAGTGCCACAAATCAAGACGTAATATTTCTTTCTTCAACTACAACATCAAAATTAAAAAAAATTCAAATACCATAACTATTTGAAGTACCTTTATGATTATAGTTGTTTTGACTCTTTTGAAGACCTCTTGTTATTTTCTTCGATGACCAAACTTTCTCCTTAAACCTTCAAAATATAAACGCAGAAAATCAGTTCACCAACAAATCAAAGAAAAGGGATATGTGACGATTGCAAACGTAAATTGATTTCTTAACCTAAACAAAAATAATGCAATCTATATGAAACCCAAAAAAGAGAGAAAATGCAGCGATGGGGGAGAAAGATGGGAGAGAGATGAAACTATTTATAAGTGAAATATATCTAGGGTTCTCGTTTATTTTAGTTGACATTTTATAATTTCTTAATAAGATCAAAACTAATTGACTAACAAAAAAATATTCTACAAAATATTTGGAGAAATATTGGAATTAAAAATATAGGAACCGCCCTCCCCAATTTTAGTGATTATAGTAACAAAATCTTTGAGTATCACAATATTTAGTGGAACATTTTTAATTATATATTTTATATATAGCACTAAATTTAGTTTAAATTAAATTTTAGGGTTATTATTATTTGCTATCATTGTAGCCACATATGGTAATGTATTGATGGCAATATTAATATATTGCCGTTTTTTGCGTGCATTGCTAACATATTTCTGTTTTTAAAAATGAAATTTCCGTATCTAAAACAGGTAAGAAAGCTCTAAAATTTTCGATATTGGAAGTTACATCTTTTCTGTTTGCAGTTAATGGTATAGAGATATTCTCATTACGGCTTATATGTTTTGCAGTTAATGATTTCAAAGATTTGGTCCGCAAATTCTGGTGGCAAACAGATTAATACACGAATCTTGAAGAAGGTAAATCAATGATATCTCTAAACCAATGAATATTTAAATACGATTACAATCGGTTTAATTTAAGTGAATGAGGATCCGCGTGTTTTACTATTGAATTTTCGGGTCGGGTTTTATCGAGTCACCGAGTTAACTCAGCTGACTCGGTCTTGTTAAACCTGTTGCCAAACACATCTTTGAAATTAGGTCGATATTACCCTTAATGAGACATGAAAACTAACAAAGAAAATACAAATGCACCGATGGCATAAAAAGTAATATCCCAAGTAAACCCAAGGGCAATTGCAAAATGTACTTCTCCTTTAATAGTATAGATATACTAGATTAGGACCCGCGTTTACGCGGATTTGTAATAACAAAATTTTAAACCCCTTAAAATGATTTTTTTTTTAAAATATAAAACAAAATCGGATCACTACTTTAAAAATATATATATTAAAAACACAAAATCGAAACATAAGAGTTGTTTATTTATTTTAATTCTCATATGTTTTCAATTAAAATATTAAAAACACAAAATCTTCTACATATCCTAAGTAACATTAACAATACTTCTTTTGTAGTTCACACACTTTATCAACTATCTTTTTCTGTTCTGCTTCATGCAATTCAAGTCATTCGATTATGTTAACGATCTCACCATTAACTCTCTCCAAGCATCTGGAATTTCCATTTTTAATTAAAATATATCCAAGTTAATCTAATTTATTTTTTGTTTTTATTTTCCTTTTATTTTTTTTTATTTTTCTTAAATTGAAATATATCCTAATTAATTTTATTTTACTTTTGTAATCTAAATCGATAAATTTGACGTTTTTATTTTTTAAACCGTAGCTAACCAAACGGATAACCAAAATGGTTAAATCATTTCTAACAATGAAAAACATTTAAAAAAATACTTAAATGAATAACATAAAATAAACTTATTATTTACCATTTTGATTTTTTTATTTTTCTTTTGGTATTAGTAATTGATTTGGTATTAGTAATTGATCATACAATTTCGTTAATTTAAATGAAAAACATAAAAGAAACTTATTTTCCTTTTTCTTAATTTTCTTATTTACCTTTTCCATTTTTAATATTTCTTTCAGTATTAGTAGTCGAAAAATAAACTTATTTTCTTTTTCTATTTTTAAAACTAATTTTTGATTTTCTTTTTAGTATTAATTGATCATACAATGTTTTAATTTAAATGAAAAAAACAAAAAAAAAACTTATTTTCCTTTTTCTTAATTTTCTTATTTACCTTTTTAAATTTTTTTATTTTCTTTTTTGTTTTAGTAATCGAAAAAGAAACTTATTTTCCCTTTTTATTTTTAAATAATATAAAAAACTTGTTATTTACCTTTTTGATTTTTTTTTCCTTTTAATATTAGTAATTGATCATACAATTTCGTTAATTTAAATGAAAAACATAAAAGAAATATATTTTCCTTTTTCTTAATTTTATTATTTAACTTTTCGATTTTTAATTTTTCTTTTGGTATTAGTAGTCGGAAAATAAACTTATTTCTTTTTCTATTTTTAAAACTAATTTTTTGATTTTCCTTTTAGTATTAATAATTGATCATACAATTTTTTTAATTTAAATGAAAAACATAACAACACTTATTTTTCCTTTTTTATTTTTTATTTACCTTTTCGATTTTTTTATTTTCTTTTTTTGATTTATGTAAACATTATTTTAAAATCTATTTGGTTGAAATTGTTTTTTTGATTTTCGTTTTAGTATTAATAATTGATCATACAATTTTCTTAATTTAAATGAAAAACATTAAAAAAAAAACGTATTTTCCTTTTTCTTAATTTTCTTATTTACCTTTTCGATTTTTTTTCCTTTTTGTATTAGTAATCGAAAAAGAAACTTATTTTCTCTTTTTTTAATTTTAATTTTTGGATTTATGTAAACATTATGTTAAAATCTAATTGGTTGAATTTTTTTTAACATGTGTCAAAATCTAATCGATTAACTAACCACGTGTCACGATCATGTTAATTAGCAACTTTGACGCATCCAACTTTATATAATAAGATTGGTTGAAATTGTTTTTTTGATTTTCGTTTTAGTATTAATAATTGATCATACAATTTTCTTAATTTAAATGAAAAACATTAAAAAAAACGTATTTTCCTTTTTCTTAATTTTCTTATTTACCTTTTCGATTTTTTTTTCCTTTTTGTATTAGTAATCGAAAAAGAAACTTATTTTACTTTTTTATTTTTAATTTTTGGATTTATGTAAACATTATGTTAAAATCTAATTGGTTGAATTTTTTTTAACATGTGTCAAAATCTAATCGATTAACTAACCACGTGTCACGATCATGTTAATTAGCAACTTTGACGCATCCAACTTTATATAATAAGATATATTTTATTTTATTTTGTTAGGCCTACACATGTATAAGATGGGTGACATTTTAGAGGTGACTGGATGTTACAATAATGCACCTCACTTTAGATTTGTGCGTAGAGGAAATTTGGTTCTAAGTATTCATGTGGAGTTAACTACTAATGAAGATCTTTTAAATGCGGTGACACATGCAAAGATGGTTCTTGAATCATCAAATTTGATGTTGATGGACTTCACAAGTTATGCCGATATTTCCACTACCCCAGGTCACTATGTTCTTTACTGGGAGCTCAAAGGCAAATACAACAATAATGAGACTGCTGAAATTGATAACAAGGTTTTAGTCAAATGTTGTTACGTGGTGGATGAATCCTTGAACGATTTATATAGAGAATTTAGGAGAGACAGATCCATTGGTGGTGCAACAAGGAACTTTCGATGCTCTCATGGAGTTTTTCATCACTCAAGGTGCTTCTTCAACTCTATACAAGACACCAATTTGCATCAAATCTCCCGAGGTCTTAACTATCTTAGATGAAAAGGTTCATGCTCGGTTTTTTACCGATATATGACACCCCTTACTTTAGATTTGTCGTCATAATCTTTATATTTTGTATAATTTTTATTAGAACTTCCTTTCCTACTTGGGATAGAAACTTTGCACTCCAACCTAAAGTTCTTTATCAAACTTTGTCGATGATAACATTTCTTTCTTTTTCTCCCGAATTGTTCCATTAATCCAAATATTTTCCTCCTCCTACTTATTCTTAGGATATCTTTTAATCGTAATATTGTAGATTCTTTGGAATTTTCGAACCAAAAGTTGTCATTGATTTCAAAATAATAGTTTGCGGAAAAATATCAGGAGACGAGACCAAACTCAAGCTTTTCAATCTTATTTTTAAGTGGTATATTTGTTAGCACTTAACACGCGATTTGGTTTGTTAGCACTTAACGCTTTCAAGGATTAAGGAGCTGTCTTCTGCAATATAATGTCCTTGCAAACCACCTAACTGAGATATAGGGGTCATATTGGATTGATGATTTGGAAGAATTTCATTTTTTTTTCCCAAATCCCCTCTTATTGGATTTAGTATTTATAAAAATTATTCAAAATCTAAGGTTATTGGATTAGTCATTTGTAAAATTCTCTCAAATCTCAGCTTATTGGAAAATAGGGATTTGAACAATAAAATTTATCAAAAACAATTTGGAATGATTTGTAAGATCATTTGTAGTTAAAAAATAATATATCCAAATACCACCTTATGAGATGGAATTTGAGAAAAAATAAAATTGAAACTAATTTTTTTTTTCTTATGAACTCTTGCGACAAAGAAAAAAAAAGCCTTGAAATATCGGAAACAAGGGATACAGTGTCCGGAATGATGCCATTGAGATCAAAGAACGAGGAGACAACACTAACGAGTTGAGATGAGTTGCATTCCACACGAATCTTCTTGATTCCTAATTCCATCAAGCTGTGCTTCTCTGAGAGCAGACCTTCCGCCATTAAAGGAGAGGATACAAAAGGGGCAGCTTGGAATTTCATAGAAACTTTACCTAGATTCGCCAGAACCTAATCGTAAAATTTGGATTAGGAATCAAAATTTTATGTCTCAGTGACCTATGTTAACGAAACGCAATCTAGTTATGGATTCGTCACGTCGGATTTGTTCGTGGTGACGATTGAAATTATAATCTCTAGATCCATGTGCAGTCGTACTAACGGGAATTTTTAAGAATGGATGCAAGTTTTGTTTGGTACTCAGATTATAAATTGGGCATGTGGGTGTTAGGATGATAGTTTATTTTTCGTATAAATTCAAAACCTGAGTGTTTGATTCAACTCCATTTAGATCAAATCAACTTCATTTTTGGATGATAATTTGCTTTAATTCTGAATTGTTATTGTTCTCTTGCATCTTTTGAGGACATTCAGTCACACACATTACTGAAGAAGAGGTGTGTGTATTCTTCTGTTTATGAGATTTTTGTCAGCACTATGACATATTTCTGAGTGAATCTCAAGGAAAAAAAAACAATACTTTTAGTAGAGGAGACAGCAACAGCATCAACTCACAATTGGGTCTGAGAGCTTTACTAATGATAGAAACAATGGTAATAAACACCAATCTTTGGATATTGTCAATTTCTTGAACTTGTCATGACACTCCATATCTTATAGAAATTTTTTGATGCTTCACGGTCTTATTGGACTTCGCTTCGTGAAAACCAGAGAAATGATTTCAAAAGCAAACACCAGAGCGGAGTAAATAATCACTCACTAGATAAGTCTGTTTCAATCTGTTTTGACTTCTCAATCGTTTTCCATTGTATGCTTATCCGAATTTAAGCCATCTTCAAGTTATATCTCCCTCTCTGTTTTTCTTTACAATAATAATGACAAACCATGAAAATATAAGTTTGAAAATAAATGGGATGTATCTTTTTAAATAATTAGTAATTTTTTTTTCTTTTTCAAATGTCCCTAAATTCCTTCTAATCATCATAAAATTTGTAACAATAATTTTTCAAAAATTTCTCAAATCTCAAATCCCTTTAAAATTTCCTCAAATTTAGGTGATTTCCAAATTATCCCAAATCATTAATCCAATATGCCCCCCATAGACGTGTTGAGCATGGAGAAAATCGAGTAAATGACTAAAGAAAATACTCTCTCCATTTCATATTACTTATCGTTTTAGAGATAAATTTTTGTTTCATATTACATATCGTTTTGTATTTTCAATGAAGATTTATGATAATTTTCCTAGTTTATCTTTATTTTTTATCTTGTTAATTACTCATATCAAACAAAATAATGTATTAACTAGGAGTAGAAAATAATTTTTTTTTTTTTAATTTGTGTGAAAAAATCTTAAACAACAAGTAATATGAAATGGAAGGAGTATTGAAAAAAATTGTCATTAAGCGAAACATTAATGATATTAAGCGAGACATTGATGTTTCATTGTATTTTAATAAAAAAATTCTGCTTTAAACGCAGCGGCTGCGATTGCGGAAGTGGGTGTTGCGCTTTCATGCATTATTACATTATTAAGCGATTTATACGACTGACACATCGGTTGTAAACGATTTTGTTTTGCGGGATACTTATGACTGGTTGACAACAGCTGTAATAGCGATTAGGCATAACTTAATCCAAAAAACAATGTATAGTTATAAAAAAAACATACCGTTGGAATTAATAAAATTTGCCCTAGCGTTTCCTCTCAGGCCCGCCTCCCGATGCTGCCGCCTCCGTTGAAGATGAGCCTTCTCCAGCAGCGTTTCTCCTGCATTTTCTCCGCCTGACCGCGTCGTTCCCGTTCTCCTTCTTCTCCGGACCGTTCAATTCTCTTCCTGAAGATCTGTTCCTCCTCTCGTTGCGACGTTTCCGGCGTGGTCTTCCACAACTCGGGTCATCTTCCTCCACCGCAATGATTGAACGAGGTGTGGCTGCTCCGATCTGCCCGGCCGGTACGTCGCGTTCTGCAGATCGACGCTCTATCCCTTCTCAACTTTCGGTGTGGAATCTCTTGGATCTGCAGATGTGCTCTCAGTTGCTGGAACCCCCTGATCTGCCGGATCCTCCAGACCCGCCGGACGTCCGGAGATCTCTGCTACTTCCTGACTTAAACCTTCCTCAGCCGCCGACTCTTCCTTCTGCTTCGCCAGATCTATCGTCATTTCCACCTCCCTTCAAAGCTCTCCGTCATCTGTTGCTTCCCCTGACGCTGCTCTCCATTCCTCACCGTCGGTTGCCTCCATCATCTCCACCGGGGCCAGATCCAATACCCACCGCTCCTTTGCCCATCCGCTGCAAGCCACCGAATCTTAGCCTTCCTTCCTCCACCCTCCAAAAGCCTCTTGTTACTTTCCCAAGCGATGTTCAATTGCGGGCCTGGCCCAACTTGCTTTTTGAAGAGTTCAGCCCAATGGCTGTTTTCGAGCGTGACCTATCCTCTTGTTCTTCACAATTTATTGCTCCAGTTCTTTCTGCTCTGGTTTCTGTTGTGTCGGAGATGGCTATTTCACAAAATTCCTGCTTGCTCGGGCACAAATCTTTTCCACTTTCCTCGTCTTCTGAGGAGAGATCTTTTCCACCGTCCTCCCTTTCCGGGGAGAGAACCTTACCATGCTTCCTCTCTTTGAGAGGTGGTCTATTCTCAGAGTCACAGCCGAGGAAACATTCCAACTCCCTAACCGTTTTGTCATCTTGTGTAGCGGCTTGTACGGGGCCTGAAGATGCAACGGAGTTCGTTCCGATGAATCTCCGAGGAAAGGATTGGTGTTCAAAGTCAATTTAAAGTGACGAGGTTACAACTTTCCGGCTTTGCCGTGAAACCTCTTGCGACGCATTTGAGTTATATCTCCAATTCGCTGTCATGCTATTATGAGGATTTATCTGCTTTAATCTTTCATGCTTTTATGATGTATTCTTGTTTTCATAGAGGATGAATAATTCCCTCAAAATCTTGTATTATGAAAGCTTAATTTAATAAAATTAAGTGGTTGCACAAAAAAAAAAAAGTTATAAAAAACATAAAAACTATAATATTATAATAAAAATAATAAAAAATCGCTAATTCAATGTGATGAAATATGAAAAATTTAAAAATAAATCATTAATAGTTATTCATAAATATATATATATATATATATAATCAAATTTATTTAAAATGATATATTAGAAAATATGAAATAGAGAAATGATAGATAATTATTAAATTTGAAAAACCATAAAACTGATGTAAAAAAAAACTATAAACTAAATAATATGTGCATTAGGTAATTTCTAAATTATTTTAGTTTGGACAAAAGTCTTGATTTTTTTTATATTAAAAAAAATCTTTTGGGTAGATGAATGTTACATTTTTTATTTTGTTTTAGGGGTCAAAATAAGATTTATCAAGAAAACTAGGAGAATACCCGCGCACACGCGCGGGTTTTATTTTCTATATATATGATTTTAAAGATGTTTTATTTATATATTTCAAACCTTCTATGCTCACAACAATCAAAATTAATTATAACTTGATACATTCAACCATTATATATTTATATTAAAAGAGTATACAATTTTTGTTTGCAAATAATTTTGTTTGGCCATGACAAAGCAAAAATGGTGAGTCATTAAGTGTGGTTTGATTCTACAAGGAAGTGTAGTCCAAATTTAATAGATATAAAAATCTAAATTATTTTTAAAATAAACTAAAACTCACATGGACGGAATATGAGAAGAATGAAGACGGTAAGAGTTCTTCTGTCTTCCTCCACAACTTGTTCCATTCCCACAAACTCTATAAAGTTAAACAATCGTATTTATAGCTTATATTTATTATTTTTTAATTTAGAATTTTTAAAGTTTAATAAATGAGTTTTATCTCTATCCTTATATTAGTTTTGATTAATTTCAATTTATTAGTTTGGATCAATTTCCACATATGATTGCAATTCGATTTCGCTATGGAGAATATTATAAACAAATATTAGACCACACGCCTAAAAAATAATTGACGGGAAATTGTACATCCTCGCTGAGACGCATATTAAACGATATTTATCAAGCTTGTTAGAACATGCAAATTTTTGATTAGACTCTTGAGGAAGATCACATTCTTGTGATTGGAAATCAATGAATGAAAAATGTTATCCCTTGTATTTATTTCATCCATGTAGAGTCTTCACCTATCCAATTTACAATCACGGACACGGCTGACTTCACGAGCACTGCTTCATAAATTGAAGAGGTTTTTTTTGTGTGGAAAAGTTTAAAAAATTAATGCGTAAAATATTTTTGCTATATAATTAATTATGAACGGATCAAAAGTAACATGAACATAATAAATAAAAATTTGTTATTTCTGACTAATCAGAAATCTAAAATTTTGATTCAATTCAGAAATCCAAATTTACATATAAAACTATCAAATTTAAAGTCCAAATGTGATCATACAATATATATATATATATCTATATTTGCGAAGTGATTTTGGCGAATAGAGTTCTCACATTCAATCTCACTAAATATTACCCAAATACCCTTAATGTAAAGTCATAATTCTTTAATCTGATTTTAACCACTTTGCCGTTCAATTGGGTTATTTACGGTAAACCTAACTTACTTAATGAGAACCCTAATCTTATGTCATATATATATTGTTTGATGGTTTTCGGTTGTTTTATATTTTAGCTCTAGATATTCTACTTTTAATGTTTTCTTAGTTTTTTTTTATTATCGTTTATGATTCTGATGATTAATCTTTCGTCTCTTTTTCAAAACAGATGTAGCTGCGGTTTGGTTTATTGTCCATGGTATGTTCTTTTTCTGTCATCTTCGTTTGTTGTTATTTCTTATTTGACTTATTGTTTGTGTGTCCTCTGTAGATCGGTATGTGTCGTGCTATTTTGGACGAAGTGTGTTTTACATAGCATAATTGTTTTTTTTTTTTCCGTTTGTGATATTTTGGTTTCGCCACTGATATTATATTATATTGTTTTGCAATTTGCTTTGTGCTCCTCTTTTTTAGGCTTAGTATTGGAACGATCGTTGGTATTGCCATAGGATCCACTAATGGATAATTTTGTTATGGATATGTATGCGATGTTTTTTTTTTTCTTTTTAGGGTTTTCTTTGTTTGTTAATATTGCTTTTGGGTTTTTGTGTGTTTACTGTTTTTAGGATCAGTATTGGATCGATCAAAGGGTTGTTCTGGTATGGATCTACTCAAAGTGTTTCTTTAAGGCCTGTTCGTTTTTGCATCCATATGCAGTATCTGGATGCAAATGCTCAAATGTTGTTCGTTTGAACACTTTAAAACCAATATCCAGATGCTGCATCTGGATGCAAAATCCAAAAAATCTGGATATTTGAGATGCTAGAAAAAGTAGAGTTTGGATGCAAATTTTACATCTCAAAAACCATAAGACTAAAATATTTACAATCAAGTTTTTCCGCCAAAAACGGAAAATCGCGTTTTTTCGACAAAACCGCATAATCACGTTTTTCCGCCAAAACCGTAAAATTGCGTTTTTCCGAAAAATCGAAAAATCACGTTTTTCCGTCAAAATCGTAAAATCGCATTAAAAACACAAAATCACGTTTTTCCGCTAAAACCGCAAAATCGCGTTTTCCCGCTAAAACCGTAAAATTGTGTTTTCCCGCCAAAACCGTAAAATCACATTTTCCCGACAAAAACACAAAATCACGTTTTTCCGCTAAAACTGCAAAATAGCGTTTTCCCGCCAAAACCGTAAAATTGTGTTTTCCCGCCAAAACCGTAAAATCGTATTTTCCCGACAAAAACGCAAAATCGAGTTTTCCCGCCAAAATCACAAAATCTCGTTTTCCCGTCCAAACCGGAAAATCGCGTTTTCGCCAAAACCGTAAAATTATGTTTTCCCGCCAAAACCGTAAAATCGCGTTTTTCCGCCAAAACTGTAAAATATATATTTTCCCGCTAAAACCGTAAAATCGTATTTTCCCGCCAAAAACGCAAAATCATGTTTCCCGCCAAAACCGTAAAATCACGTTTTCCCCAAAACCGTAAAATTAAATAAGATTATTAAAAATTAAAATTTAAAAAATTATTTAAATGTATTAATTATTTAATTTCAAAACGCTGCATCTGGATGGTGTTCCAAAATCAGAAACGAACATAATAACTTTTAGATGCAATATGTGGATGTTGTTCCAAAATAAAAATCGAACAGTATTTAAATTCAGGATCCAGATGTAACGTTCAATGAAGCATCCAGATGTAGCATCTAACTAAAAAAACGAACAGGACCTTAGAGCATCTCCAGCAGTCGAGATATGCTTCACCTTCTTTTACCATTTAAATATTAATATAAATTATTTATTTAATTAAAATTTAAATTATAAAAGGAAAGAACTAATTAGTATATGACAGGTGAAAGAGATCATCAAAATACGTTTCTAAAATCTCCTAAACTAGATACGTTTCTGGTTTCTCTCTCTTCTTTTTCTTTTTTTTTTTAATTTTTTATTGCTAAGAAACCCTCCTAACATCCCTTGATGGAGATGGTCTTACTATATTCACTTTTTAGATTCTTGCTTTACTTTGTTAATTTTTTATTGGTGATTAACATTTTTAAAAAATATTATTTGGTATAAATTCGGGGTCTAATGATCTTGATTTTTTAGTGTGTTCGTGCGATTATGGAGGCAGTGGTTCGCCTGCGAAGAGGGCGTTGCGAGTGTTATTTCAGATCTTTCTCTATTCTGGTGATGTTGCAGATCCTCTTGGGCTTTAGAATACTACTTGCGATTTGTTATCAGATCAAGTATTCTGATTTGATTTCTTCTGTTTATTTTAAATGTGTTCCTTCTGGTAGGATTATGACCACACATCTATGTATTTGTTTGTTTTTTTTCATTAATAAAATTCATTGTTTCTCGATTTTCGCATATATCTGAATATATTTTGTATTGTTGAGATCGTATGTATAATGCTTGAGTCGTGTTTCTGGGTTGGGTCTGTTAGGGCGACCAAAATACACATTAAATGTGGTAGTTGTCTAAAGGAATGTTATCGTGTTCGGTTTACACTTGCCAGCGTCTTTGTATATTTGATTGTGTGGTTAAGTTAGTGATTTTTTGGAGGACGCCCATCTGTTAAACATTCCAAATAACGTTATATGTTTGTGTCGATGAACCAATTTAATTTGTAAAAGTTAAGAGTTGATATATAAATTAGGATAATTTGTGCGTGTTTAGATATCAATGCCGTGGTTGGAAGTTATAAACGATTTCCATTGTAACAAACACAGTATTCAAACTAAGATTTGTTTTTTGTATTATTTTAATATTAATTACACAAGGACGTGTATATGTTCCAAAAAGTATATAATTGAAATCAGTCGGTTGTGGTATAAATATGTGTGTTGCGGATGAACTCATTGTCTAATTCTATTCGTAGAAGTTATAGTTGAGTTATATGGGTTCAAAGATTTGGGGCGTGTTTAGATATCAATCTCGTGTTTAAAAACTATAAATGATTTCGCAAACTATAAACTATAAATATACAAACAAAGCATTGGTGTTTTAATTTAATTTAATATTAGAATACGCAAGGATGTGTATATATTCTAGAAAGTGTGAATTTGAAATCGGTGGTTTTTGGCATAACTATTTATGTTTTTCGACGAACAGTTTAGAAGATGTTAATCTGATATTGGTAACAAAAATATTGTTTTTCAAGATGTACGTATTTATAAAGATTTACACTTCCTTCTTTCTGTTTTTTTACCTTTTCTTTGTAGTATCTATGGATCTATTCAGATTTGTTAATTGTGTATAGGGAGTGTTTCGGTAAACACTTATTAGTTAGTGAAGGATATTGACCTATAAAAAAATTAAAAAGGCTAATAGTACAACTTGGAGTTTATGTATATTTTGGTCTTATGTCAAAATTTTCGTAGGTTTTTTTTTTTTTAATGGCTTACTTGCTTTCAAAGGCTATTTTTTCAAATGCTATTCATAGATAATAAGGTTGTTTCTCATGTATCAGAGTTGGATATGTGTGTTCACAAGTGGAGTACCCGAGACAAAGTTCTTCGTATATTTAAACACATAAACAGAGTCAGTGAATTGATTAATCTAATATTAATCATGAAGTGGGCCGGGCTGGAACTGGACCAGATTAGAGAAATTTTCTAAGCTAAAATCTCTTTCCAAACTCTCTAATTTGGATAAAGGTCAACTTAAAAATAGATATTTTGAGTATTTAAAAAAAATTCGGGAAAATCTGGAAAGTTAATAATAGAGAAGAAGTAGAAGATGGAGACAATGAAAAAGAAGAAAAAGAGATGAGGAAGAAAGAAAAAAAAGAGTCGGAGAAGACAAAGCCGATGAAAAAGGATTCAAAATATACGAAGAAAAAACGAATAAAAAGAAAGTAAAAATTAAAAGAAGAATACAAAGACATATAAGATAAAAAAACGTTGAAAATGAAAATGCAGATTTTTGCGAAAAGAAAATAATAGGAAGAAGTGGAATAAAATTGGCGAAAAGAAAATGATATTATATATGATATAGAGACACTAGCTTGCAAATGATGACGTTTAGTGTCAACGAGGGCTATATATGACGTTGAAACGACCTTATGCATGCAATGACTCTTGGTTTTGGAAAAGTGAAATTTTCATTTAAAGAGACGTAGGGTCCAAATGGTAACATATGAGTTTTGCTGAATGTGGAATCTAGCTGAATTTTTGTGTGTTTTTTGGCAGAATTTGGCTGAATAACTACGAATTCAAATGGTAACCGAGGAATCTAGCTGAATAACTGAAAATATTTATAAGTTAATTTAGTCTAAATGGTTACGAAATAAATATTGGAGCTAATTTAGTTTTGTAACTTATGTTAACTAATTTTTTTTCTTAAAAATTGTTTATTTTATTTAATTGATTTTTTTTTTAATTCCTAAAGTTTAATTTTAAAATTAAATTTCTTAACTCAACGAATTTATTTTAATGTTTTTGCCTTTATTATTCTGTAAAAAAAATTATGTATTTGTACCTATACATAAAAAATATGATTCACATAAAAAATATGATCCACTATGTTCAGCTCGTAACATAAATTCAAAATTCAGCTACTTTTCTCTAGATTCCTCGATTAAGCGTATACATGTTAGTGCCTTTAATGGTAACTACGGAATCTGGCGAAATACGGAATGTGGTGGATTTTTTTTTGTAATTTTTAGCTGAATCTAGCATAATATTTAATAATATAAATGGTAATAGAAAAATTGCGGAATTGTGAAAAATATTTTTTAAAATAATTAAGAAATATGAATTAATTTAATAAATATGTGAAAATAAAATTATTTTAATATATTGTTAATGTATTAAACAACATAAAAATACAAAAAAAAAAATCAAAAACTGAAATAATAATAACCAACTTGGAACTGAACCGAGAATCGAATGGGTATCCAAAACATCTGAAATATAATTATATACATAAAAATTTTAGTTATATTAAAATTTACCTTAAAAGAATACAATTATAAACTGAATATATAATAATGTTTAGATCGAAATAACTAAATTACTCAAAAATTTATAGTTATGTTTGTCAAAATAAATATTATTTAAAATTTAACTAAATACTGAAAAACTCAAAAATCAAAAATTTGTTTACGATATTTTTCATAATTTTCGGGATAATTCGAATATCTGAAACTGATCCGAACCCAGACGGAACCGAACGAAACTCGACCTAAAAAAATACCCGAATAAGTTTTATACCCTAATACCAAAATACTCAAAACCCAAAAATACCGATCCAAACTTTAACGAATATCCGAATAATTAAGTATTTTTGTCTATACATAAAAATATGATACACATATAAATTAATAAACATATTGTTTTGTGAAACATATTAAAACATCAATATTTTTCTATATATTTTCAGAAAGAAAAAAAAAGTAAAATAATCTTGACCAAAAGGAATAAAATAAATAAAAAGGTTTTTTGAGGAATTTCCTCTCAATTCCTCAATATTTTTCTATTGACACTAACCGGTAACACAATTCAAAAGTTCAGCAACATTTTTCCCAATTCCTCAATTCAGCTTGTACCATTTGGAACCGTAAACAAATATATATATATATATATATATATATATATATATAACTACTTCAAATCTCTACGAGTTTTTAAGATTATTGGCAACTTAAAAATATATTTCTTTTAAATAATTAACAACTCTTAGATTAATATATTTTTAAAATATTTTATTTGAAATTTAGATAAATATGTCGAAACACATGCATGTTAAAATGGAAAGAAAAAAAAACTCTCAAAAGTTGCCATTTAATATTTTAAAAATAAAAATACATTAAATAAATTGAAAAATATATTATTAAAGATATAATTTTGAAGATAATCTTAAAGGATAGTATAGTTTTGGATTAAAAATTAGGAAATAAATGATGAAAATTTGTTATAGGATAGTATGTTGAGGAAGAAAAAAAATTGAAAATAGAAAAAAATGAAGTCAAAGAAAAAGAAGACGTGGAAAAAGATGAATAAAAACTAGAAGAAAATTTTGAAGACGAATGACAAAGACGATAAAAAAGAAGCTGGAAGAACATAAGAAAGATGGAGTAGAATTAAAAAAATAGGAAGAAGAGTAAGAAGAAAAAAATTGGAACATGGAGAAGATGAAAGTAGAAGACGAGAAGAAGAGAAAAAACCGAAAAAGTAAGATATTGAAAAAAATGAAGGAAATAAAATAGTGGAAAGAAGAAGAGGAAGAAAATCAAACGGAATAAACCAAGAAGAAGTTAGAGGCGATGGAAATGATGAAGAAGAAAAAAGTAATAAAATCATTTTTCCTTTACCCATTTTGTTTCAAGACTGTTGTGCATATGTATCATAGTTTAATGTAATTGATTTCCTCTTTTTAAGTTTGATAGATAATTTCTCTGCAAGTACAACACACTGACACTATATGAATTGGTTGCTGCGGTCAGATAATTGAAAAAGTCAATCAAAACTTTTGACTATTAATAATTTCTGAAAACTCTTAAAAGGGTAATTGATTGTTTCTTTTGTTTGGTTCCTAAATGGACACAATTTGTAAAGCAGCTTCAACACTTCAAAAGATAATAGAACTTTTTCTTTAAAGGTTAATCTTTTCAATTGAATGTATGAGTTGTTATCAATTGAAATAGTCATTATGAATTTTATAATTTTAATGAATTCCTAAATTGACAATATGAAAAAAAAACGCAATTGGTTTGGTGCAGCCTAAAATAATATTTCTTTCATTGCTTTATGTCACTTCTCATTTTAGTTTAATAATTTTTTTGCTTCATCTCAAAAAAAAAAAAATCCTCAGAATTTTTGTGTTTTTTAAAAGTGTTGAAAGAACATGAATATTAAAAGGTGTAACTTTTCATAAAATAAAAGGTTATAAATGAGAAGTCACATAATGTATAATAAAAAGACACATACTCAAATAATAGTTATGATAAAATGATGTAACCATAATAAGTATTTATTGGATTAAAGTTTAACTTAATAGAAAGACACAAATAAAAATAACGAAAAGATGCAACTTATTGAAGTGGAATTGACATTTATTCAGATTGTTATTATTAATAGATTACTTGTAGTTGTAGAATGGTTAAAAACTTGGAATTGACAAAAACTTGTTTTACTAGAACACCAAATTGTTCGTAAAAGATCTGAATACTTAGGAGTTAGTAGTTCACCTTCACTACTCTGCTCACTGAATTTTGTTCAGATTCATTGAATTTTGTTCAGATTCACTGAATTTTTTTCTTCCATCATTGCACATCGAAGGCATTGGAGAAAGTTGATATAAAAGAAGAAAAGTAATAACATTAGGAAAGATTAAGTGAATGTAATTATATACTAGTGAATTTCCATTGGTGTTCACATTTAAACAGGTATCATAGTTTTCAAATGTCAAATAGATAGCAACACGTTTGAATTTTTTTTGAAAAATTAAAGATAAACTTAATGAAATATAGTGGGAAGGGAAAACCGAACAAACACCCAAATTTTTTGTAATCAGTCTTAACATGATTTGCCAGACATAAATGTTAAGGCTAAAAATTATTTAAATTTTATTCCCTCACTGTTTTCTCCATCCGTTAACCTTGCCACGAAGACATGATCCCTTTACCTGCTACAAACACACAAAAGACCCGTGGACAAAATTTTGAGGATCTGTAAATCAAGAAAGTTAAACCTCCATCCCCTAAAAAGCTTGCATTCATCGGAAACCTCCACCCGATCGGTAACTTACCCCCACAAGTCACTCTATACGACCTATCCCCTGTTGGTTAATTGGTAACCCGGATGATAAATTATGAACTTGGATAATGATTGAATTGCGCACGAGGACATTTTCCTTAAAGATTTTTTCGACCCTTATTAAGCCTTGGGTTACACGAAATCCCTTGTAGGATAAGACAACTAAAGTTCTCTCTTGTTCTAGGCAAAGATACAAGAGACACACTAGAGTTCTAGTGCTTTTATGTGTGTTTTCCAAAGATCTTTAATGATATTTTGGAACAATGAATCTCTCTCTTTCTCTCTTTCTTATTTCTCTGTTTTGTAACTGTTTCTTGTTATTTCTGATTGTACTTTTGGCAATGCCCACAACTCCTTTTATAGGAAACCAAAGGTCACCTTGAAAGATTGCAATGGTTAGTCCAAAAGTTATAACCATAAACCCAACAGTTGTAATGATTCATTCAACAGTTGCAATGATTGATAGAGTTGCAATGGTCGGTTACCAACAGTTGCAATGGTTAGTCACCGAAGGTTGTAACCATAAACACAACAGTTGCATTGATTCATTTAAACGGTTGCAAATGTTCATTTATGCGGTTGCAACAGTTCGTCAACGGTTACAACGATTCACTTAAATTTTCAACATTCCTCCCCCATTTAAGTGTAATCATAGATTCATTAAATTAAATAAACAACACATAAATCAAACTCATGCATAAATGAAAATGTCGTAACGATTGAATTTTCATCTTAGTGATATTATACATTCCAAATGCCCGAGAATCAGGATGTCCTATGGATTGAATCCTCTCAACTCATTTGGGCACATGAAGATAATACACACACAAATTTCCACACTACTCTAAGTGTTTATACTTGACACTATTATAAGCCATGTGTCTCTATCCATTCATGAGTGCATACAAAGTCAAGTCCTAACTTCTTGAAGCGGCTGCACTTCACACTCATATAGGTAGATATTTTAATCGTGTACCTGCAAAATACACTTTTTCAAAATCCTTATTAAGAAAAATTTCAACTTATCCCTTTCTTGCAGTTCCAAGCACATTCCTTGGGATGATATGAAAACATGTGCTCCAATCTTTAAGTGTGGGCTTTCCACATTGAATTCAGCCTCTAACATCGTATTAGAGGGGAATTGGGTATCCCATCACCAAAGATTTCAAATGGACTTTAACCCCATCCCTTTAGCCGACTTAGTTACCAAGTCTCTAGCTAATCCTTTTGTCAAGTGATCCGCTAGATTCTGCTGAGACCGAACAAATTCTATGGTAATCACCCCATGAGTGATCGACTCACGTACCGTGCTATGTCTAACGCCCAGGTGTCGCGACTTACCATTATACACTTGGCTATAGGCCTTAGCCAATGTAGCTTGATTATCACAATAGATAGATATCGGTGATACTGGTCTCGGCCATAATGGAATCTCGTAAACTAAATTTCTTAGCCATTCTGCCTCTTTACCAGCAGCCGCTAATGCTACAAATTCAGATTCCATAGTTGAACTTGTAATGCAAGTTTTCTTTTTAGAAGCCCATGAAATGGCACCTCTCCCAAGCAAAAAGACCCAACCACTTGTAGAAGAATGATCTTCCATGTTGGTGATCCAACTTGCATCTGAATACCCTTCCAGAATCGAAGGAAATCCATCATAAGACAAACCATAATTTATGGTTCTTTTCAAGTACTTCAGCACCCGTTTTAAGGCTTGCCAATGTTGAGTACTAGGATTACTAGTGTATCTACTCAACCTTCCTACAACATAAGCTATATCTGGCCTGGTGCTCGTCATGGCATACATTAAGCAGCCAATTACTTGTGAATACTCGAGCTGTGACACTGCTTTTCTCATGTTAGGCATAAGCTTCACACTCGCATCCATGGGAGTGCTCATTGGAGAACAATTCTCACAATTAAATTTCTTAAGCACTTTCTCAATGTAATGAGATTGTGTGAAAGATATTCTTTTGCCTTCACGTTTGATTCGAATTCCAAGAATCACATATGCCTCCCCCATGTCTTTCATGGAAAAACTTGATGACAAAAATGCTTTTGTAAACTCTACTTGTTTAAGGTCGGTGCCAAAGATCAACATGTCATCAACATATAAACAAATGATTACTCCATTACCGGACTCATCAAATTTGCTATATAAACACTTATCCGACTGATTTAACTTAAATCCACTTGATAAGACAACCTCATCAAACCTTTGATGCCACTGCTTAGGTGCTTGCTTTAGCCCATACAATGACTTTATTAACTTACAACCTTATGCTCATTACCAGGCATAATAAAACCTTCAGGTTGCTTCATATACACCTCTTCCTCCAAAATGCCATTCAAGAATGCCGTCTTGACATCCATTTGGTGAATCACAAGATCATTAATAGCCGCTAAAGCAATCAATAGCCTTATAGAAGAGATCCTAGCAACTGGAGCATATGTATCGAAATAATCAATACCTTCTCTTTTTTTAAAGCCTTGGATAACCAATCGAGCTTTAAACTTGTCAATCGTTCCATCGATTTTCATCTTCCTTTTGAAGATCCACTTGCTGCCCAAAGGCTTGCAACCAGGTGGGAGATCTGATAAGACCCATGTATTATTTCCCATGATGGAATCCATCTCATCATTTATTGCTTCTTTTCAGAATGCAACATCTTGAGACTTCATAGCCTCGCCATAAGTCCTAGGATCATTATCAATATGATAACAGTATGAGTATTGGAAGTCAATCTCATCTCTTGACCCTTCAACTAAATAAATTTGAAAATCAGGACCGAAAGATTTTTCAATCCTCCCTCTCTTGCTCCTACGGATTATAGGTGACACGTTAGAAGGTATAGATGTTTCATTTCCTTCTTTAGTTCCATTTGGACTAGGAACCAAATCCTTTGGTATGGATATGAATGAAAAACGATTTTCATCAAATATTGCATCTCTTGATTCAATTATTGTGTGAACTGATACAAAATCATTAGGTTCTATGACAAAAAACCTATAAGCTTTTGAATGCTCCGCATATCCAATAAAGATGCAATCAATGCCTCTTTCTCCCAAGGTTTTAATCTTGGGTTTTGGTAGTCTAACTACAGCCCTACATCCCCAAACTCGAAGGTAGTTCAAGTTTGGTTTCTTCTTATACCAAAGTTCATTAGGGGTAAGGTTGTTCCTTTTGTTAGGAACCCTATTTAATAAATAACAAGCCGTTAACATGGCTTCACCCCAAAATCCGTCACTCAATCCCGAGTAGGATAACATGGAATTAACCATTTCCTTTAGGACTCTATTTTTCCTCTCTGATACACCATTTTGTTGTGGTGTATACGGAGCCGTAGTTTCATGTATAATGCCTACAGATTGGAAATATGCAGGATCATAATACTCTCCACCTCTATCGGTGCGTAATTTCTTAATCAAGTCACTTTGTTGCAATTCAACCTCAGTTTATAAACCTTAAACTTATCTAGGGCTTCATCTTTAGCATGCAATAAATACACATAACAAAAACGACTTTAATCATCAATGAACGTGATGAAATACTTTTTGTTTCCTAAAGATGGGGTAGAATGCAAGTCACATAGATCACTATGTATAAGACCTAATACTACATAATTTCTTTCAATACTTTTGAAAGGCTGTCTAATTATTTTATTCAACATACAAGTACTACACTTTTCTATATCCATGTCAAAAGTTAGAATGAATCCTTCTTTAGACATATTAACCATACGCTTATAATGTACATGACATTATCTAGCGTTCCATAGAGAAGTATCATTTTTACTAGAACTTGCAATATAAATAGAATTTATAACTTTATTAATATTAAGCATAAACATGCCATTACATAAATATCCAAATCCAACAAATACACCACATTTCGATAAGATATACTTATCGGATTCATACACTTGTTTATAACCACACTTATTTAAAACACTACCAGAGACTAAGTTTTTCCTAATTCTGGGTACATGAAGTACATTCTCAAGATTAAGAATTTTTCCAGAACTAAATTCTAACACCACTTTTCCACGACCTAGGATAGGGGCGGTTGACTCGTTTCCCATATGAAGTACGGATCCATCTTGAACAGGTTCATATGTCTTGAACCAGCCACGATCTTTGCAAACATGTGTTGTTGCACCCGAGTCAATCCACCACGTCACTTCATCATCCTGCACATAAAATGCCTCAGAAATCTTTGATACATAATTCACATTAGAATATAAATCAAAAGGAGAGATCTGACCTTGATGAGTGGATGGGCCTTGGTCCTTAGACCCTTGCCCCGAACGGTTTTGTCCCGCTCCATTCTTATCCTTCCCTGCCCGACAATCACGTCTCAAGTGACCCGGCTTATTACAATTCCAACAAACGCTCTTAAGCCTTTTATTAGATCCATAGTTAGTGTTGTTATTAAAGGGGCGTTTCTTCCCTTTATTATTCATCTTAGAACTCCCATTTTCTTCCATCATATTTATGGAAGAATATCCAGCCTCTTTGGGTTTTACTCCCTCTTGCGCCCTTAGAGATTCTTCTATGCGCAAATGGCTGCCAAGTTGTACAAGTGACAACTCTTCCTTTTTGTGTTTCAACATGTGTTTGAAATCCTTCCAGGAAGGTGGTAACTTGTCGATGATACTCGACACTATCCATCTTCATGTTGTGTTGGGCGAATTACCCTAGGATGCGAAGCAATTCATTGTATTGCTCCATAACCGGTCTAGAATCATACATCTTGTAATTATTAAAATTACTCACAAGGAACTTCTTACTAGAAGCATCCTCTGCCATGTATTTTGATTCTAGCGCATCCCAACTCTTTTGCGGATTCAACATTCTGATAAACATCAAAGAGTGGATCTAACATACCGTTTAGAATGTGGCCACATCATATATAATCGTCGTTTTCCCATTTATGTTGCTTCCTTGTCTCCTCCACAGATTCGTTCTCGGCATCCTTTGGCACAGTAGGCATTGGCATGCTTAGAACGTACACTACGTTAAGCGTCGTGAGGAGAAAATGCATCTTCTTTTGCCATCTTCGAAAATCTACTCCCTCAAACTTATCCAGTTTTCCAAACTTGGATGTCATCTCTCGCACAGACACACTAGCCATAGTTCACAAGAAAATACTCTTTAAGATTGTTGGTTAATTTGTAACCCGGATGATAAATTATGAACTTGGATAATGATTGAATCGCGCACGAGGACACTTTCCTTAAAGAGTATTTCGACCCTTATTAAGCCTTGGGTTACACGAAATCCCTTGTAGGATAAGACAACCAAAGTTCTCTCTTGTTCTAGGCAAAGATACAAGAGACACACTAGAGTTCTAGTGCTTTTATGTGTTTTTCCAAAGATCTTTAATGATCTTTTGGAACAATGAATCTCTCTCTTTCTCTCTTTTTTATTTCTCTGTTTTGTAACTGTTTCTTGTTATTTCTGATTGTACTTTTGGCAATGCCCACAACTCCTTTTATAGGAAACCAAAGGTCACCTCGAAAGATTGCAATTGTTAGTCCAAAAGTTATAACCATAAACCCAACAGTTGCAATGATTGATAGAGTTGCAATGGTCGGTTACCAACAGTTGCAATTGTTAGTCATCGAAGGTTGTAACCATAAACACAACAGTTGCAATGATTCATTTAAACGGATGCAAATGTTCATTTAGGCGGTTGCAACAGTTCGTCAACAGTTACAACGATTCACTTAAATTTCCAACATCCCCCAAGAACAAACCTTTCATCATTTCATGCTCGTAAACTTTGGAGCAACTCGATAGTTGATAAGTAGGATTTTTAGTATTACTTTCAATACTCAACACCACTCATGTCATTGTATTAGTTGAGATATCAATCCATTTGGTGTTGTAGGTGATACTAGAAATGCATATAACCTTTTAAGCTAAGCAAATATAAGTAGATTGTTATGTTTCTACCAACCTAAGTGATCAAACAAGTAACATTCAAAGATAAAAGTAAGAACAAGGCAAATGACTAAACAAGATGATCAAATGATAAAAAGGGAATCCAAGAATAGGGTTATTGACTTTGGGTGACTCTAAATCTGATTCAAGATGTCCAATCAATCAATTTTAATGCTAATCCTTAGGTAAGAAGCACTAATTAAGACTAATCCACTATCATAGCACTAATCCCTTTGCTAATTATTAATTCGAAATCTAATCATCATTAGTGAAAAGATATTCATCAAGCAATAAAACACAAGCTTCATAAAACCAATAAACACCTTAGACATCTACTTTCATAGGCTAAGCATGTAAATCTCTTGAAAGGTTTGGTTCAAGCATTTCATCAAACACCTTCCGGGCATAAAATTACTTAAGGTCTAATTTCATCAAACACTTTGTGGGTGGGAAATGCACTTTGATCCAAATTACTTTTCTCAAAGCTAATCGAGCATTAATATCACTAAACAAGAAAGGATGTTGAAAGCTCTAAACCCTAGACATCAAGAACCATCATTAGAATCACCCTAATCTACCATATCCTTAGATCCTAAGAGAACTAATCATAATCATGTTTAAACCTACTAATCCCATAAAGGAAAAGTTGATAAACATGATTAGAGAATAGAAAGGAGGAAGATTAATAAAGACAAACTCCAAATTGCATAAACTCTCCAAATATCATACAAAATATGTTTAGAACATAAGAAAAGTTTTCCTTGAGGAAGAACAATAAAAATAAAGCTTAGCCACAAAAATTAGGTATTTGAGTTTTTATAATGAACAGTAACCGTTCGGGTCAACTCTTGGTCAAAGGTCGGTGTTGAAATTCGAGCTGATGGATAGGTGCTTTCTAAAACCGCTGATCGTAATAGCATGAAACCACCTCCACATGAAAGATGAATTCAATTATCTACAACTTTCATGAAGAGCTTCGAGGCTGAATCGGAACAGAAAGCCTTCATCTGACCCGATCTTTACCCTGCATGGATCTGTATCGAGCTATGTAGCTTGATGTATTTGGTCGATATGCCATACAGATTCATCCTGCTTGATCTGTATCGAGCTATATAGCTCGATGTATTTGGTCAATATGCCATCCAAATTCATCCTGCTTGATCTGTATCGAGCTATGTACCCCGATACAGCTGCTCGATATGCATTAAAACCATTGTAACTTTCTAACCCGGGGTCCGAATGACTTGATTCTAACGCCATTGGAAAGCTTACTGGATCTTCTACAACTTTGAAGAAGGCTTTAGAATCTGAATCTAAGTAAAACACCTTCGTCCGGACCCATACATTTCGCACCTCCAGTTGCAAGAAAGCTTGGTAGCTCGATACACATCTCGATATGCTTCTAAAAGATTTCTGCTTCTCATTTGGCTGCTTCTCTTCCTCCTCTTGATCATCCATGAAACTTCATATGCTCCTCCAAGCCTACAAAACACCTAATATAGACTCCATATGTACAAATATGCAACAATCTAAGTTAAGACTCACTAAACTCTAATATGAATGCAAATGAGATCAAAAGTGACTAAAAAAAAATGCTCAAGTGGATGCAAAACTATCTAAAATGAATGTTAAAACATGCTAAATTATGAGTCTATCAATAACTGATGCTTTTGAGGAGATCACAAAGAATCACAATATTGAGTTCTCAAACCGACCCGCAATCTCTAGCCTTCATATATCCTCGAAAGGGGAATGGCCAAGACATGGTCTATCTATTAGACTATAGAAAGTAAATATTTTCCATTTATTAGTATCTCTAGAATCACGTCTCCTTAACGCACTACAAGAAAACTGAAGATTTACGACGGCAATATATGTCGCAAATTCGTCGCAAATCGGCTTTTGCGACGGATTTGTGACGGCGACGAAAATGTCGCTAATCGTTAGCCACAAATTAATTTCCGTCGCAAATCGGTCGCAAATATTGCGACGGAAATTTTTTATCGCAGATCCGTCGCAAAGAAGGTATATCGCAAACATGTCGCAAATTTGCGAGAGATTTGCGACGGAAAAAACGACGCAAATTGGTGTCGCAAACGTGTCACAGCTGTAGCCGTCGCAATGTCGTCGCAAAATGATGCCGTCGCAAAATGCTGCCGTCACAATGTCGTCGCAAATAGCTGCTGTCGCAATGTCGTTGCAAATAAAGGAAGTCGCACTGCCGCAAATTTATTAATATATAATTAATAGAATAATTATTAACGAAAATTAATATTAATTAATATTAAAATTAAACTTTAATTTATTTTCAAAATATAAATATAGAAAATAAATTTGAATTTTAAAAAGAAATTCGAAATACAAATTAATATTCATAAAACATAAAAAGTTATTGTTCAAAAAATAAAAACTAAATTTAATCGATAGGCGGGTCTTCATTTCCGGTCGACGTACCGGCTTCCGAGGTGCGGTAAAGTTTTGCGAATGCCGAGTCCCGTTGTGCCATAAACTCGAAATACTTATCGTAGCTCTGCATCTTCTAGTTCTGCGATTGAATCAGAAGGGCTTGGGTCTGGATTATCTCCCGAAGAGCGGGATCTGGTCCGGTGGAAGAAAAAGTCGGAAGAGTGGCAGCCTCGATATCCGACTGTAAAGAACCCACTCCGAAGATTCTCCCTCTTGTACGGGGAGCGACCTAAAAATATATATATATATATATATAAGTATAATTAAAAAGTTAATAAATAAAAAAGTAATTAAAATTGTAATTAATTTGAAAATACTTACGTCTAGATAAATCTTGTTCTTCTCGGCGGTACTAAGTGAGCAAGATGCGGTGCTTTCAGGATCATCAGGATCAGCCTGAGACATCTCTTGCATCCTCGCAGTGACGTCGTTTTATAGCTTCTCCAAGCGTCCATCGACAAAAGTTCCATCCGGATTTTTTTTGGTCTCCTCGAGAACTGCCAACAGATCTGGAATTTCTGTTCCCGTCCGCTCAGCCTACAAAAACATTGAAAACATCAGAATGATTAAAATAAATTATATATTAAAAAATGTAATATATAAAATAAATACTTACTATCATTCGGCCCCGTCCTTTAAATGAAATCTGACCCGACCGATGCTTAGAGGGTTGCTCTCCAACGGGAGCACTATATCGGGCTTTGCGGGCATTGGTGCTATTCTTCACGCTCCCCGGCTCATTCCAAAATCTAACAAGACCCTCCCAAACTAAAGGATCAATCCATTCGGGCCTCGCATCATCGCCTAGCTATTTCCATTTTGCCTTCCAACGTCCCACATGGCCAGTCATCCGTTTCTTCAACTTGGCCTCAAACATTCCGCTGACTTCTCCGTTAATGCTCCAATCCCAATGATAATTTTGCTACAAAAATTTTTTATTAAAAAATAGCTTAAACATGGGAAAAAAATAAATAAAAATAGCAAAAAAAATTATGATACTTACGGCAAATTATTTGTCCCACCGGTTGATGGTCTCTTTCGGAGTTTGTGACCAATTGGCATGAGCTTTTTTGAAATCTCTTTCAAAGATTTCCCGAACCTTAGCAGCCACAGATGAATCATAATCGAACCTGGAGAAAAAAAAATTAGAAACGAAAAGATTTGCAATAATTATAATTTAAAATATTTAAAAAATATAATTTAAAATATCATTTGGTACCGGGCGGACGGTTTGGATCGAGGGGTCATGCCCGGGACTCTCGAGAAGCTCTCGAATATCCATCTCTTGCCAACAGTGACCTTGGTCTTGATGTTCCTCCAGTTGAGGAGGAGGAGGAGGCTGTGCGGGAGCTGTCTCGGGAACGGGAGCTGAAAATGTAGTTCGAACCGATGGGGAGGTGAAAGAAGCCCATGGAGTAGACGGAATAGACTGATGCCCTGACCCTCACGACATGTAACGAGAAAAGTCGTTGTTCCTAGACATCTGCAAAAAAAAATTTGTTAGTTATAGGAAAATAGAAACAAAAAGATAACCTAAATAAAGTTATAATTTAAAAATCACGTTCATTTTATAAAAATTAATATTTTATAAACTAAAATTAAAATTTTATAATCTAAAAGTAAAATTTGTAAACTAAAATTTTAGACTAAAATTTTTAAATTTAAATTTGTAAACTAAAATTTTGAAACTAAAATTCTTAAACTAAAATTTATAAACTAAAATTTATATAGTAAAATTACAAAATAATAAATCTAACAAATAAAACTAAAATAACCATTTCTAATTTAGCTATTAATTGATTCAATTTGTAAAAAAAATTACATAAAATCAAAGTAATTACAAAATAAATCTAACAAATTACTAGATAATCTAAAATTATATACCTAACAATTTCCAAAAATCTACATTTCATATCTAAAAATCTAACAATTTCTAACCTAAAAATTCCCTAATAATCTAACATAGATCTAAGAGAATGGGATTTGCTACCTTTGTGTAGGAGTTCGACGGCGAGGGAGGAAGATCCGGCGGCAAGAGCAGCTCCGGCGGCAAGAGCAGGTTCGGCAAAGAGCAGATCCGGCGAGAGAGAAGCCGATCCGGCGAGAGAGAGGTCTGGTGGTGGCTCGAGAGAGGGAGAGAGAGAGAGCGGCGGTGGCTCGAGAGAGAGAGAGAGAGAGAGAGAGGGAGAGCTCGGCTGCGTGAGAGAAGAGAGGGAGAGGGAGAGCTTGGCGGCGGTGGCTCGAGAGAGAGAGGGAGAGCTCGGCGGCGTGAGAGAAGAGTGAAAGGAGGAAGAAAGGTTTTTTAGGTTTTAATGTTTACATTCTGCGACGGCATTGCGAGAATGTAAACAAACATTAAAACCTAGTTTGCCGTCATACTTTGAACTTATATCTTGGTGTGACGATAATTTTTAAAAAAATATATCTTGTTTCGCAAAATTGTGTATTTTAAATTTTATTAAATTAGGTATTGTAAATGTTTTTTTATCATTTTAAAAGTTAAAAAATATTTATGATAGTATAAGATTGTTTACAAATTCATATTGTCTAAAGTGAGTTTTACAAAACTCTTATACTTATGAATAAACATCATCTCCTTCTAATCTTCTTTATGAAAAGATTTCATGAAAATTGTACTTTTTTTATAATTCTATATCAACTTATAAAATCATGTAAAATTTGCATGAAACTTATATTAGTTGCTTTACAAACATATTCCAATTTAGGATATAGGGTTTGGAAGTATTCGTGTTTTGCGACGGACTTGCGAGGGGTCGTCGCAAGTCCATCGCAATTTCCAAATTTGCGATGGAATTGCGGCGACCCCTCGCAATTCCGTCGCAAAATTGTGTATTTTAAATCTTATTAAACTAGGTATTGTAAATATTTTTTAATCAGTTTAAAAAGTTAAAAAAACATTAATGATAGTATAAGATTGTAACAAATTTTAATTTTTGGAAAAGTTTACAAATTCTAATTGTTTAAAGAGAGTTATACAAAACTCTTATACTTAATAATAAACATCATCTCCTTGTATTCTTCTATGTGAAATGATTTCATGAAAAAATAAAAATTTCAATAATTTTCTTAGAATTTGTATATCAACTTAGAAAATCATGTAATATTGCATTTAAACTTATCTCAGTTACTTTAAAACCCATATTCCAATTTAGGGTATAGGGTTTGGAAAATATCCGGATTTTGCGACGGACTTGCGAGGGGTCATCGCAAGTCCGTCGCAAAATTCGGATATTTTTAAAAAAAATTACAAATTACAAATATATCACACATTTTTGTCTTGGCTAATCCGATTCATCTCCACTATGCTCATCATCAGTGTCTTCTTCATCATCGATCTCATCGAACTCGTCCGATCTTGCACCTTCAGTTGAATCATTCACTATGTCTTCTACATTTTGTTGCTCTAGATCAATATGTAACATATCTTCTGTTGAAGCCATTGGAGTGGAGAGTTTATCATGTCTTTCAGCTTGCATAGCTACATCGTCAATCTTCCCGACAATACGGCCTCGCGGATTCACTTTAATCACTGATAACCACCTCTCACGTTTTTCCTTAATCCGAGGATATGGAATGAAACACACTTGATCTGCTTGCGAGGCTAGGCAAAAGGGTTCAAACTTTGCAAAATGTCTGTTTGAATTGACATCAATCACCCCTAAGTTGTTTGTGCGGACCCCTCTACTACTCGGATCGTACTAATCTCATTTGAATAAAATACATTTCAAACCGATGTCTCCTGGAAATGTGACTTCAATTATTTGTTGCAAGATGCCGTAGAAGTTGTTTTCACCTTTCACTTGGATTCCATAATTTGCGGTTGACCTCTTCGATCCATGTTTGTACGTATGAAATGTGTACCCACGAGTCAAGTACATTGGAGCATTAATGGTCATACCTATTGGTTCGTTAACAATTTCGTGCATCCATAGTGGTAAGGGCTCCTTCGAACATCCCTGCGTTACCTACATATTAAATCTTATTTAATTAAATGTTTATAAATAAAACTGTTTTTATAAGTAAAAATAAGTGTCGATTGATCTTACATAGTATTTTAGCCACCCAAGAAAATCACGTTCGTTGTACTTCTCATAATCTTTTTCTTCTAAATCAGGAAAGTGTTCTCGAACCTGAGAATCGAATAATCTGCAGTAATTCACCAGCCGAGTTAGAGATATTTATGAATTGGAGAATATTATCATAATTATGTGTGTAGGAAACGTAAATTATTACCTCTCTAATGTCTGCACTGCATCACAATTCCGCAATATGTAATTGTGCGCCGCACTACAATGATCATGATCTTCCCACCAAACTTCTTTCACTTTTCCAGCAAGTCTGCCTATTTGGGCGAAGATATCCGGAACGTCAACGTGGTATGTAGGTGCTTCCCCTCCATCGTCATACCGTATAGGAGCGGTATTTTTGGTTCTCACGGTTGGACTAAAGTAGTATGACGTGAAGTGAGATGTTTCCTCTGTCAAACTTCCAGCAACGATCGATCCCTCCACTTTTGCAAGATTTTTGGCCTTTCTTGTAAGATATCCCATGTATCGCTCGAACGGATACATCCATCAAAATTGCACGGGGCCCCCAAGTGCTGCTTCATGTGGTAGATGGATTGGGAGATGTTCCATTACGTCAAAAAACGAAGGTGGAAAAATCTTTTCTAAGTTACAAAGCAACACCAGAATATTCTCTTTTAACTGTGCGATGTCATCCTCAGTCAATGTTCGCGTGCATAGATCTCTGAAAAATGCTCCAATGCCTACCAGCAACTTCATCAATTAATTAACTGAATTAAATTACTTATATAGAATTATTTAATTATTTTTATTTTATGTACCCGCAATTGCTTCCTGAATTGGTTTCGGCAAGAGCTCGTCAAATGCAAATGGTAGCAGTCGTTGCATGAAAACATGGCAATCGTGGCTCTTCATACTGGAAAATTTCTGTCCTTGCTCTATTCATCTAGAGAATTTGGACACATATCCATTTGGGACCTATCCATACAATATGGACAAGATAATCTTCCATGCGTAGTCCACCCTGATAACATTCCATATGCTGGGAAGTCACTAATAGTCCACATTAACACTGCACGCATATTGAAATTCCTCTGCTGCGAGTAGTCAAACGTGCGAACACCACTATACCAGAGCTGTTTCAACTCATGAATCAAAGGTTGGAGGAATACATCAAGTGCTCGCTTCGGATGCTTAGGACCAGGCACTAGAATACTCATGAACAAAAATTCTCGTTGCATGCACATATCCGGAGGAAGATTGTATGGCGTCAATATGACAGGCCATAGAGAATATTGCCTCCCAGACATACCAAATGGACTAAATCCATTAGTGCATAAGCCAAGATAGACATTCCTGCATTCGTTAGCAAAGTCTACGTGTACCGCCTGAAAGTGTTTCCACACCTTTGCATCTGACGGATGTGTAACCTCCCCATCAACCGTAGAATGTTGCGCATGCCATCTCATTACTGCCGCAGTCCTTTCTGAATGGTAAACTTGTTTCAATCTATCAGTGATTGGCAAGTACCACATGCGTTAGTACGGGACACGAGTCCTTCTAATAGTTTCTTTGCGACGTATTTGCGATGTATTTGCGATGTATTTGCGACGTATTTGCGACGTATTTTCGACGTCATCAAGCGACAGACTTGCGGCAGCAGATGAATTTGCGGCGGATTTGCGACGGCGGCCGACTAATTTGCGACGATTTGTGCGGTTATGTGAGACTTATGGAAAACGTTGTTTACCTACTTCTGTCCTCCTCACAGGTCCGTCGCAAATCCATCGCAAGTATTGCTACGGATATGACGCGTCGTAAAGACGTCGCAAATGTTGCTACGAAAAATTTCCGTCGTAAAGTCCTCCCAGTTTGCGACGGACTTGCGACGGATTGGTTTACCGTTGCAAAGATGTCGCAAAGTCGTTGCAATTTGCGACGTGTTTGCGACGAATCTACTTTATTTGCGACGGATTCGCGACGTCATTTATTCTCTGTCGCAATGTCGACGCAATTCCGTCGCAAATTTGCGACGCAATATTGCCGACGCAAATTTCCGTCACAAATTTACTGTTTTCTTATAGTGACGTTCATATTCTTGTTTCCTTGTATATCTTTCTCTCCTTGTATATATGGAGAGCTTTGTACATCAATGATAATTATCCTTTCCCTAATCTAATATGGTATCCGAGCCCTGTAGGTTCTAAAACCTAATCGTCGCCTCTGTTTTTCCTTCTTTTTTTCTCTGCTTCTCTCTTCTTACTCACCGGTCTTTCATCCATGGCTTTTGAAAACACAGTCGAAATGACCTCTGTCTTCAACACTCAAAACCCACAAACCACTCTTCTCTCGGTTAACATGTCAAGTGTTACCAAACTCACTAATCTGAATTACCTCATGTGGAGTCGCCAAGTCGAGCTTTGCTTGAAGGTCATGAACTCCAGCAGTTCATTGACGGATCCATTGATGCTCCTCCACCAACGATCCTAGATGCAGGTGTTTCTTCTCCTAATCCTGCATATGCACCGTGGCGTCGTCAAGATCGACTCATATACAATGCCCTTATCGGAGCTATCTCATTGCCGATCCAATCCGTCGTATCAAGTGCGACCACCACAAAGGAAGTCTGGGATATTCTTGCCGGGACATTCGACAACCCTACACGAGGTCATATCCGTCAACTGAAGTTTCAAATCAAGACTTGCGTCAAAGGTACGCAAACTATAAGTGACTACCTTAGGCTCATCAAGACCAAGACCGATGAGCTAGCCCTCCTTGGCAAACCGATAGATCCAGAAGACATCACCCGAGCAGATCCTTGCGGGACTCACGGAGGACTATAAACCGGAAATTGATATTGTCAATGGGTGTGATAATCCAATCTCATTCACTGAACTACATGAGCCTCTACTGAACAGAGAGGCGATGATCCTATGCACCGAAACACCTACTGTTGGTCCAATAGTGGCTAACGCTACAGACATACGCCAACAACAAGCTCCTCGCCAACAACAACGTTACGGGAATTAAAACCAGTGTCACACACCACACAACCCCAACACCAACAACAATCACAACTCTAAACCTTACCAAGGTCGCTGCCAAGCGTGTGGAATCAAAGGCCATAGTGCCAAGTATTGTCCAGATTTTCACATCGTGAAAGGAGGGGGTTCATCTACACCATGGTCATCCTCCAACCAATATCCACCTCCGTGGCAATCCCAACCACATCAACAACAATGGCAGCCTCGGGAAAATGCTGATATGCTCTTGGATACGTCAACTTGGCTCGTAGACACTGGAGCCTCTCACCACATGACATCCGACTTACACAACCTCTCACTCCATTCTCCATACACGGGTGGTGATGACATTCTCCTTGGCAATGGTTCTGCTTTGCAGATATCGCACACTGGTTCTGCTTCTTTCCCTTCTTATACTAAACCTTTCATATTAAATAACGTTCTTTGTGTTCCTTCACTTGATAAAAACCTCATCTCTGTCTTTCAATTATGCAAATCTAATGATGATGCGGTGATTTTTACGCCAACATACTTCCAGGTGAGAGATTTACAAACGGAGGCTCTTCGTCTGGAAGGCAAGCCTAAAGACGGCACTTATGAATGGCCGAAATTTACAAACTCAACTCCACCATTGCTTGCTTTTGCTTCAGTCATTAAAACAACTCTTACGGATTGGCATTCTCGTTTAGGTCATCCGGCTTTACCCATTCTTCAAAAAGTTATTTCTCAATTCGATTTACCAATTGTTTCCAATTTTTGCTAGCTAAACCATGCTCTATTAATAAAATGCATAAGTTACCTTTTACTACTTCGTCTTTAACATCAGCTCATCCTTTAGATATTGTTTTTTCTGATGTGTGGACATCACCAATAATCTCGGTTGATGGTTTTAAGTACTATGTTCTCTTTGTTGATCATTTCACTCAATACACGTGGTTGTATCCTTTAAAATTAAAATCACAAGTTTTTGAAGTTTTTACAAAGTTTAAAAGTTTGGTTGAAAATCGATTTCAACAGAAACTTAAAACTTAATACTCGGATAATGGGGGTGAATATGTTGGCCTTTCGACTTTTCTTTCCTCTCATGGTATCTCGCATATGACGAGTCCTCCGCATACGCCAGAGCATAACGGTATTGCTGAGCGCTGACATCGACACATAGTCGAAACGGATGTTGCTTTAATGTCGCATGCCTCTATGCCTAAATCCTATTGGACCTATGTGTTTGCCACAGCCGTGTATTTAATCAATAGAATGCCCACACAAATACTGCATTTTCAAACGCCCTTTCAATCCCTACATGGTCACGCTCCAAATTTTCACAAACTTCGCATATTTGGGTGCTTATGTTTCCCTGGATTAAACCCTATGCATCTCATAAACTTGATGATCGATTCACACCATGTGTTTTCCTTGGATACTCGGTTACGCAAAGTGCTTATTACTGTCTAGACAAAACCACTTCTAGAATTTACACATCTAGACATGTTATTTTCCATGAATCTGTTTTCCCGTTTAAATCTCCAACTCTTGATGCTGTTTTAACCGATGAAACGGATACACGTATAGCATCGCATCGTCCTATAACTGTCATTCGTTCTGTCCCTCACTTGCAGGTACCTCCTCCTACACAAGCTGATGACTCGGATCCTCATGCTTCCACTTCAAACACTCCCTCGGCTTTGCTATCGTTGGCACCTCAACAACAAACAGAACCTGCCACTCATCAACAAAATCTCACTGCAGACATAATTCAACAACAACAAGGACAAAACACCACAGCTGCACCTGCACCCACAGCCGTGCACAAACCAACACCAGCACCAACGCGAGTCAGCACACGCACCAAGAAACCCATTCAGCGATTGAACCTCCATACTCATGTGGATACACCACCAACTACAGTTCCAAAAACTGTTGCAGAAGCACTCAAATCTCCATATTGGCGAAAAGCCATGAGTGAAGAAATTGATTCTCAACTTAAAAATCACTCCTGGAATCTCACTGATGCTACTAATGCAAGCAATGATGTTGGAAGCCTACAATATCTATCTCTCACTCGACCGGACATATCGTTTGCCGTTAATAAGCTATCACAATTCATGCACAGACCTACAACTGAGCATTGGACAGCGGTCAAACGTGTACTCCGTTATCTTGCAGGAACAATGTCTCACGGTACATTTTTCCCGACCAAGATTACACCAACGCTTCATGCATTCACGGACGCAGATTGGACTGGTAATAGAGATGATTATACATCCACAGGAGCCTACATTATTTATTTTGGTAGTCATCCGATCACGTGGTCATCAAAGAAGCAAACCGGCGTCGCCCGATCATCAACAGAAGCTGAATATCGATCGGTGGCATCTACGGCAGCAGAGGTTTGCTGGATTACGTCATTACTCTCGGAGCTTGGCTTGCAACTTCAACAAATGCCGACAATATACTGTGACAACATCGGAGCCACTTACTTAGCCGCAAATCCGGTCTTCCATTCTAGGATGAAACATATTGCACTTGCATATCACTTCGTCCGAGAGCAAGTTCAAACAGGACAAGTACGGGTATCTCACGTTTCAACTCACGATCAATTGGCTGATGCATTAACCAAACCTCTCCCCAGATCACGATATGAAACATTGTGGGTCAAGATTGGACTCTCCTCCGGTGGTCCATCTTGAGGGGGTGTATTAGACTATAGAAAGTAAATATTTTCCATTTATTTGTATCTCTAGAATCACGTCTCCTTACCGTTCATATTCTTGTTTCTTTGTATATCTTCATCTCCTTGTATATATGGAGAGCTTTGTACATCAATAATAATTATATTTTCCCTAATCTAATACTATCAACTATCATCCCTATGGAGATCATTGGAAGCAGTTAAGAAAGGTAGGCGCTCTTCATCTCTTGAACAAAACCGCCATGAACCGGTTTTAGACGATGAGATATGAAGAGATCTCAAGTACGTTGAAGACTATTAATGTTTCAAACGTAAAAGGCGAAGATATCGATATAACGGATATGTTCAACACCGTGGTGAGCAATGTCTTCCATATGTTCAACACCGTGGTGAGCAATTGAATATATTTTTTTTTTAAAGATGAATGTTATGTTTTCATTATAAGGAAATAGAGCAGTATAAGAAAAGAAACATAAATACATAATTGTTTTTGTAAATACTCCAGATGCTATATAAAATCATGATAAAAAAGAAGAAGAAGATGTTATTCCTAATAATAAACGATAATGTATAATGCTATTTTTTCATCAAATGCCTTTTTTCACTAATGAAACTAAAATCTAAAATGATAATGAGATGTGGTCCTTATATACAAAATATATTCCATATATGCTGTATAATAGAATCATGATTATTCATATAAATGAATTAAGAAAAGAAAAGAAAAATAATAATAGTTAAACTTCCAACTGAAAACAAACAACATTCTTTATTTATTTTTTTAATAATTTGGAAAAGTAAAATTAAATGCGAGTAACAAAAGAAATACACCTCCACGGCTCCATCACCATTCTATGCGTATCATCATCTTTTTCTTTTCATGGAAGCTTGATCCATTCGATAGTTTTTTTACCGGTATGTGGCCTTTCAAAGAAATATTTCATGTAATCCGAATACACAGTGCGCTTGTATAATGGCTTCTCACCGTTCTCTAGCACCTCAGCTAGTGGCTCGATAGCAGAATCATTATTCGGTCCGCAATAAAACGCAAACGAAATCCGGCTAAGAAACTGATTAGCCATCACCACATGCTCCACGCTCTTGTACCGATCGTTGCTCAAGACTTGTAGTATTTCTCCAATGTTAACCTCAATGGCTCCCCTAACGGGAGGGACATGGAGCCACTTGTCACCGTATCGAGCATAAAAGCTGCCTATTATATCATCTTGGAGAAGAAGTGTGAGGGTGTTGATGTCGGAGTGGCGGCCGGTTCCTACGGCGAGCTTCGGCTCGGGAAACTCGGGATAAAAGTTGATGTTCATCCTCAAAGTTCCCATTAGAGTTTGTTCTTTGGAGTGGTCCATGCTTGCGTTTAGATTGTTCATTAGTATTTCAACAATCTTCTTACCTATCGGCTTCATCCTATGGGAATGATTTACAACTTCATCCCTGCCACAGATACTTGTTAAAACCTTCATCTGATACACAAACTAATTTTCTTTATTATGTTACTATTGCATAAACTTCGATTTCGTTTAAACAAAAACCCTACACTCGAAAGAGCCCCATACCTGCACACAGTAGGCCACGTGGCAGCGAAGTCCACTTGGTCGGGACGATACTCAAACTTGATAAAATTCCTCCACTCCGACTTAGCCTCCTCGTAAGCATTGAAACTTGTCATGTACCAAACCGTTTCTGACACCGAACTTCCCTTCCAATACCGTTTCTTCTCCTCCGCGGGCAAACCGAAAAACCCACGACCACAAGCTCTCAGTTTGTTTATCTCATCCACTGAAACTCCATGGTTCACTATCTGGAAAAACCCTAACGTTGCAGCCGCCTTACAGATCTCCTCCGCAACATTTGGGTTTTTCCAGTCAGAAACGTCAATAACCGGAATCACCGGGGATGATAAATTGCCTTTAACGGTCGTTGTTTTCTCTGTGGTGACTCTTTTCTCCGGAAGTTGAATGTAACGTGACGGCAATGTCTTTGGAGATATAACGTCGACGAGACCTTTTACTCCGTTACGTTGGTTTACTACGAAATCAGTAACGGCGTCGTCTATGAGTATGGGCATTTCTTTTTCTTTTTAGTTTTCTTTGTTTAGTGTGCAGAGACAATAGGAGAATGTAATGAAAATGTGATATTTCTTTGTCATTGGCCTTGATAATTAAAATAGTAAAAATTAAATTTAAAACTTATAACGTGCAATCCGTGTAAAAGGCAGTTAACAGGTAGGTTCACTATAGCGCTAGGTAGGTGAGCTGTAGCGCTAGGTAGGTGCCAAGCTCACCATATTTTCTGAAACGTTTCTCACATGTCTTCATCAAAGACTCAATATTTAAAAAGACAAATAAAAAAAAGGGTTAATAATCATTATATAAGAAGGCCATGCCATTTTTGCATATTGCCATTGATGTGAATAAAAATCAGAGTTCTCGAGACACCCAAATTTCAAAATATTGGCTAAAAACGCCATATAAAGAGAAGGTTTGTTTGTTTTTACTAATATAAAATAGAATTATGTCCATATTCTCGGCGTTATTACTGAACGTTTTCACTAACTATCAACGTGTATCATGTACAACTCAATAATTTAATTCAATTGCTTGTTTTCTCTATAAAGAGCCAAGTGTGCAATTCTTTGATTTCAGGTGAACTAAAAGACAGCCAAATATGAGTTTGTGCTCTAATCTCATCAAAAAATCAGACGAGAAGGTTTTGGAGGACTTGACGTCCAATGTGAAGCAAATACAAGACGATGTATTGGAGGAAATACTCACACTTAACGCTAACACCGAGTATCTTGGGCGTTTTCTCCATGGGAGTTCTGATAAAGAGCTTTTTTAAAAGAATGTTCCCGTGGCCACCTAAGAGGATGTGAAACTTTTTATCGAGCGTGTCGCGAATGGAGAGCCTTTTGATGTTATTTCTGGCAAACCCATTACCGGATTCCTTCTAAGGTGTATATATACTTTAAGTTTATCATTGGTTATTGATTTATCACTGTAATGTTTGAGGAGAGACTCTATAATTAATGCTCTAATGGTTTGACTGTAGCTCCGGAACTTCCGGTGGAAAACAGAAGATGTTTCCTCGTAACAACAAGCACTCGGAAAACTTCAGATTCATCTATTATTACCGCTCGCTCGTTATAAGCAAGTAATGATAAAAATGGCTTTTTGGTTTGATAAAACATTTTGTATTTGTAAAATTAATGACGGATGTCTCTTTTGGTTTCATAGGCATATAGATGGTCTCGAGCATGGAAAGGGAATGGTGTTTAACTTTTGTGCACCAGAGATCACAACTCCTTCTGGTTTGCCAGCTGGCCATGCGTCGACGAGCTTCTTCAAGAGTGATATATTCAAGAACCGACCATCATATTGGCATTGGTCATACACAAGCCCTGATGAAGTCATGTTGTGTTCTGACAACAAGCAGAGTTTGTATTGTCATCTTCTGTGTGGTATCATTCAAAGAGACGAGGTTGTGAAGGTTGGTGCCGTCTATGTTTCTATCTTGATCCAAGCAATCATTTTTTTTGAAAAAAATTGGAAAGAAATTTGCGATAATATTCGCTCTGGTTATCTTAGCGAGTGGATCACTGATATTAGTTGTAGGGATTCTGTTTCAAAGATCCTTGGAGAACCTAATCCTGAATTGACTTATCTCATAGAAATCGAGTGCAACCAAGAATCATGGGAAGGTATAATCTCACGACTTTGGCCTAAAACCAAATTCATTGAAAGCATTGCAACTGGTCAAATGGCTCAACACATCCCAGCATTAGAGTTTTACACTAAAAAGCTGCCTTTGGTTTCGTCTAGCTATGGTTCTTCGGAAACAATGTTTGGGATTAATATGAATCCTCTATGCAAACCACAAGATGTGTCATACACATTTATGCCCAACTTGTCATATTTCGAGTTCCTACTTGCTGATGCGGGTGACAAAGTCGAAATTGTTGACCTTGTGGATGTCAAGTTAGGGTGCTATTACGAGCCCTTGGTCACAAATCATTCGATCTGGTGAGCCAAACTTTTAGTCGAAGAAAATTGTATACATATGTTCTCAATAAATCGATTAATGTTTTTTTTTTTTTTTGGTTAGGCCTACACAGGTATAAGATGGGTGACATTTTAGAGGTGACCGGATTTTACAATAATGCACCTCAGTTTAGATTTGTGCGTAGAGAAAATTTGGTTCTAAGTGTTCATTTGGAGATAACTACGAATGAAGAACTTTTAAATGCGGTGACACATGCAAAGATGGTTCTTGAATCATCAAATTTGATGTTGATGGACTTCACAAGCTATGCTGATATTTCCACTACTCCAGGTCACTATGTTCTTTACTGGGAGCTCAAAGGAAAATACAAAAATGACATTGTTGAAATTGATAATAAGGTTTTAGTCAAATGTTGTTACATGGTGGAGGAATCCCTGAACAATTTGTTTAAAGAATATAGGAGAGCCGGATCAATTGGAGCTCTAGAGATAAGGTTGGTGCAACAAGGAACTTTCGATGCTCTCATGGAGTTTTTCATCACTCAAGGTGCTTCTTCTACTCAATACAAGACACCAATTTGCATCAAATCTCCCGAGGTCTTAACGATCTTAGATGAAAAGGTTCATGCTCGGTTTTTTACCGATATATGACATCCCTTTCTTTAGATTTGTCGTCATAATCTTTGTATTTTGTATAATTTTTATTAGAATTTCCTTTCCTACTTGGGATAGAAACTTTGCACTCCAACCTAAAGTTCTTTATCAAACTTTGTCGATGATAACATTTCTTTCTTTTTCTCCCGAATTGTTCCATTAAATCCAAATATTTTCCTACTTATTAATTCTTAGGATATCTTTTAATCGTAATATTGTAGATTCTTTGGAATTTTCGAACCAAAAGTTGTCATTGATACAAAATAATAGTTTGCGGAAAAATAACAGGAGACGAGACCAAACTCAATCTTTTCAATCTTATTTTTAAGTGGTATATTTGTTAGCACTTAACATGCGATTTGGTTTGTTAGCACTTAACACGCGATTTGGTTTGTTAGCACTTAACACTTTCAAGGATTAAGGAGCTGTCTTCTGCAATATAATGTCCTTGCAAACCACCTAAATCAGATATAGACGTGTTGAGCATGGAGAAAATCGAGTAAATGAGTAAAGAAAATACTCTCTCCGTTTTATATTACTTATCGCTTCAGAGTAAAATTTTTGTTTCATATTACTTATCTTTTTAGAATTAAATTTTTGTTTCATAATATTTATCGTTTTGTATTTTCAATGAAAATTTATGATAATTTTCCTAGTTTTATCTTTATTTTTTTAACTTGTTAATTAATTATTCATATCAAACAAAATAATATATTAAATATAAGTAAAACAGAAAATTTAATTATTTTTCTTAATTTATGTGAAAAAAACTTAAACAACAAGTAATATGAAACAAAAGGAGTATTGAAAAAACTTGTCATTAAGCGAAACATTAATGATATTAAGCGAGACATTAATGTTTCATTTTATTTTAATAAATTTATTCACTTTACTAGTTTAAAGCAGCGGTTGCGGTTGCGGAAATAGGTGGTTGCGGTTTCAAGCGTTATTAAGCGATTTATACGACTGACACATCGGTTTTAAACAATTTTGTTTGCACAATACTTATGACTAGTTGACAGCGACTGTAATAGCGATTAGGCATAACTTAATCCAAAACAATGTATAGTTAAAAAAACATAAAAATTATAATATTATTATATAAAAAAAATCGCTAGTTCATTGTAATGAAATATGAAAAAAATCATTAAATAGCTATTCGTAAATATAATCAAATTTTAATAAAATGATATATTAGAAAATATGAAATATAGAAATGATAGATAATTATTGAATGTGAAAAACCATAAAACTGATGTTAAAAAAACATAAACTAAATAATATGTGCAGAATACTTAATTTCTAATTTTTTTTTGTTTTGACAAAAATCATGATTTTTATATAAAAAATAATCTTTTGCGTAAATGAAAATTAAATTTTTATTTTGTTTATGGGTCAAAATAAGATTTATCAAGAAAATTATAGTTTAATGATTTTATACATATAAAATCACGACTGGTGGTGTATATTAGAAATTGTCAAGCTTGTTCATATATTTTTTAATTATAATATACAAGTTTTATTTATTTTTAAAGTTATTATATATTGAATATTGTTATAAATCATAGAGGTTCGATCTCCATAACCGGTCCATCAAGACATTGGCGTGAAGGCCCAATATCTTAGACGGTCTATTAGATGTTTTCCTTATTCATGTAGGAAAAGGATATTTCCTTTTCTACCCTTATGTAACTACTATATAAAGAGGCCCTTGGCCATCATAATAAAACAACAAGATTCATTACTTTTACAACACGTTATCAGCACGAGCTTGCTCTAAACCCTAGCCACCGAAAAAAATAAAAACCCTAAAACCGTCATCCGCCGTTAGCCACCAAGAAGCAGCCGCGTGATCCAATCCGTAGCTGTGCAATCCAGGCGTGAGTTTTTACCGAGGTCTATTAGCTCCCGGTCCATTCCATTCAACCCAAAAGAAGGATCAAAGGTATAAACAAATTTCTAAAACTCTAGAACATAAAAATCGAAATTTGACCTAATGATTATAAAACCCTAAAACCGATTCTCTTATCTAAACTTGTTTGATCTTTTTGAGAACTTGAATTGAATTGAATCTAAGATAAAGATAAGACCTAAAATTCGGTTTGATTGTTTAAACTTGTTTGATTTCTTAAAACCTAAAACCGAATTGAATCTAAGAAAAGATAAAACCCTAAAACTCGGATTGCTTGATTTTGCTTGCATGTTTAAAACCGTTTTTCCTTAGCTTGTTTAATGTTTTAAAAACCGCATGATAAGATTGATTGTTATAATCAAATTAGAACATTAAACATACATGAACCCTAAAACAGATTCATGTGTTGATTGCTTGTTTTGTTAAATCACATAAACCCTAATCCTATTCCAAATAGGAAAACCTTAAAACGTTTTTGTGTATTGCGTGTTCTATTGCCTAATCCTAATTGAACTAGGAATTGCATAAAGAAAAAATATATTTTCGGACCATTAGAATGTTATTAAAACCGAAACCATAGTTTCCTTTTTTAGGATTGAATTTGGAAAATTTCCTCTTCGCTTGATCACATAGAAAATCGTATAGGAAGTTTCCTTATTTAGAATTTGGATTTTCTTGTTTCCTTTATCACATAGAATTCCTTGTTAGGATTAAAATAAAAATTGGAAACTTAATGGCATAAAATCGGAAATATAAATCAGCCATCTTGCTAAGGTCTTGATTTTATTAAAAACCCTAAGAGAAAACCGATGCTTGATTTCAGATAGGCGAGAGTCATCATGGACTTCGCAGCCCTTAATCTCTCGGGAGATAATTACTTGCAATGGGCTTATGATGCAAAGATCATACTGAAATCAAAAGGGCTCGGTGAATGCATCGTTGATGGCAATAATGAAATTGAAAGCCAAAGGCAAAGAGCCATAACAATTATGCGCTTCCATCTCACTGAAGAACTGAGAGAACAGTACCAAGATGTTAAGGACCCTTTTGTTCTTTGGACAAACTTGGGTGAAAGGTATTCAATGGTACTGTGGCAAAACTCCATGGAAGGATGGGAGACTCTCGGTTACCAGGATTTTGAATCCGTGGATGAATACCACTCTGTCCTAATGAAAATCGTCCATGGCCTACAGCTATGTGGCGAAGTGGTAACAGATGATGATCTTTTACATAAGACCATCTCTACATTCCATTCAAAGGATTTGTTGTTATCACTTAAGGCCAAAAGTTTCACCAACTATCATGACCTATATTATTACCTAAGAAGAGGACAGAGGACTAAAGAGATTATTAGTAGATGTGATGAACTGATGAAAAGATATAGTGAGATGGAAACTCCTCAAATAAATGATGAGGAGGAAGCCTCAGACTGTGAAGGCAGCTCAAATGTTACATGAACATGAGCATGACGATGAGGGTGATTTTGATCATGAAAAGGATGATCTTATGGATAATGATGATCTCACTAAGTATGAGACTTCCGATTTATTAAACTGATTTTAGACTTAGAGTTCTAAATTGCTTTGTTGCTTTTATGTTTGCTTTGATTTGGTTTATGTCTTTGGATTTTGTGTGGATTTATTTCCTTGATTTCAATGAATGATTTAAGTTTTTTTTAAAGACATAATCCTTGTTTTATGAAGTATGGACGATTTCGTGGTAGATAGTGGGTTAAGCCACACGATCTTAAAAGATAAAAGATACTTCATAAATCTTATACTTAAAAGGGCAAACATAAGTACTATAGCAGGACCGGCCGGCCTAATAGAAGGCCACGGCCAGGCCAATATTTTAATGCCTAAAGGCACGCATCTAGAAATTTCGGATGCATTGTTTTCACCAACCTCAAATCGTAACTTATTGAGTTTTAAAGACATTCGAATGAATGATCTTCATGTGGAAACAATGGGTGGAGGAAATAGAGAATTTCTTTAGATAGTTAAAAACGCCCAAGGCCAAAAGAAAGAAGTCTTAGAGACTATACCTGCTATAGCTACTGGCATATACTGTACTAAGGTCAGTATGATAGAAGCAAATGCCGCCGTAAATAAAGCTTTTACGGATATGTACACTTTATGGCATGACCGGCTGGGACATCCCGGGTCAAGTATGATGCGGAAATTGATTGCCAATAATAATGGGCACGCCTTGAAAGAAAGGAGAGTAATCCCCAAGAATATAATGTGTACCTCGTGTTCACAAGGGAAATTGATTGTAAGGCCATCACCAGTAAAAGTGACTAAGGAAACAATAAACTTTCTGGAAAGAATTCAAGGAGATATATGCGGACCAATACACCCACCTTGTGGGACATTCCGATATTTTATGGTCCTCATTGACGCATCTACAAGATGGTCACATGTATGCTTATTGTCATCACGGAATATGGCATTTGCAAGACTCCTTGCTCAGATAATACGCCTAAGGGCTCACTTTCCAGACTTTCCTTTAAAGACCATAAGAATGGATAATGCTGGTGAATTTACTTCCCAAGCGTTTAATGACTATTGTATGTCCATGGGGGTAAGTGTTGAATACTCCGTGGCACATGTACATACACAGAACGGCTTAGCCGAGTCATTTATAAAACGCATACAGCTGATAGCTAGACCATTACTCATGAGGTCAAAGCTCCCTGTATCCGCTTGGGGTCATGCTGTCTTACACGCTGCTGAACTAATCCGTATCAGGCCATCTAGTGATCATAAGTATTCCCCATCCCAATTAATAACGGGAAAAGAGCCAGACATCTCCCATCTAAAGACATTTGGATGTTCAGTCTATGTGCCTATTGCACCACCACAGAGAACTAAGATGGGACCTCAAAGGAGGATGGGGATATATGTTGGATATGATTCACCCACGATCATAAAGTATCTTGAGCCAACCACCGGAGATTTATTTAAGGCCAGATACGCGGACTGTCATTTTGACGAATCCGTTTTTCCAACATTAGGTGGAGAAAACCGGCTGATGAAAGAAATTGCATGGAATCAAACATCCTTAAATTGGCAAGATCCTCGAACTAAAGAGAGTGACTTAGAAGTCCAAAAGATAATACATTTGCAAAAGTTAGCTATACAATTGCCAGATTCCTTTGCAGACCCAAAGAGGGTAACTAAATCGTATATACCAGCCGTGAATGCACCTATACGAATTGATGTCCAGGATGGACCGCAAGTGGCTACAGAGTCTAGGCCACGTTTGAAACGTGGAAGACCTATTGGTTCCAAAGATAAGACTCCTCGGAAATTAAAGAAAGGTGCTGAGATTCAGACCGAGGAGATAGTGGATATTCCAGACATAAATGAACCTAAGGTGCCAGAAAATGTTGCTTGGGACGCCAAGCAGCAAGGGCCTGAAGTTCCTGATAATACAGAGATCGCGATCAATTATGTCTCGTCTGGAATCCAATGGAACAGAAAAGATGTCGACATTGATAATGTATTTGCATGCAATGTAGCACTTGAAGTAATGAACGAGGATCTAGAACCCACGTCAATATATGAGTGCACTCAGCGACCAGATTGGATTAACTGGAAAGACGCTATAAACGTGGAGTTAAACTCTTTAAAGAAGAGAGAGGTTTTTGGTCCCATAATTCGGACACCTCATGACATTAAACCAGTTGGACATAAATGGGTCTTTGTGAGGAAGAGAAACGAATTAGGCGAAATCGTTAGGCACAAAGCACGGCTTGTTGCACAAGGATTCTCACAAAGACCAGGAATCGATTATGAGGAGACATACTCCCCTGTGGTGGATGCAACGACATTCCGATTCCTGATAAGTCTGGCCATAAGAGAAAAATTGGATTTACGGTTAATGGATGTTGTAACCGCGTATTTATATGGTCCACTGGATAATGAAATTTATATGAGATTGCCAGAGGGTATTGAGCTCAAAGATAAGAAAAGTTCTCGAGAAGAACACTGCATTAGGCTGAACAAATCCTTATACGGACTAAAGCAAAGTGGGCGTATGTGGTACAACCGGTTAAGTGAATACTTAGTAAAGTCCGGGTACAGAAATGATCCCATCAGTCCGTGTATTTTTATAAAGAAGTTTGCAAACAAAGGATTTGTGATTATAGCAGTATACGTGGATGACTTGAACATCCTCGGAACCCCTGGTGAAATCGCCCAAACGGTTGAATACTTAAAGGCCGAATTTGAAATGAAAGACTTAGGAAAAACTAAGTTCTGTTTGGGAATACAACTTGAGTACATCAATGATGGAATCCTTGTGCATCAAATGGCATATACAGAAAAGGTACTCAAGAGATTTAATATGGACCAGGCCCACCCATTGACCAGCCCAATGGTGGTGAGAAGCCTCGGATTGGACAGTGATCCATTCGGTCCAAAGAAGGACGATGAAGAAGTCCTTGGTCCCGAAATGCCATATCTTAGTGCCATAGGAGCGTTATTGTATTTGGCTAGTCACACTAGGCCAGATATTTGTTTTGCCGTGAACCTCCTATCAAGATTTAGTTCTTGTCCGACCCAAAGGCACTGGAACGGGATTAAACATTTACTTCGTTACCTGCAAGGAACGAAAGATATGGGTCTATTTTATACTAACCATAACGACAAAGGTTTAGTTGGTTTTGCTGATGCAGGTTACCTATCGGATCCACACAATGGACGATCTCAAACAGGATATGTGTTCACTCACGGAGGAACAGCAATTTCATGGCGATCCATGAAGCAGACTCTCACGGCCACGTCGTCTAACCACGCAGAGATTTTGGCGATTCATGAAGCCAGCCGTGAATGTGTTTGGTTGAGATCGATGACTCAGCACATAAGGCGAGATTGTGGAATGACCGATGAGAAGGAAGAACCGACCATACTCTACGAGGACAATGCCGCATGCATTGCTCAACTGAAGGATGGATACATCAAAGGAGACCGAACGAAGCACATCTTACCGAAGTTCTTTTCCACTCACTATCTACAGAAGACCGGTGAAATCAAAGTGCTCCAAGTACGTTCCAGCGATAACTCAGCCGACCTATTCACCAAGTCGCTTCCAACCTCCACGCTCAAGAAGCTCATGTATCAGATCGGCATGCGCCGACTAAGTGACCTTCATTGATGCCTAAAACAAGGGGGAGTAATACGTGCTGTACTCTTTTTCCTTCACTAAGGTTTTGTCCCACTGGGTTTTCCTTGGTAAGGTTTTAATGAGGCAGCATCCCCAAGCGTATTACTATGATCCATTCATCATGATCCGGTTATGTCAATCAAGGGGGAGTGTTATAAATCATAGAGGTTCGATCTCCATAACCGGTCCATCAAGACATTGGCGTGAAGGCCCAATACCTTAGACGGTCTATTAGATGTTTTCCTTATTCATGTAGGAAAAGGATATTTCCTTTTCTACCCTTATGTAACTACTATATAAAGAGGCCCTTAGCCATCATAATAAAACAACAAGATTCATTACTTTTACAACAAATATTGTATTTTTGTGTGATTGTTGACAAATACTAACAACTGTTCCGTTTGCGAGTGTTATCGAGTAAACCAATTAACCCATCGATCAGAAAACAAAAAACAAAAGTCCAGAAAAACATAAAATGTGGGCCCCACGATCGGTAGGCTCAACGGCAACGCAAGTGAACGTTAGAAAGATCAGACAAATCAAAAAACGTAAAAAAAAAAGGCAAAAAATTATAAAAATTATATATCTATCTTAGACCATTCCCAATGGAGATGAGTGTCTTAAAATTTTATAATAATAAAAGAAAATAACTTTTTATTATTTTTTTTTTAAAAAAACGATTTTTTTAAAAAAGAAAAAATATGTGACGAATCACATTATGACACGTGTCATAAGACACTCTAAAAAAGATCATAAATAAGACACCCAAATCTTAAATAAGACACCCAAATGTTACCTTTTCATTATTTTATTATTATTATTTTTTTTTATGACTTAAAACACCCAAGAATGTGCATTGGGGTTGCTCTTATGGAATATGTCTAAAAAGGGCAAAACAAATCACCACAAATCGGGGCTGTGAATCGAGGAGAAATAATATTTTTTTTCTTATTTTTTAAGTTTTTTCTCATTTATAAATAATATTTTTTGGCTCTAAGTGGTGATTACAAAAAAAAGACTACAAAAAAAAGAATAGGAATAAAAAGAAAAAGAATGAAAGAAACAAAATAAATAAAATGAATGGGAATGAAATACATATAAATATAACTTTTTTGTTCCCCTTCAAATTTTACAAGAAATACTTTTGTTTTATAATTTCTTATATAATAAAGAACGAGAAGGAATGATAAGTAACAAATATTACTAGTAAATGATAGATTTTTTAAGGAATGAAGAGAAATTTATTATTCCTCCTCATTCTCATGGTCACCAGTTGAAGCCTTTATGTATAATTCCTTTTTATTCCTTATTTTTAAAGGAATTGTAGAACAAAAATGGCGATTGGTTATCAGTTAGAACCTATGTTTTCAATCCTAAATTTCAAAGACTTTGATACGCCTCTCTTTTCCTACCATGGTGATATGTCAATGTAGGAATTGCCTAGTTTTTTTAAAAAAGTTTGTGTATAAAAATCATGAAAATTATGAGTTGAACAATGTTTTAGTTAAATCTTTTAGAAAAAAAAACAATGTTTTAGTCCAGAATTCGAATTTATATATGAACTGAATTTAGAACAACAGCTAAGGTATGAAAAAAATCGTTTTTCAACAGAACACACATAGAGACCATGGTGGCCCTTTGGTAGCTTTGACATGAATCTTTTTTTCTTTTTACATGAATCTTATGCTCTGTCACATGAACAAAAATTTATTTTTCTTCTTCCTAGAAGGTCCCTAATAAGCTCGGGATTGAGCTCATCTAGATCGAACAGAAATGGAGGGAGAGTAGAGGAAGAGTTTAGAGAAGAAGAGAAGGAGAAGGAAGAAATTGGGATGAAACCCTTTTGATTAATGTGATCGTAATGGATAGTTTCTTTCCTTAGCCATTACACGGACTCTAATCTCATTTACCTCTCCGTACAAGGACAATAATCTAACTGCCCCCTTTTAATCTGAATGCCCCTCTTCTTCATGAATGGACTGTTTAGTCCTTCATTTAAAAAAAAAAAAATTGAAAAAGAAAAATAAAAAGAAAAGAAGAAATCGGGTGGGTGGTTTGGTAGGAAATTTAATTCAAACCAACCCTAAAATTAATTCTCTAAAACAACCAAACCAACCACCAAAATTTAATTTCACCCCTCGTCGTCTTCTTCCTCTCCCGTTTCCACCATTGACGAATCGGAGGCGTGAAATTGAAGGTTAGTTGTTGTTGTTTTTATGCTATTTTTGATTTCATGATTGAATTATAGGCAAAGCAATCACAAAGCAATTAATACATAGTTTCTTCTCAATTAGGGAATTTCATAGTAAAGAAAGTTTTGATTTTTTTTTGCTCATTGGAGTCACTGAGCTAGTTGGGTAAGGCTATTAGAAACTGATATTGTTAATTAAATGGGATATCTTGGTTAACTGAGCAATGCATCGTAATAAATCGTAATGATTCGTATGATGAACCAAACTTTCTGGGTACTACTAGGTACAACTAGCATAACAGCTTTGTCAGCGCCGTTATGATGAACCAAACTTTCTGGTTAATTGCTCTAATACGCCCCCTCAAGATGGACCGAGGGAGGAGAGACCAATCTTGACGCACATAGGAACAAACTTTGCTCGAGATAACGGCTTTGTCAGCGCGTCAGCAAGTTGATCAGCCGAATGAACATGAGTAACACGCAGAGACCATGACTGCACTAAATCCCTGATTACGTGATAATCAACAGCCACATGTTTCATCCTTGAGTGAAAGACAAGATTTGCCGAAAGATAAGTAGCTCCTATATTATCACAATAGATTACCGGAGATGCAGGTAGGGTGAAACCGAGCTCTCCAAGCAGCGACACAACCCATTCAACTTCAGATTATGTCACAGAGACAGACTTGTACTCTGCCTCAGTCGAAGAGCGAACCACTGTCTTTTGTTTCTTTGACGACCATGAGATGAGGTGGTTGCCAACATAAACTAAATAGGCTCCGGTGGAGGTATAGTCATCTTTGTCGCCAGCCCAATCAGCATCTGAGAAAGCATGAACAGAGAACGGAGTGAAGGCAGAGAAGAATAAACCCGTTTTTGTTGTTCCACATAGGTAACGCAACACTCTTTTGGCCAGCCAATGATCTAGCCTTGGTTGGTGCATGTATTGAGATAGCTTATTTACTGCATAAGCTATGTCAGGTCGACTGAACAATAGGTATTGTAAACTCCCAATAATAGAGCGATACTGTGAGAACTAAAATCTGATCTAAAGAAAGAATAAGAGTTTGTGGGGGAAAAGAGTAAGTCTTTATTGAATTAAGCCGGAGCTCGAGGATAGTACAACGGTGGTTAGGTCGTCGGAATAATAACGCCGACCTAAACCTTCTAAACGGTGAATCGAGATCTAAAGCTTATGCCGTAGCAAAATTTGCCCTAGGTCTCGAGAGGTGAAAATTGCGGATCCTCGAGAATGAAACAACCCTCCCCTATTTATAGTGCGTCTAAGTCGGTCATCCAAACTCTTTCCTTTTCGGGGAAAAGGAATATTTCCTTTATCTTCAGCCGACCTCCCCTTTTTCGGAAGGTTTCCTTTTTCTTCAGGGGGCGGCGCCGACCTCAACGCCACGATGAGTCGAGTGGGCCTGAAACCATAATTTTAGTGGGCCGAGCTGGATTTAGGAAGGAATTTTTAGAGGGGTGCTAAACCCATCTCTAACAATTAGTCCCCCCCCCCAGTTCGGCGAGCTTCGAACGAGGAGCTCGGGGAACTATGAAAAGAAATATGTTCGGCATGAATCCAGGTCGGGATACTCTCAATGTTGTATAATTATCTCAAGACGGGATCTTTATCTGGGAAAAGATCGCGAAAAACCCGGGATAAGCGACAAAATTACCGCCAATATGTGGGTCCCAGAGAAATTAGGGTTCTCCCGCACAAGTTCTCTGAATAAATTTAATTCGGGAAATTTGAAGAGTCTCCAAAGTAATGATGACCCTCGATAACCGTTCTCGTTTTTCTATAAATTGAGGGAGCTCTCCTAATTTCTTCACTTTTCCAACTCGCGAAAGAAAGCAAAGGTTCACTCTCTCTCCCTCTCTTAATTTATTTATCCGCTCTAGATAACCAAAACGCCGTAGTTTTAGATTTCTCGGGGTGATTTTGCCGATATACTTTAGATCCGCCGCCCGTGTTCTTCGTGTTCTTCGTGTTCTTCCATTTTCTTCAAGAGATTCCATCAAACAAAATGGGTTTGATCCGGAAAAAATCCAAAGTGAAGGCGCGTCTGGTTTCTCAGAGCTCAGAAGAAGACACAACTCCAAAGGTATCAGGTCGGATCTCATCTGATAGCTCAGAGGAATTTGACCAGGAGTTCGTAGATGAAACGGGATACTCCCGTGCCGAATTAAAGCTTCTAAATCAGCGGGCTGCTGTCGAGCGGTTTGAAGCGGCGCAGCTCGGAGTGACTCGTCCTGGTGATGCCGAAGCGTCCTCAGCTCGGCAAACCTTTAGCATCCCACAATTAAGGGATGAGTCTGATGAGGACGGTGGTGGCAACAAATTATGCCCGGAGGACGAAGTTGTTGCCACGGAGGCGGAAGCGCGAGCTGCTGTCGGTTCCGGTCTTGACATGGAGTTTGGCGAGTATGGGATCGTTGACCTCTGGACTAAGCCAGAGGCCGAGACCAAAGGAGGTGGGGCCAAGAAGAAGAAGAAGAAAATCCTTCCCGTTTTGGATAACCGCTGGGGTGTGATCCCGACCCAATCGACGGGGGAATCTTTGCTCGCGCTAAAGAAACAGCGCGGGATCGGTCCTGAAGTGAAATTCATAGTTCCAGCTCCCTTTGAGCGTCTTTGGGACGTTTCTTTGGGTTGGGTCTGCCTGTACGAGTGCTTTTTCACGCACTGTCACCTTTGGTTTCCGCTTCCAAGACTTTTGTTCGAGTGCTGCAACGCAAGGGGAATGTCGGTTTGCCAGATGGGCCACGGTGGCATCAAAAATTTGGTTGCACTTTCGGTCATGGCCTTTGAGAACGGGGTTCCGTTCAATTGTCATGTATTCGAGGAGCTGACCACCCTCAAGCGGATGCTGCCTGGGAAGAAGTCGTATGGATCGTTCTACGTGAGTATGAGACCAAAATATAATATCCTATCCGGGGGGTTCATTAGTAAAATCGACGATTGGAGGGACTACTACTTCTTTGTCCACATCGACGAGTTCTCGATGGCCGAAGTTAATATTTCCGTCGAATCTCGTTGGAAGAGAGAGCTCCGTAGAATTTTAGTCTGCCTATGTCGTATATTTGTTCACTGTAGTTTATAATCGAGCCGATCTCTTGTTTTGCAGGTCAATTCGCCCCCATCAGTCCGCTTCCCGACGATTTCGAGGAGAGCAGAGACGCGTTTCTGACACTCAGTCATCTGTATTGGCCGGAACTCACCATTCGAAGAATAGACAGAGTTGCCAATTCCCTCGCAAGATCATCTCGCAAGAAGAAAATGTCGCTTGCTCCCCGAGAAATCGAAGATTACTCCACGGGATTGGAGGAAGTCATAAAGAAGTCTGGAGCGAAGTCGCCAGTGATGGTGCCAGGTTCCGGCGTTGATAAGGGAAAGGATCCCAAGGAGTCTGGATCGAAACGGACGAGTGATGCCAAGAAGGCATCGCGGGGATCTAAGAAAAAAGATTCCAAACGAGACGGTGTCGAAGCGTCCGCTCTGAGCTTAAGCTCGGATAATGTTACCCTCGCGGAGCGCGAGGCTGCCGGGGGTACCAAAGAGGTTGTTGCTGAGATGCAGGGGACTGCCGAAGAGGCAGCAAAAAGGAAAGCCAAGTCGGCTGGCAAACGGAAGTCTTCTGAGGTCGAGTCGAAGGGTACTCCCGACCAGGCTTCCAAACGAGCTAGATCGGATTCTGTTCCGAATCCTAGCGCCTTCCAGTTCGAGTATCACGGGAAGGAACCGCTGTCGACTGATCGCCGCGCTTGTTCTCAGCTGGTTTGGAAACTCAAGGCTAGACCGACGGCTGGTCCTTCGGTGGAGGAGTTTCCTTATCGGGACGATTATGAGCAGTGGGCCGCGGACCAAATCCGGATAAGACTCACTTTAATCGAATTTTCTTTATTGTTGTAGAACGGGCTCTCATACGTTCCTATATAGGCGAAAAGAAGCGCGAACCATTTGCTCGGTCGTCTTGGTCGCGATGCAAAGAAGGCCAAAGAGGCCAAGAAGGATAGGGTGGCAGCGGAGAAGAAGTTCCACGAAGCTAGACTTGGCCTCGAAGTCAAAAAACTAAAAACTGCACAGCTCGAGGAGCGAATTATTGAACTTCAATCCCAAGTTAGGGAATTGGAGGCTAATAATTCCGATATCTCCTCAGCTCTCATCAGGTCGACGAAGCAGGTCGAACATTTCAAAGCGGAGGCCGCCCGGTTGAGGAAATCTCGTGACGAGATAGCCGTTTTTTCCCAGAATCAGGTTGTCAACTTCTACACCGGCTTGACCGAGAAAATGAAGAGAAGTCTCGAGCAACGAAAGGAGGTCGAAAAGATTGTTTCATCCTTGGCTCAAGCCCGTGGAGCTCGGTCCATTGCGGAGCTCGCCAAGAAGTTGGGGTTGGACCTTCCCAAGGCGGCCACTGATAAGATCGAAGATGACGTCGCCAAGTGGGAGGCTAAGGTGAACGCTTTTGATGAAATCTTCTTCACAGAGGCTGAGTTCGATGCCCCGTTGCTGGCACTGCGCTATCCTCGCGATGATCCGTCCGCTCGCCCTGCAGGAATCAACGAATTCGGGTCGAACGCACCCATGGTGACCTCCGAAGTGGCTTCGCAACTTAAGTCTCCGGAGACACAAGTGAAGAGCACGGGTGATGCAACAGAGACCATTCGAGTCGATGCTCCACTATTGCTTCAGTTGACCGCCCCGGTCGAGAATGTAGCCGCGGGCGACCAGCAGCTCGATCTTCAAACATCGGTCGATCCAACTCTGGTTATCCCTACTGACTCGTCCGTGAGACTTGAGCCAGAGGGAGAGCTTCCAAAGGGAGATGATCGAGCAGAAGAGGTGGCGGGAGAAGATTCTGGTCGGGAGCTCGTTCTAGCCGAGTCAGGAAAGGAAGAGGTCGAGCTGGAGATGGCGACCAACTGATCGATGTTTTCGGGGATTGATCACCCTTGCTAAATTTGTTTTTCTTTGTTGTTTCTATTTTTATTTCTATTTTTAAACTTTTGACAACCCGAGCTGGGTTTAGATTTGAATGTTTGCCCGAGGGGGCTTTTGGTTGAAATTTGCCTGTTTTGGGCTTTATGGATATCTCTTTTTTATTCGGGAGTATATGCCCGATCTAAAATCGATCGTTAGATGAATAATCGTGAATTGGAGTTCGAATACAAACGTGTGATGCGATATCGGCTTTAAGTTGTTTGTATGACTCAGATTTCCCTAAGTACGAATACAAACATACGAGAGATTAACTCAGCTCGGCTTATTGAATGTTTACATGTCTTAGGGATGTGCGAGACGGATCTCGACTTTAAAAGGTAAGTACTAATACAATCGTGCGAGAGATTTATTCAGCTCGGCTAATATGGATCGTATGACTTATTTCTAAGTATGAATACCGATATGCGATCAGGTCAGCGTTTATTATCGATATGACATAGGAAATTCTAAGTTCGAATGCAAAGGTGCGAGCAGGGCCCGGCTAATGTGCTTTGCATGACTTAGAAGGGTGCGAGAACAGGCTCGGCTTATGTTGGTGGATTATTTCACCACGGCATCCATGAAGAACGCATGCAAGACGGATCAGACTTAGTTATAGACGTATCTAACGACTGGCAAGGAAGTTGATGTGAATAGCTCGAGAGCGTAAAAGATGGTAAAATTTGAAAATTGTATTAAGCTATAGTTGGACCCAAATAGGACTGCCTACGTACCCAAACGGGATCAAACCATTCGTAGTTCATATTACAACAGAGAACTGCTCGGTTGGCGAGCTCTTTTTCTTTTTCTTTTTTCTTTGGCGAAGGTGCCGGTCTGACGATTGTCGAGCTAGTAAGTCGGGCTTAAGAGTAGAAGCGCTTAAGGCTCATTGAATTCCATGCCCGTGGGACTTCGTCGCCCGTGGTTGTTTCGAGGCGATAGACGCCGGGCTTCACAACCTTGGTGATAATGTAAGGGCCTTCCCAGTTAGCTCCGAGCTTGCCTGTTCCCCACTCTTTCGTGTTTTCGTACACCTTTCGAAGGACGAGGTCTCCTTTGTCGAAGTGTCTATTGCGGACCTTCTTATTGTAATACTGCGAAGCTTGGTTTTGGTAAACCTGCCTTCGAAGGAGTGCCAAGTCGCGCAGTTCCTCGACGATGTCGAGGTTTTCGGTGAGTACGGCGTCGTTCACCTCAGGGTTCTCGGGCATCAGTGATCGACGAATGCTGGAAACGTTGACTTCGGCGGAAACCATTGCTTCGCAGCCTTGAGACAAAGAGAATGGGGTTTGACCGGTAGCAGTGCGAGGCGTTGTGCGATGAGACCAGAGGACGCCGTCTAGCTCTTCGGCCCAAAGGCCATTTTTCTTTTCGAGGCGTTTTTTAAGGTCGTCGATGATGGTTTTGTTTGTGGCTTCGGCTTGACCGTTGCCTTGAGGGTATCGCGGGGTTAATTTACTTAGTCGGATGTTCCAACGTTCGCAAAACCCTTCGAAGAGCTTCGAGATGAACTGGGAGCCGTTATCAGTGACGATTTCGTATGGAAGCCCGTGTCGGCAAATGATGTATTTCCATATGAAGTTTTGCACTTCCTTATCCTGAATCCGAACGTATGCCTTGAGGACGGGAGAAGGCCAATGATATCCATTGCGCAGCGCATGAAGGGGTAGGGCGGAACTGCCGAGGTAAGCAGCTCGGTGGTTTGATGGATCATTGGAGCGTGCCGTTGGCAGAATTCGCACTTCTTGGCGTATGTTTCGCAGTCCGTCATCATGGAAGACCAATAAAAACCGGCTTTTTTTACTTTCAGAGCGACAGCGCGGCCGCCAGAATGATTGCCTCCGGCTCCGTCATGTGTCTCTTTGATCACGCAGGAGATTTCGTCGCCATTGATGCATTTGAGCAAAATGCCTGTTGAGGTCCATCGGCAGAGTTGGTCGCGTACCATCGAGTACTTTGCAGCATGGACTCTAAGACGACGTGCTGCCCATCTATCATTTGGTACTTCTCCATCTGCTAAGTATAGCATAAGCTCGACGCGTCAATCTAGACCGTCGATTCTTGGTTCGTTGAGCACCTCCATTGGGTCGTCGTATTCATCCTCTTGATAGGTCAGAGTGCAGACCTCTCCGGGCTGCATGATGCTGGAGTGAGGTATTGTTGCTACAGGGATGGTACGTCGCAGGTCGGGATCGATGCTGGTAGCCAGGGCTGCTAGAGCGTCTGCGGCAGTGTTATCCTTCCGAGGTATCTTCAGGAGCTCGAAGGTCGTAAACTCCTTTGCCAGCAGTTGAACGAGCTTGAGGTAAGCGTCCATTCGGTCGTCCTTGGCATCGTACTCGCCATTGAACTGATTTGCGACAAGTTGGAAATCGCAGAAAGCACGGATGTGGTCAATCTGCATTCCTCGAGCTAGTTGGAGGCCGGCCAAGAGTGCTTCATACTCGGCTTCGTTGTTGGAAGCCGGGAATTCCAAGCGAAATGATTGCTCCAGAATCTCTCCAGTAGGAGATTCAAGTTGTATGCTGATCCCCGACCCGAGGCGCGAAGAGGCGCCGTCGACGTGCAAAGTCCAGCGTTCTATTGGCGCTTCATCGTGAATCAGTTCGGGGGGTAATTCAATGAGGAAGTCAGCGAGGACTTGTGCCTTTGCGCAGGTCCGAGTTCGGTACTCAATGTCGTACTCAAACAGCTTGATTGCCCATTTTGCCACTCTGCCGGATTGGGTAGGGCTGTGAAGTATATTTCGGAGCGGGTGACTTGTGAGGACGGCTATTGTGTGCGATTGGAAGTAAGATCGGAGCTTTCGCGAGACGACGACTAGAGCCAGGGCCAATTTTTCCAAGGTCGGGTACCTAGTTTTGGTTTAGAAAATTGGCTTCTATTCTCCTCGATCTTCTCGAACAAGGACCCCACTGATCGCCGAGCTGGAAATGGCTACGTAAAGGTACAGAGTTTCGTCGTCTTCCGGTTTTGCTAAGATCGGGGGTGTTGACAGGTAGGCCTTGAGCTGTTGGAAAGCTTCTTTGCACTTCTCGTCTCATTCGAAACGCTTGTTTCCCCGAAGCAGTTGATAGAACGGGAGACATTTGTCTGTCGACCGGGAAATAAAGCGATTTAGAGCGGCGATTCGTCCGGTGAGTTTCTGGACTTCTCTTGTATTCGTCGGCAAAGGGAGGTCTAGAATCGCCGAGATCTGTTTTGGATTGGCTTCAATTCCGCGTTGTATAACGAGGTAACCGAGGAATTCTCCCGACGTGGCTGCGAACGAACATTTGGTCGGGTTGAGCTTCATGTCGAATTCGTTAAGGATGACGAAACACTTTTTTAAGTGTGTAATGTGATCATCGGCCCTTGCTGACTTGACCAGCATATCATCGATGTATACTTCCATGGTATTTCCGAGCTGGTTAGCAAACATTTTGTTGACGGTCTATTTCTTTTGCGTCATCTTCAGTGAACGTGATGCGTATATCATCGTCATAGACCGGGGTTTCATTCTTGACGTTCACAGCTCGGCGTTCATGCTTTTTTAATCGAATTTATCGATTCAGTGCATGTGAGGAGTCCGCCCATGATCATGTTGATTACTCGTCGGGGGGAGCTTGGTGGGGTCGATGCGATCTCGTCGCGCGCTCTTTTCGGAGCTCCGCCTTCTGCCTGTCATCTCCGCCCAGATGGGGTTCGCGCCTGTAGGCCCTTTCGGTGATTTGTTTGTTACCGTTCTCAGGTCGGGTTTGATTTCTTCTGGGGTTCGGTGGACGATCATCGAGGTTGATTTCGCCTTTCTTCCATTTTCGTATTGATCTTCATGTTAAGGTTCTGCATTCTTCCTCGGTATGGTCCGATCTGCCATGACATCTGCAGAAAGAATCTGGGTTCGAAGGAGTTTCGTCAGGTCGGTCAGCTCTCCGATCCAATGTGTTCCAGCGAGATGATCGGGTTACTGCGGATACGTTCGTTTTCCGAGACTTATCTTCCCGATTGTAGTGCTGTCTCGGCTCCTGATAGTCCTAAGATTTATCCCAAGCTGCCTTCCGTTTGTCTTTGGCGGCTTCTTCGCGTTGTTCCGCGAGAGTTTCGTCCTCCAGACTCATGAACCCTGTAGCTTTATGAAGCGCATCCTCCAGCGTTCTCGGTCTCCCGGTCTTCAACCTTTCACGAAACAGTTGATTTTTTGGAGGTTCTGTAGGAGTGCGGAGATCGCGCTGTCGTCGGATGCGTTGGTCTGAGATACGATGTCTCGAAAGCGAGTTATGAAATCCCGGAGGAATTCGTTTTTGCCTTGGACACAGGCCCAAAGGTCTAGCGTGGAGGTCGTTTGCTCGATGTAGATGGAATAATGTTTGAGAAACTCCTGCGACAACTGATCGTAGGTCGTGATGGAGTTCGGCTTGAGTCGGGAGAACCAGGTGAGGGCGCTTCCACTCAGACTTTCGACGAAATACTAGCAACAGCTCGCGTCGCGTTCCTCGTCGGTGAAACGTGCTCGAGCCATGGCTATATTAAACTCCGTGAGATGCTTGTTGGGATCACTCTTCCCGTCGTAAGAAGTCAGATTCTTGAGTTTCCTGTGGTCTCTAAGCGGGATGCTCGTGATGTTGGGGGCGAAAGGTGTCTGTTGCATAAGTTGCAACATCTTTTGGAGCTCGGGTGCTGACGATATGGCTCGGTGAACTTGAGATCCTATCGCGCTGATCTGCTCTTGCATGAGTTCCATGGCTCTAGCATCCGCACTGGGTGATAAGGGGTTCTGTGCTGAAAACGGAGTTGTGATAACCGGGGGATGGATCGGCCTGATCCTGGCATTCGACGCTGCTATGTCTCTTTCCTGTCCTGGAAGTTGATTGATCGGGGTATCTCCGAACAACGCTCTATTGTTCTGGAGTGTTGGTGGTGTTATGGGCTCCTGGTTGCCGAAGACTGTCCATCTCGTCACGGTAAGCGATCTGTTGAGCTTGTATCTCGTTCAGGCGCACCATGACAGTCTGCATGAAGGTCATCACGTCGGGAGCTGGTGGTGGTGCGTTGTTGACACCCGCTGTGTTCCGTGGGAGGTTCTGGCCTCCAGCCCCGGTGGTAGTATCCTCTGGCGGTGGTGTCCCGACCATCTTCGAGCTTTTAGGCTTTTCAAAGACTTGTCTCTCTGGACCTCCCCACAGTCGGCGCCAATTGTGAGAACTAAAATCTGATCTAAAGAAAGAATAAGAGTTTGTGGGGGAAAAAAATAAGTATTTATTGAATTAAGCCGGAGCTCGGGGATAGTACAACAGTGGTTAGGTCGTCGGAATAAGAACGCCGACCTAAACCTTTTAAACGGTGAATAGAGATCTAAAGCTTATGCCGTAGCAGAATTTGCCCTAGGTCTCGAGAGGTGAAAATTGCGGATCCTCGAGAATAAAACAACCCTCCCCTATTTATAGTGGGTCTAAGTCGGTCATCCAAACTTCTTCCTTTTCGGGGAAAAGGAAGATTTCCTTTTTCTTTAGCCGACCTCCCCTTTTTCGGAAGGTTTCCTTTTTCTTCAGAGGGCGGTGCCGACCTCAACGCCACGATGAGTCGAGTGGGCCTGAAACCCTAATTTTAGTGGGCCGAGCTGGATTTAGGAAGGGCTTTTTAGAGGGGTGCTAAACCCATATCTAACAGATACTCTTCAGGATTATCAATAAGAGCACCCGAATTTGCTGTGAGGGACGGATTGTCAACCATTGGAGTTGACACTGGTTTGGCGGAGACCATGTTGGTGCGGTGCAGCAGATCATGAATGTACTTCGTTTGAGTGAGAGTGAGGCCTGCAGATGTTCTTGTCACTTCAATTCCAAGAAAATAACTCAATTCACCCATGTCCTTAAGAGAGAAGCGAGCCGCAAGAAGATCAATGAATTGCTGCACATGAGATTGAGAATTTCCCGTGACCACGATGTCGTCTACATACACCATGACACAAAGAAGGATACCCGCCTTTTGGATGATAAACAAGGATGTGTCAGCCACAGAATGGTAGAAGCCACATTCAACTAGGAAGGACCGCATGGCATTGTACCAAGCTCTCGGAGCTTGCTTTAGGCCATAAATCGCTTTGTTCAGCTTACAGACAAAGTCAGGCTTATCCTCATCAATGAAGTCCGGCGGTTGAGTCATAAAAACTTCCTCTGTAAGAGGACCTTGCAGGAAAGCATTATTGACATCTAGTTGGCGTAAAACCCATCCCCGAGCAACGGCTTGGCCAAGTACTAAGCGAATTGTAGGATGCTTAACCACTGGACTGAAGGTTTCAAAATAATCAATTCCAGGTCTTTGATTGTAGCCCTTGGCAACTAGACGAGATTTAAAACGTTCCACAGAACCATCTGCATTTCGCTTGATCCTAAACACTCAACGACAGCCAACAAGGTTGTAACTAGGATCCGGAGGGACCAGATTCCAAGTTTGATGCTTCACCTGAGAGTTAAACTCATCACCCATCGAACCACACCAGCGAACATCTTTAAGAGCTTGCGTGTGTCTTCTGGGTTCAATTTCTGCATCAGAAGTAACCATTGTATTTAGCGCATACCTTGGATTGGGTTTCAAAATGTGATTTTGAGCTCTTGTAACCATTCGTTGATTTGGTGCAACAGCAACTGCAGGTGGTGCGAGAGCAATCTCTGGAGATTCTGTTTCAGACTCACTTGATGCAGAGGACAAAACTGGAGATGCAGCAGATTCTGGTTCTGTTTCAGAGTCACTTGATGCAGGGGATAGAACTGGAGAATGAGCAGCTTGAGTGTTGTCAATACCTGTGACAGCAGCCGCAGCAGATGAAGCGACTACATTAGTTGCAGTGTCAGATACAGCTTCAGGTGGCGGTGATGAGGGATTAGCAGTAGAAGGCAATGCAGGCTGTACAGGACTGAGTGGCAGTGGAAAAAAGTGACCGAAGGACTGAGATTCGAGTCAGGGACAGAAGGTGAAAGTGACTTTGAAATTTCTCGAAAAGGAAAAGATGATTCATGAAACTCGACATGTCTAGAGGCATAAAGACGTGAAGAGTTTCTGTCAAAGCATAAGTAGGCACTCTGAATGAGAGAGTAACCTACAAAAACACAAGGCTTTGAGCGTGAATCAAGTTTATGAGCAGCGTATGGTAAGCCAAGGATAACACAAACACCCAAAAACCCGAAGTTTGGAAAATTTTGGTTTTTCTTTGAAAAGAAACTCAAATGGAATTTGAAATTGTAAAGGGGAGCTTGGAAGACGGTTAATCAGATATACCGCGGTAGCAAACGCAAAAGACCAATACTCCAAGGGCATTTGAGCGTGAGTTAGGAGGGCTAATCTTGTCTCGACAATATGTCGATGTTTACGTACTGAAATCCCATTATGCTCAGGAGTATGAGGAGGTGATGTTCTATGTAAGATACCATGCCTTGAGAGAAATGGTGTTAAGGCTTGGAACTCACCTCCATTATCCGAATAAAACGTTACAATCCGAGATTGAAAACGATTTTCAACAAGTCCTTTAAAACAAGTAAAAGTTTCGAAGACTTGAGATTTGCGTTTGAATCTATTGGTTTTAGATAAGATGCCGCCTCGGACGAAAAATTTGAAAAAGTCTATAAGGAGGAGTTTGCGCCTAATGGAAACTTGTCCGGAAACACCAGCTCCAGAAGCAAGTCCAGAACGAACTCCATATGCAGTTGAAGAAGCATCTGAAGAACGAACTCCAGAACCAAGTCCAGAACGAACTCCAGATACAGTTGAAGAAGCATCTGAAGAACAAACTCCAAAACCAAGTCCAGAACCAACTCGAGACAACCAAACAGTGGTTGTTGAGAGGAATGCTCGGTATGCAGTATCGAGTAGTTATGAAGAAGATGAAGTTCAACCAAACTGTGGTTCAAAGTTAAATATACGAACCTAAGTATTAAGTTGGATAAATATGGTTTGGAGAAGTAGAAAAAAATAGTTAGTGAGAAGTAGGTATTGTTGGGTGGGTCGTATTGGGAATAATGTTGGTTGGTTTGTGGAATAAAATAGTGAACTGAGAAAGAATAGCGATTTGTAAATCATTAGTATTCTTAGGTTTAATTGAGTATTCTTATGTTGAACGGGTTATTGGTAGAACTGAGTATTACTGGTTTTAAAAATTAACTAAATCATGTGTATGAAAACTTTTTCAGAATTCAGATGAGGAAATGGAACATATGCATCCTCCTGAGCTTTATTCGACCACACAGAGTTTATCAAGTATCCTAAGATACAAACGAGGTGTGAAGTGAAGAATGTTGTGACTGTGATAAAAGAGTTAAAGGATCAGACGAGTTAAACTGGTTCACAAGTCACCCGCAGTTTTGTCACATCTTTCACATGCCTATGGAACGAAACTGTAAGCTCTTGGGGATTTGGATGCTACTTCTTCGAGCAGTGAATAATGAGGGAGGAAAAGTACTTTGGTTTGTGGTTAATGGTGTTCCCATCCGGTATTCCCTTAGGAAGCATGCACTGGTTTGTGGATTCGGGTGCCATGAATACCCAGAGAAGTATGAAGAACTAGGGAGTGATTGTTTCCGTGAAAGACATTTTAAGAAGAAGAAGAAGACGATAACAGTGCAAGATGTGAAAAAGAAGCTGGTCACAATGAAAGCTTGTGGAGATCGGCTAAAGATGGCGGTTCTTTATTTCTTGTTCACGGTAATCGGAGGCAGGACGAAGTATGATGGACCCATAGACGATTTCTTAGTTAGAATCGTCAATGATTTGGAGGCCTGTAAATCCTTTCCGTGGGGAAGTGAAACAAGACTTTTTATGTCTTGGAGCAATTCCTCAATTGCTCATATCATTGCAATACTTGAGGTATCAATCCATCTTGGGAGATGATTCAATAAGAATGCAAAGTTTTGCTTAAGCTAAGCTAAATTGAAAGGGGTTAAGGTGACAAGCAATGATTAAAATAGGAAGCACAACCTAAGAGACACACTACAAGTGCAATAATATGAAACTAAGCCTTAATCACTACTAATCAAGTGCTAATTATGAAATTAACTACTAATCAAGAATTCAAATTGCTAAAAACGAAACCTAGGGATGGGTTCATTGATTTGGGAGTCTAAATGGGCAATCTTGCAATCATTTAAGCAACTAATCAAGCTATATCTATGCCTAGAACACTAATTATAGACTAATCCATGATGTTTGGTACTAATCCCTTCACTAATCACCCTAATGAACTAATGATGTTTTAGCATTAAAATGATGAGCAAGCATTGATTACAAGTCTATTAGCATGATAAACACCCTAGACAACTAATGATGTGTTAGGCTAGGAATGTAAATCCCCTATTAAGTTGGTTCAAGCATTTCATCAAACACTTGGTGGGTGTATGAAATGCTTATGATCCAAATAGCAAAAATTAGCTATTTGGCATTAAGAACTACTTAATAGAGAGAGAGATGGAAGAATCTAACCTAGATTGCAAGATTTGATCATTAGAAATCCCTAAATCTAACCCATCCCTAAGTCCCTAAAGGATCTACTCACTAATCATCCTTAAGCACATCAAATCAAAGGTGAATGATAAGCTAAACATGATTAGAGAAGAGAAAATGATAAACTCAAAAGAGATATTGGATTAAACTTAAAAGATTCAAAGCAAATACAAGACTTTTCTCAAAGTGGCTAGAAAGTTCTTGACAAGACAATAGGGAATAAAACTCTCTATAAAAATTAGGTCTAAAGAGTATTTATAGGAGGGACCCAAAAAGTAGACAAAAAAGATTCGTCTGGGAAAGTTTCGGCGAGCTTCACCGAACCAACACGTCGAACCGAACTCCTGGACATTTGGTTCGGTGAGCATCGTCGAACGGTGTCGTCGAACCGGGCTTCAATGCCTTGATCCGTCTTCTCGCGTCTGGGTAAGTTTCGGCGTGACTCGTCGAACCGTCTCGCCGAACGGTCGTCCTGGAGGAAAGTTTCGGCGTGCCTTCGTCGAACCATCTCGCCGAACGGATGTCCTGGAGGAAAGTTTCGGCGAGCTTCACCGAACCAACACGTCGAACCGAACTCCTGGACATTTGGTTCGGTGAGCATCGCCGAACCATGTCATCGAACCGTCCTCAGAATTCCTCTTCTCCATCTTTTTGGCAACTTCTTGCTCTTCCAAGTGCTGTGTCATTCCTTTCCAACTCCATTGTTGCCTCCACAGCATCCATGTTACCTGATCAAGACTCCAAATGCACCTAAACATGCAAGGACTATGCAAAAACACTCTAGGACTCTAAATGATACAATGCAACACAATGACACTTAATTAGGCCTCTAAATGATAAGGAAGGAAGAAAAGTCAAGCAAACCTGATTTTTAGGAAAGTTTCGACGAGCTACGCCGAACCAGTTCGTCGAACGGCTCCCCTGTAAATAAGTTTCGACGAGCTTTCGCCGAACCATGTTATCGAACGGCTACCCTGGGATTTTGGTTCGGCGTGTTTCACCGAACGTGTTCGTCGAAACATCACCCTGGGATTTTGGTTCGGCGTGTTTCACCGAACCACTTCGCCGAAACTTCTTTAAAAAATTTCTCCACACCTTTTTCTTCAAGTCTAAGTCCTCCATACTGAACCTAAAACTTTCAAAAACTCATAGAAACATAATCATAGAACTAAATCAAGAATATATACAGGGATAATCATGGGTATGCCTCCCAAGTGCGCTTGTTTAAAGTCATTAGCTTGACTTTTCAAACCTTTTTAGGCAAGAGTGGGGTCTTGAAGAAGACATGAGTTTGTCTCCTCCTTAGATGCATTCACCAAGTATGGCTTGACCCTGTGACCATTTACTGTGAAACTCTCTCCATTCTTCCTAATCAAAGTGATGGCTCCATAAGGCAATACTTCTTGAATCTCAAAGGGGCCTCCCCATCTTGACTTGATCTTACCCGGAAACAACTTCAATCTTGAATTGTAGAGAAGAACTTTGTCACCAGCACTCAGCTCCTTCTTTACAATCCTCTTGTCATGGAAAGCCTTGGTCCTCTCCTTGTAGATTCTTGAGCTTTCATAAGACTCAAGCCTAATTTCCTCAAGCTCTTGGAGTTGAACCAATCTCTTTTCTTTGGCAGTTTTTATGTTGTAGTTGAGAAGCTTCACAGCCCACAAAGCCTTGTGTTCAATCTCTACCGGTAGATGACAAGATTTTCCATACACAAGGTTGAAAGGAGACCTCCCAATTGGTGTCTTGAAAGCTGTCCTATAAGCCCACAAAGCATCATCAAGCTTGATAGACCAATCCTTTCTTGTTATACCAACAGTTTTCTCAAGAATAGCCTTGATCTCACGGTTTGAGACTTCCACTTGACCACTAGTTTGAGGGTGGTAAGGGGTGGCTACCTTGTGCTTTACACCATGCTTGTTCAATTACCCTTCAAAGACCTTGTTGATGAAGTGGCTTCCCCCATCACTAATCACAACTTTTGGCACACCAAACCTTGGGAAGATTATACTCTTGAACATTTTCACCACTACCTTAGAGTCATTTGTAGGGCTTGCAATGGCTTCAACCCACTTTGATACATAGTTAACAGCTACCAAGATGTATTGGTTGCCATAAGAAGATGGGAAAGGTCCCATGAAGTCTATACCCCATACATCAAACAGCTCCACTTCTAGAATTGGGTTTTGGGGCATCTCATCTCTCTTGCTTATGTTCCCCTTTCTTTGGCAAGGTTTACATCTCTTGATATACTCATGAGTGTCCTTGAACAAGGTTGGCCACGAAAATCCACTTTGAAGAATCTTTATAGCTGTCTTGAATGTTGCAAAATGACCCCCATACTTAGACCCATGGCAATGGAAGATCACACTCTCTACCTCTTCTTGTGCCAAGCACCTCCTATAAATCCCATCAGCACATCTCTTGTAGAGTTAAGGCTCATCCCAATAGAAGTGTGACACATCTCTCATGAACTTTTTTTTTTGATAGGTGTTGAGATGAGTGGGCTCTTCATTGCATACCAAGTAGTTAACAAAATCAGCATACCAAGGCAAAGCTTTGTCCTCTAGACCTTGAATCTCTTCAATCTTTCTTCCAATTCCATGCACACTTGCATTGCTCTTGATCATCATAATTTGCTCTTCTGGTAAGGAATCATTGATTAGCAAAGCATCTTCAATCCTCATCCTTGACAAATTATCAGCAACTCCATTTTCCACACCTTTCTTGTCAACTATCTCCATGTCAAACTCTTGGAGAAGCAGTATCCATCTAAGGAGCCTTGGCTTGGTCTCCTTCTTGGCATAGATGTGACGCAATGCAGCATGATCGGTGTAGACTATCACCTTGGAACCCACCAAATAGGATCTGAATTTCTCAAAAGCAAACACTACCGCCAAGAGTTCTTTTTCAGTTGTAGCATACTTGGCTTGAGCTTCATCAAGTGTCCTACTTGCATAATAGATCACATGGAGCTTCTTGTCTTTCCTTTGCCCAAGAACAGCTCCCACAGCATAGTCACTAGCATCTGCCATGATCTCAAATGGTAAACTCCAATCTGGTGCTTGCACAATAGGAGCACTCACAAGTGCTTTCTTGATTGTCTCAAAGGCTTGCAAGCACTCTCCATCAAACTGAAAATCCACTTCTTTGCAAAGGAGTCTTGTCAAAGGCCTAGCAATCTTTGAGAAGTCCTTTATGAACCTCCTATAAAACCCAGCATGCCCAAGGAAACTTCTTATGTCTTTCACATTTGATGGTGGCGCCAAGTTGATCATGACATCTATCTTGGCCTTGTCCACTTCTATACCATCTTCAGAAATCTTATGACCCAACACAATCCCTTGATTGACCATGAAATGACATTTTTCCCAATTAAGCACCAAGTGAGATTCTTCACATCTTTGTAGAACCCTGCAAAGATTAGAAAGACAAGCAGAAAAAGAGGCACCATATACAGAAAAGTCATCCATGAACACCTCTACCATTTCCTCAATAAGATCGGAGAAGATACTCATCATGCACCTTTGAAAGGTGGCTGGAGCATTACATAACCCAAATGGCATCCTTCGATATGCAAAGGTACCATAAGGGCATGTGAAAGTAGTCTTCTCTTGATCATTAGGATGAATGGGTATTTGGAAGAACCCACTATATCCATCAAGGAAACAGTAGAAGGGATGGTTAGCCAATCTCTCAAGCATTTGGTCAATAAAAGGAAGAGGAAAATGATCTTTTCTAGTAGAAGCATTAATTTTTCGGTAATCAATGTACATTCTATGGCCCGTGATAGTTCTAGTTGGTATCAATTCATCCTTTTCATTCTTAATCACAGTGATTCCACCTTTCTTAGGGACAACATGCACCGGGGAAACCCAAGTGCTGTCACTAATAGGATAGATCACATTAGCCTCTAAAAGTTTCAAGATTTCCTTTTTTACTACTTCCTTAAGGTTTGGGTTTAATCTCCTTTGGTGTTCTATTGAGGAAGCATTTTCATTCTCAAGGTGAATCCTGTGAGTACAAAGTATAGGAGATATGCCCTTGATATCACTTAGTGAGTAACCAATGGCTCTCCTATACTTTCTCAACTCAATCAAGAGAGAGTTGAGCTCATCATCACTTAGTTTTTCATTGACAATAACCGGGTATGAAGAGTTAGGACCTAAGAAAGCATACCTTAGTCCAATGGGAAGTGGTTTGAGGTCCACCTTTGGAGCCTTGAGTTCGCTCCAATCTTCATCAAGGTCCCTTGCTAGTTCGCCATTTCCAAGCTCCTCTAGCCTCTCCTCTTGACCTTGACTTGATACCTCTACCCTCATAGAGCCCTTGTCTTGAGCCAACTCCTCATTACCCTCACATGAAGCTACCAAACTTGTGAAACCTTCCTCTCCACCTAGTGCCTTGCGTGAATCTAGCATTTGCATGTATGCTAGTGTTTCTTCATGCAAATACCCATCCTCTCCATGTGGTTTGGTGAGGGCTACACTAAGATGGTCTTCTTGAGCTATTTCCTCTAGTAACTCATCGGCCAACTCATCCATGGTGTCAATGTAAAATGCTTGACCATCAATGGTTGGCTTCCTCAAGGTCTCCTTTATGTCAAACTTCAACTCAACTCCTTTTCCAAGATGCAAACTAATCTTCCCATGCTTCACATCAATGATAGCACCAGCTGTAGCTAGGAAAGGTCTTCCCAAAATCAAAGGATCCTTTGGTTCCTCATCCATCTTGAGCACCATGAAATCTGTGGGAATAATGAAGTTGCTAACCTTGAGAGGCAAATCCTCAAGAACTCCAATAGGCATTCTTACACTTCTATCCGCCAAAATTAGGGAGATACTACATTCCTTGTACTTTGTGAAACCAAGCTTTTTGGCTACCGAATAAGGCATGAGGTTGATGCTAGCTCCAAGATCACACAAGCAATTTTCAAACCCAAGAGGACCTAGGGCGCATGGTATAGTGAAAGAACCGGGGTCTCCAAGCTTCTTTGGTATCACATTGCTTTGAATAATTGCACTACACTCTTGAGTAAGCAACATAACTCCTTGGATGTCCCTTGCTCTTTGTGCCACGGTATCCTTCAAGAACTTAGCATATTGTGGAATCATCATAAAAGCATCCACCAAAGGCATCTTGAGCTCAATGTCTTTGATTTGCTTGTCAAACATAGCCTTGTATTTCTCCACCAATTGTTTCTTAAACCTCCCGGGGAAAGGAAGCTTAGGCTTGTAAGGTGGAGGAACAAAGGTGGACTCCTTTTGTTGCACATCTTCTTTTGGCTTCTCCTTTACCACTTCCTTGCTTCTCTTTGCAATATACACATCATCAAATGTTATAGCATCTTGAGCTTTTTCAAAGCTATCCTCCCCATCTTGGATTTCAATGTCCTCATTGATCAAAGGACTTGTCCTTGGAGGCAACTCCTTTCCACTTCTCAAAGTAATAACATTGATGTATTCCTTGGGGTTTGCCTCACACTTTCCCGGTAGAGTGCCTTGAGAGTTTGAGCTAGAAGCCTTGCCTTTCTCAAGTTGCTTGAACTTTTGTTGAAGACCCCCAATTTGAGTAGCAAGTTCATTAAGTGAAGAATCCATCCTTGTGTTAATTTCAGCAATCTTCTTTCCCATGTTAGCATCACTATTGGCTTGACCTTGAAGTATTTGTTGAAGCATAAGCTGAACATTGTCTTGTGGAGGACCTTGTGAAGTTTGATTAAAACCCGGTGGAGCATTGCCTTGGTTAAACTTTTGCCCACCAAAGTTGCCTTGGTTTCCTCCTTGGTAGTTAGGCCTTGGTGCATAACCCTTTTGTTGATTGTTGTAAGGCACAAAAGGTTTGTTTTGAGTAGCTTGTGGAGGATAGACTTGATCTCCGGGGTTGGCTACATTAGTACTTCTATAAGAGAGGTTGTTATTCCCCTTATAGTTGTTGTTTGAGTAGTTGTTGTAGCCCCCTTGGCCACCCACGAAATTTACCACCTCTTGACCCTCTTGATACTCAACTTGATCCTCACAATCCTCTTGGTTCTCTTCAACAAAATGTACATGCCTTTGATTTGAAGACATAAGCTTGTCCATCTTGTCATGTAGAGATTTCATCTCTTTCTTTGTAGACTCATACTCACTTCCCCTTGGAGCTCTATCATAGTCTTCATTGTAATTACCATCACTCAAGGCAAGATTCTCAACAAGCTCCAAACCATCTTCTACTTCTTTGCCTAAGAAGTTCCCATTACTTGCGGTATCAAGAAGCATTCTAATCTTTGGAAGGACACCTCTATAGATGGTGCTTAGGAGAGACTCTTGTGTGAAGCCATGATGAGGGCATTGCATAGTGTAGCCCTTGAATCTTTCCCATGCTTCATTGAAAGACTCATTGTTCTTTTGAGTGAAGCTAGAGATCTCATTCCTCAACTTGGCTGTCCTTGAGTTGGAGAAGAACTTAGATAGGAAAGCTTTCTTGCATTCATCCCAAGAGGTGATAGTACCTTGAGGCAAGTTTTTCTCCCATTGCCTTGCTCTATCCCCAAGAGAGAAGGGAAAGAGTCTTAGCTTGAAAGCATCCTCACTCACACCATTCATCTTGAACAACCCACAAACTCTATCAAAGTTATCCAAGTGATCAAGGGGATCTTCCATAGGCAAACCATGGAACTTGTCTTGTTGAACCATAGAGATGAAAGCTGGCTTCACTTCAAAGGTGTTGTTGTGAACCGGTGGAGGTTGAATACCATATCTATTTTGGTGAATATTTGGAGCATCACCAGCCCCAATGGTTCTTCCTTGTCTAGGCGCATGCAAGGGGTTTCCATTGCCCCTTGGAGCTTGCTCATTTGCATGATGAGCTTGGTTTGCATGCACCCTTGGTGGAGGAACAGCAGCTTGTTCTTCCATTCTCAACCTTTCTAACCTTGCAGCTTCCCTTCTTGCAATCCTAGCAACCCTTTCCAACTGATCAATCTCTTGAAAGCCTTGGAAGTTGTTGTCTCCTTGTGATCTCAAATGCATTCAAGGGTAAACTGAAATCTAGAAAATGAGATGGTCAATAAACACAAAAGGAATACTTAGTCTCAAACTAAACTCAAATCTTAATGATCACTCAATCCCAATATGGCAACGGCGCCAAATTGAAACAAGACTTTTTATGTCTTGGAGCAATTCCTCAATTGCTCATATCATTGCAATACTTGAGGTATCAATCCATCTTGGGAGATGATTCAATAAGAATGCAAAGTTTTGCTTAAGCTAAGCTAAATTGAAAGGGGTTTAAGGTGACAAGCAATGATTAAAATAGGAAGCACAACCTAAGAGACACACTACAAGTGCAATAATATGAAACTAAGCCTTAATCACTACTAATCAAGTGCTAATTATGAAATTAACTACTAATCAAGAATTCAAATTGCTAAAAACGAAACCTAGGGATGGGTTCATTGATTTGGGAGTCTAAATGGGCAATCTTGCAATCATTTAAGCAACTAATCAAGCTATCTCTATGCCTAGAACACTAATTATAGACTAATCCATGATGTTTGGTACTAATCCCTTCACTAATCACCCTAATGAACTAATGATGTTTTAGCATTAAAATGATGAGCAAGCATTGATTACAAGTCTATTAGCATGATAAACACCCTAGACAACTAATGATGTGTTAGGCTAGGAATGTAAATCCCCTATTAAGTTGGTTCAAGCATTTCATCAAACACTTGGTGGGTGTATGAAATGCTTATGATCCAAATAGCAAAGATTAGCTATTTGGCATTAAGAACTACTTAATAGAGAGAGAGATGGAAGAATCTAACCTAGATTGCAAGATTTGATCATTAGAAATCCCTAAATCTAACCCATCCCTAAGTCCCTAAAGGATCTACTCACTAATCATCCTTAAGCACATCAAATCAAAGGTGAATGATAAGCTAAACATGATTAGAGAAGAGAAAATGATAAACTCAAAAGAGATATTGGATTAAACTTAAAAGATTCAAAGCAAATACAAGACTTTTCTCAAAGTGGCTAAAAAGTTCTTGACAAGACAATAGGGAATAAAACTCTCTATAAAAATTAGGTCTAAAGAGTATTTATAGGAGGGACCCAAAAAGTAGACAAAAAAGATTCGTCTGGGAAAGTTTCGGCGAGCTTCACCGAACCAACACGTCGAACCGAACTCCTGGACATTTGGTTCGGTGAGCATCGTCGAACGGTGTCGTCGAACCGGGCTTCAATGCCTTGATCCGTCTTCTCGCGTCTGGGTAAGTTTCGGCGTGACTCGTCGAACCGTCTCGCCGAACGGTCGTCCTGGAGGAAAGTTTCGGCGTACCTTCGTCGAACCATCTCGCCGAACGGATGTCCTGGAGGAAAGTTTCGGCGAGCTTCACCGAACCAACATGTCGAACCGAACTCCTGGACATTTGGTTCGGTGAGCATCGCCGAACCATGTCATCGAACCGTCCTCAGAATTCCTCTTCTCCATCTTTTTGGCAACTTCTTGCTCTTCCAAGTGATGTGCCATTCCTTTCCAACTCCATTGTTGCCTCCACAGCATCCATGTTACCTGATCAAGACTCCAAATGCACCTAAACATGCAAGGACTATGCAAAAACACTCTAGGACTCTAAATGATACAATGCAACACAATGACACTTAATTAGGCTTCTAAATGATAAGGAACTTACACTTATGGATGCTGAAATGATGCAAAATATAGACATATCAGGAAGATGGACATTTGATAAGGTAGTGGAGGCTATACAGTACCTGCTGAGGAAAACGAAAATGAAAGGCTCTGTGAAGGACTCGGCCTCCATTCCAGGATTCATAATCCTTTTGGAGGTAAAAATTGGTTATGAGTATAATTAAATTTGTGTTATGATTTACAATTTGGTGATGTACTGTAACTCTTTGTGTAGGTGCTTGCTTTTGAGTGCATTCGAAATCTGAGGGTAAGATTTCGAGAAGATGTACGAGATAGTGATTCTGGTTGTCCCCGAATGTGTAAGGGGAAGTTCAAAGTTAGTGGTATGACGGGTTATCCTTTGGAAGAGATATATGATGCGCATGGAGCTTCTAAGGTTAGGATTAAGGTTGTTTCTAAGTATTGTTTCCTTTTAAAACATGTTTCGTTTTAAATTTGGGATTTATGTTTATTTCCAGGAGATTTAAAGTATTTTAAAACCAGACGTGGATAAGGAACTTCTTCTTGCACGTATTGTAGATGAAGATTTTGATGATGTAGGTGGAGACGACATTACTGTTAGTTGGAATGATCGTCTAACTAAAGAGTAAAAAAAGATTTGGTGGAAAGGGATGTATGAGTTAGATGTGGCTGGGAATGCCAAAATCACCAGTGGCTAAGGCAAAAAGCATTTCGTAATTCTCCTTGTTCCTCTTTTCTTCTTTGTAGTTCAATGGATGGTTCAGATCCATAATTTAATACAATTACTAATACTCGAACCCATTAAACTGGAGTCACAATCTCATAATACTATCAAGAACCTTAGATTTACAATTTGGAATCTCACGCAACAAACCCTAGATATACAAAATGGAATCGAATTGAAGAGACCCTACATAGAGAAATGGATTTGAAATCTAGAACGCTTACCCAGAAGTATTTGAATTGAGTGCCGGCGATTTGAATGGAATTGCGCAGGCTCAGTTTCAAGAGAGAGCCGGAGAGGAGAAGAAGAGATCGAGAAGAAGAGAGAGAAGAAGAGAAAGGTACAAAAGGAAAAAATGAAAAAAAAAAGAAAATAATGGAAGAGAGAGAAGAGAGAAAAGTGAAAAGTGTGGGATTTAATATAAAATGTTGAAAAAAATAATATATCTTCTCCCGCCGTTTTGTTGATTAAATTATACATTTCTTATCAACATAGTTGTCCCTAAGTATCCGTTTGTATGACGGTCTTAATAGTTGTATTTTTGGGTTTTTTATGTATAAGTAGTTGAAGCATGAAAAAAAAAATTGTTCTTTTAGTTGTCCACTAGGTTTTCCGACGTGAATTATGATTTATAACAATTTCGTAGTAAATACATATTTTTATCACATTTTCATCATAAGTGGTTAACATCAACAAACTTTTTCTTATACTATAAGAGGTGTTTGATGTCAAAACAACTATATGTTCGACCAATTTGAAAAAAAAATGGTATCCGTGTTTGTTATTGTTTATCTTGAGTTCTAGATGAACAAACATTCCCTAAGTTGATAATTTCTGCTTCCGTTTCTGTGTGGTTTTTCAGTTTCATTGTATCAGTAATATCAGTATCACCAGTTATACATTATCACTCAGTTAAACGAGTATTATCAGTAATACCCATACCGAAAGTAAAGAACGTAGTTTTGACATAAAGATAGAGTCGATCCTGTTTCAAAAGTACAAATACAAACATAAATTGACAAATACACAAATCAAACAGTATTGGTATTGCCAGTTAACCAATATTTCAACCTTCGCCTAGGGACCCTTTTGTTTTTCGTCCTTGGACGCCGTTCTCCAGCCGATGGAAACCTTCTCAATTGCTTTCTTCCTGCCTTTGTGATGTATTTTGGAGATAACACCTCCACCTCTTTTATGTAGTCTGGGATATTCCACACAGACTTATCCGGCACTACATAAACGGTCTTGTAATATGCAATTGCCCAAAGGTCAACCGAATAATAATTTGAGCACATGTCATGGAAACGAATATTCCGCACCCTATCTCCACTCTTCCACAATTCTATGAGCGCAGCTGCTGCGTGCACACAAAGATATTTGTCAATATCAAAACACCTGCAACTACAACATTTCCTAATCAACGACACCACATATTGTTTCCCATCACTTCCATTCACAATTGTTGGTATTGGATTTGTCACAAATCCAGCCCGTGTCAAAAGCCCATTAACCATAATGAGAAGAATCCAATTACCGAAGCCCGTCTACTTCTGAAGATAGCTTGTCAAACCAGCATAGCTCGATTAATGTCTAGCTCGACCAGAAACCTGCAAGCTCACCAAGGAGTCGATCAAAACAGTTACACGACCTCCCGAAGATCAGGGAGTCAGAGATATTCGGGTAGTTAGCTCGGTCAAGATATGTCGAGATATGCGGAGAGCTAGTATAAAAGAAGAGGAGGACACTCGGAGAAAGGACTTCTTCTTCACGTTGAAATCATTTGTAAACCCTAAATTATTAGTTCGCATTAAACACATCTCTCTCGAGATCTTTTGTAACTCTTTGTTCGATTATCAATACAAAAGTCCAGTTCGTTATATCAATCTTACATTTCATCTTTGATTCTAAGAAGATCTAGCCCTCTTTTCCTTTACCTAAATCACTACAAAACTTCGGTGTGAGTTTCGGATCTCACATGTCGCGCCGTCTGTGGGGAAGATTATAGACTTTTCTGTCTTAAGAGTCAGATCAAAGATTCATTAAACGAAATGGATCCAATCACAAACACTACCTCGTCTACCGTCGAACGTGAGAACGCAAGTGTCGAACGTTCATCGGGAAACGAGGGAGCCACCACACAGCCTTTGGGTCAGACCGAGAACGTTAGGCCGAGTACCACCTCGATCCCTACGACTTCGGCACCAATCGGCTCGAGCACTCCCGTCACTAGAACAAGCTCTATGCTCGCGAGCATGACCGCGTTGACTGGGAATCGAACATGGGTTAGTCCCGACGACTCACAGGCAACAGCGAACAGATCCGGCTCGACAGTTGATATGGGTCAAATTTACCCTAAGTAACTCTCTCAAATTAAGAAATCAGTTGTAGTACTTAGGGATCGAATCCACAAAGAAGGGATAGTCACACAGCAGTTTTCTAAATTCGAATTAAGCTAAGAAATAAGATGGAATTAAAAGACATAAAGCAATTAAAAACGATGTAAATTCAGGAGACGAAACGCTAGGTTCAGGGAAATTCTCAGGTGATCTAAATTGTAAGTTTAGACAGGATGTTAGGAATTATTAAGCACTGTTCTTGAACTCGAAATACTAATGTAAAATCAACCAACTCTCGCTGCGAAGATTTTCTATGTCTAAACCCTAGAATTCCAACTCTCGTTGCAAATCCTATCAATTCAAACAAGCATTAATATCAGGTTCGATTGTTCACAAAATTCTAAACCCAATCTCTTTGCGAATAGGTATTTTGCTCATCTAACATTAGTTCAGGCAATTAATAATACTCTCGCATCTATTAATCAACCTAAGATCAGATTCTAGGTCATGAAGTTAGAATAAGCATTAAACACAAATCCAGATGAAGAACTCTAATGATTTTATCCTAACAATTTAATTTGACCTAACAATTCATTAATCACCTTTGAAAAACCCTAAACCTAACAAGCAAACTACTCAGACATGATCAATGAAACAGAAATCATTATTTGAATAGAAAGCATAAAAGAATTCAATAGAAGAAATAAAGGAGTTCCAAATCAGCTCTAAAGGAGTCTGATTTTTCTCTCCAAAAACCCTAAACTTCTATGATTCTTAAAGTATGAGATTATGCTAAACAATGGCTTTGACAACTATATTTATAGGCTAAAACACGAGCTGGGCACTTTTGAAAATAAGGAAAACTTTTTGGGCAATTTCGTTTTCTTCAATCTTGCGAACGTCACGACTGTCTTCGAATTTTGGGGGGTGTCGATCGACACCATGAACAGTGTCGATCGACACTGTTCATCCATCTTCACTTCGACTTCATCTTTTCAGCAGCTTCTTCCACAATGCTCCAGAAAGCTCCAAAATCTCCAATTATGCTCAAAACGTACCTGAACCTGTAAAGACTCTAATAGGACTCTAAAAAGACCAAAAGACTCTATAAAAGCACTTATATCATGGTCAAAAAACGGGTAAAAAACATGATATATCAGCCACCTTGTGCTTACCACCATGTTTCCTCAAGAGACCCTCAAAAATTTTGTTGATGAAGTGGCTGCCTCCATCACTAATCACCACCTTTGGAACTCCAAATCTTGGGAAAATGATTGTCTTGAAAAGTTAAACCACCACCTTTGAATCATTTGTTGGTGAGGCTATGGCTTCCACCCACTTAGACACATAGTCTACTGCCACAAGAATCTACTTGTTGCCATATGATGATGGAAATGGGCCCATAAAATCAATTCCCCACACGTCAAAGATTTCTACTTCAAAGATTGGCACTTGTGGCATTTCGTTTCTTTTGGTGATGTTCCCGGCTCTTTGGCATGCTTCACATGACTTGATGAACTCATGTGCATCTTTGAAGAGTGTAG
>JAHZTW010000002.1:66066821-66108988 GCA_020283515.1 Alliaria petiolata | reverse complement strand
AATTTAGATCACCTGAGAATTTCCCTGAACCTAGCGTTTCGTCTCCTGAATTTACCAAATCGTTTAATTGCTTTCTGTCTTTAGTTTCATATTCTCACTTAGCTTAATTCGAATTTAGAAAACTGCTGTGTGACTATCCCTTCTCTGTGGATTCGATCCCTAAGTACTACAACTGATCTCTTAATTTGAGAGAGTTGCTTAGGGTAAATTTGACCCATATCAAATTTTGGCGCCGTTGCCGGGGAAGAAGATTAGTTGCCTACAGATTTCTAGTATTAGAATTTTGTCTAGGTTTTTAATTTTTTTTTTTGGTTACTAATTTAGTTTTTACTTTTTTCTTTCAGGTGCATGCTAAGTACCATAAGCAACAAAGACAAAGAACTAATCGCACTCAACCAAGAAATAAGTCGTTTGGAACGTACGAACCGCAAGACTGCAAGAGCGTCGATCGACACATCTAGTATCGATCGACACCTTGCGCGGACAGAGATGGCAGAACCTGTGATCATGATATGCGACGCGGATGGCAACTTAACCGACCTACAGGGCAACAGAAGGAACGCCCAAGGACAGAGACTTGATGAGGCTGGCGCCGTCATAGTCGAACCAGCGATACAAATCGCCGGTGCAGAAGCTGGACGTGGAAGAACACTTGGCGAGTACAACCGCCCAGACCAGTTCTATGCTAATAGAGCTGCGATCCGTCCTCCTGCATTTCAGAGGAATGACTTCGAGCTGAAGCCTGCTTACTACACTTTAGTGGCTCAGCATCCCTTCCATGGTCTTCCTAATGAGCATCCCATGGACCACGTTGAGAGATTCGAGGACTTAGCCTCAAGCATCAAGGCTAATGGAGTTACATATGATTATCTCTTCTGCAAGCTTTTCCCTTACTCGCTTGCTGGAGATGCATCATACTGGCTGAAGCAGCTGCCACCAGGATCCTTGACTACATGGAAAGATACAAAGAATGCATTCCTTTGAAATTTCTTTGATGATGCGAGATCCGAGGAGCTGAAGATGAAGATCACTACATTCTCTCAAGGACCCACTGAAGCATTCAAAGCTTCTTGGGTGAGGTTCAGATCTTACCAGAGGGACTGTCCACATCATGGATTCAGCGAGCCGCAGCTTATCGGTATCTTTTACCGAGGGATCGATTGGAGGTACCAGATGGCCCTAGATGCTGCGAGCAATGGCAACTTCAACACAAGATTTCCACAAGGTGCGGTAGAGCTTATAGAGAATTTGGCCTCTAGTAACAGCACCAAGAACGCAGACTTCGAAAGAAGACAACACGCTAAAGTGAATGGAGGAGCCCATACCGCTGAAGTCAACAGGAAGCTGGACAACGTACACAATCTCTTGGTGGGAAAGAGGCAAGTTCAGTTTGCTGCAGAAGTGGAGACCTTTGAGCCAGAACAAGAAGAGGTTAACTTCATCAATGGTGCTGGATTTCAAGGTCAAAGGTTCAGCAATCAGCAAGGCTATGGTTCTTCTTACCAGAAGCCTTTTCAGAACAACAACTTCCAGAGAAGCTATGGTTCTTCTTCTTACCAGAAGTCTCCTGCACAAGACAACAAGATGGAATCTATGATAGAACAGCTTCTAGAAGGGCAACAGAAGATGACAGTGGCCTTTAATGGGAAGATTGACACATTATATCAAGATGTGACTGGAAAGATGGACGCCATGTACCAAGACTTGAATGGGAAATTCGAATCTCTGAACAACCATGTCAAGAAATTGGATGTTCAAGTTGCTCAAACCGCAGAAGCTGTTCATAGGCAAGAAGGATTTCTTCCTGGGAAGACTGATACAAATCCCAGACGCCATGTGAATGCAATCACGACAAGGAGTAGAAGCAAGATGGAACCAGAGGAGAAGGAGAATCTAAGTGCTGAAGACCTTGTGGAGTTGGAGGACATTGAAAAAGAAGCTCTGGACGCCCCTGCAGATCCAGTGTCGATCGACACAGGAGTGTCGATCGACACCCGCAGAACATCGCGAAATCAAGAGCTCGAGCCCGTGTGTCGATCGACACAAGGCTGGTGTCGATCGACACCCTATACAGACATCGCTGGATCGAGATGCAGCTTTACCATCTCGAGAGGAAAGGGTGTATAAACCTAAGATACCCTACCCCCTGCCTCCTAGAAAATCTAAACAGGAGAGAGAAGAAGCCAGATGCAAGGAGATGATGGATAAGCTGATGATTGAGTTACCCCTAGTTGATGCAGTCAGAATTTCACCTGCATTAAGAAGATATGTCAAGAGAATGGTTGTCAATGGCATTAGTCCTGAGGAAGGAGCATTGCTTACCAGAGAAGTGACTGCAATTCTCTTGAACATAGTTCCAAGGAAGAAGAAGAAGGTGTGGGTTTCTGAACAAGTCAGTGCTGTGATTCAGAGGAGGATTCCAGAGAAGTTACCAGATCCAGGGAACTTTGTGCTAGATTGCTCAATCTCAACAGGAAGGTTTCCTCGTTCTCTCTGCGATTTAGGTTCAAGCATCAACTTGCTACCATACTCAGTTGCTGTTCGACTTGGAATGACTGTTTTCAAGCCAACCAGAATCTCCCTTGTCCTAGTTGATCGATCAAAGAGAATCCCAGAAGGTGTTCTAGAAGATGTTCCCCTGAAGATTGAAGGCTGCATGATTCCTACGGATTTTGTGGTTTTGAAGTATGATGAAGAACCTGCAGATCCTCTTATTTTGGGAAGATCATTCTTGGCTTCAGCTGGTGCCATTATTGATGTGAGGAAAGGGAAAATAGAGCTTGACTTGGGTGATGTTGTCATGAATTTTGACATGGACAAGTTAAGAGGACCATCCACCATTGATGGTCAAGCTTTTTCAGTAGAGATGTCCGTGGAAGAAGATCCAATCAAAGAGGATTCAGATGACATTGCCGCTAGAAATGACAAGGAGCTGGATTCTAAAGAGCAAGTGAACAAAGAGGCTGTTCCAGAGGCATTGGATGGAAATTTTGAGGAAGTTGTGGAGCTTGATGACTGGGGTGGAAATGATCATATCTTTAGGACTATGAGCATCGAGGATGTTCAAATCAATGACAAGTTGATGGAGGAAGACGTGTTCATCATGGAAGCAAGGATTGCAGAGCTGAGTTGCAGAAAAAGCACAGACATTCGAGCTGCAAGCTTGGTGTCGATCGACACCACTAGTGTCGATCGACACACCACACGGATCACACCAGAAGTCGCTTCCAATGCTGCAATTCCATCATCTTTGATCCAACAGATGCCTCCACATCCTACATGCCATAAACCTAGAAGAAAGCAAAGGTACGCACTCCCTGGATTCAATTCCAAACCTCCTGATCTTTTCAATAAGATTATTAAATGTTCAAAAGTTGCTTCACACTTATGCAAGCAACGAGATTCTCGTAAAAGGCTTGGTATTTCTTTTGATGATGCTGCAGGAAAACGAAGTATCCCACCCGACCTCAAGTCCCACCCTGCTGCTGTTCCTCATTTCCTTGGTCGCTCTCATGCACCTAATGCTTATACACCACCATGGATGAGAAGACATTCGTCTGGGAAGCATTCAATGCCACCCTCTGATCCACCAGACGTCTGAACCCCGACACAGTCAAGCTAATGACTGAAAACGAGCGCTGAGTGGGAGGCAACCCACTGTTAGGTACGTTTTTCTTTTTATTTTGTTTTGGTTTTACTAAGTCCTAAGTTTTAGTCAGTTGAAAACGGGGACATTGGACTCGACATTGACCAGTGTCGATCGACACTACTAGGTGTCGATCGACACCACACGCAGACGAAGGTAAGTCTTCTATCTGGTCTTTTATGTTGTTTCTAATCTTTCTTTTTAACTAACTTCGGGCTTGATAACACTGGGGACAGTGTTGTTTAAGTCTGGGGGAGGTGATTACTGACTTTGTGTTTTGTTTTGAGTCTTGAGTCAAAATCAGTTGGAATTTTTGGTTTTTCTAGGAACTAACCACAGGAAGTTGACACTTGAAGAACCATTGATATGAGAGTTGATTTCTGGACTTACTAAGTAGATAGCTGCAAGTGGAATCAGTCTAACAGAGCGAGTTCAGATCCCCTTATAAGAACTAGGTATGCGCAGAACTTGATTCTTCTTTCAGTCCGAACAGATAGGCAATTGCAGTCTCTCCTTGATCTTCCCTTAAGAGAAAAGAAAAGAAAGAAAAAGAGTCTAAGTCTGGAATAGTGTCTTTGTCATGAGCCTGTCTCCTCACAAGGAACAATATTAGTGATGCTCTTGAACACGTCTCCTCACAAGGAACACAAGTAGAGAGTAGCACTATTCCAGAGATCCCAAAAAGAATAAGAAAAGTCAATGAAAAGATCTTAGAACACCCTGAAAATGGGCAGAAGTTGACTAAGGGAAGAGAAAATAGGGGAGCTGTATGAGAATGTCTTGTTCAGGCACTAAGGAAGGGAAAGAATCAGAAAAGTTCTATGGCATTACCAATGTTAGAGTTCGAAATTTATACCAAGGAAAGGATCTGGATTTGAACTGGGAGATTGCTAAGCTTGTGGTAAGTACACTGAACTTTCCTAAGGTTGGCTCTATTATCATGTGGATTCAAGAAGTGTTAATCACTGTGGCGTTTTGAAGAAGTACTTGGAAGTTCCTGTTTTCAAACTTCTACTTCAGTCTAAGTTTCTGTTTTGCTTGAGGGCAAGCAAAGGCTAAGTCTGGGGGAGTTGATATATCATGGTTTTTACCCATTTTTAGGCCATGATATAAGTGTTTTTATAGAGTCTTTTGGTAGTTTTAGAGTCCTATTAGAGTCTTTATAGGTTGGACTACGTTTGGAGCATAATTGGAGATTCTGAAGCTTTTTGGAGCATTCTGCAAGAAGCTGCGAAGTGATGAAGTCAGAAGAGTGGAATTACGCACAGGGTGTCGATCGACACCATCTGTGTCGATCGACACCAAGGAAGGACGGCCAAAGTTTCCCAATTCCATCAGAAAAAGGAAATCACTCAAGCTTTGAAGAATTACAAGATTGCCCCTGGACGAAAATCCTTTTCTATAAATATAGTTTTTCAGCCATTGTTTAGGCTACCAATTATTTTAGAGAGAGATTTATAGATAGTTTTTGGAGAGAAGAATTTGTCTCCCTTAGAGCAAATTTGGAACTCCCTTATTTATTCTATTGATTTCTTTCATGCTTTCTATTCAAGTTATGATTTCTGTTTCATTGATCATGTCTGAGTAGTTTGCTTGTTAGGTTTAGGGTTTTTCAAAGGTGATTAATGAATTGTTAGGTCGAATTAAATTGTTAGGATAAAATCATTAGAGTTCTTCATCTGGATTTGTGTTTAATGCTTATTCTAGCTTCGCGACCTAGAATCTGATCTTAGGTTAATTAATAGATGCGAGAGTATTATTGATTGCCTGAACTAATGTTAGATGAGCAAAATACCTATTCGCAAAGAGATTTGGTTTAGGGTTTTGTGAACAATTGAACCTGAACTTTAATGCTTGTTTGAATTGTTAGAATTTGCAAAGAGATTTGGAATTCTAGGGTTTAGACATAGATAATCTTCGCAGCGAGAGTTGGTTGATTTTACATTAGTGATTCGAGTTCGAGAACAGATCTTAATAATTCCTAACATTCTGTCTAGACCTGCAATTTAGATCACCTGAGAATTTCCCTGAACCTAGCGTTTCGTCTCCTGAATTTACTAAATCGTTTAATTGCTTTCTGTCTTTAGTTTCATATTCTCACTTAGCTTAATTCGAATTTAGAAAACTGTTGTGTGACTATCCCTTCTCTGTGGATTCGATCCCTAAGTACTACAACTGATCTCTTAATTTGAGAGAGTTGCTTAGGGTAAATTTGACCCATATCAGAGACCAAAACCCTGCCATCTCAAACTTGCCCCTCCCCCTCCGGGAGGCGAAATCAGAGCAAGATGGCTCGGTGCGTCAGCATTCGCGTCGAGCTCCCAACCCCGTGATTACGCTCAGGGAATGTGCTCGAATCCGAATAACCAAATTTCGCTTGATCGTGAAACGCAACCCTATGCTTTCACACAACCACAACATGACCCGACATACGTCGAGCGTCAAACCCCGGTTTTCCAACCAATTCCGGTCGACCCTCATGGGATCGATGATGACTTCTTACGGAGGTACGTCGCACATGTCAACGCGCAATTCATGCAGCTGAACTCTCGAGTGCATATGGCGACTAGTTTGGCACCAGATATTGACCGTGTCATTGAAGAGACACGTCGCACTCCTTTCACAGATAGGATAGCTGACGCCAGATTGCGTGAAACCGGGAAGATAAAATTCCCAGAATTCTCTGGAACATGAGACCCGAGAGCTCATATCCGAGCATTCCGACTCGCAATAGCTCGAGTTCATCTGAACGACGAAGAGAAAGAACCTACTTTCTGTAGACTCTTCGCAGAAAACCTCACGGGTCCAGCCCTCGAATGGTTCGCTGGATTGGAAGGAAATTCCATAGGCAATTTCACCCAGCTCATGACAGCCTTCATAAAACAATACTCGGTATTTATGGAAACTAAAACCACCGAGGCCGCCCTATTTAACGTCATACAAGGTCCAACCAAGACCCTACGATCATACATCAACAGGTTTAAAGAAACCAAATCGAGGATAGCAAACCCAAATGACAACGTTGCATTGGCCGCGTTAAGAAAAGGATTATGGTTTTGAGCTAGATTCCGAGAGGAACTAACCATCCACGAGCCAATATCCCGTAACGATGCACTACATCGCGCGTCCGCATTCACAATCCTGGAAGAGGAAACTGCCCAGCTCGAATCCGCATTCGCGCAGGGAGCAGCGGCCTCTCCAGCCCCTAAGGCGCCTACTAAAAAGGATACACGCAAAACTGGACAAACATTTTCGGTTGAAAACCCAAAACAGTCCAACAAAGGAGACTTCGATCCTACTAAGTATTGCGCCCAACACAAGAAAAGGGGACATACCACAGCAGAATGCCGAACCCGAGCTCGTCTCTTAGCCGAAGGCAAAGAGGTCGTCGAGCTAGAGGAGGACGATGCACCCCCAGCCAAAACAACCCCGAAACCAAAAAAATCTGCTCCCAAAAAGCGAGAGCGCCCTACGGAGGAAGAAGCTCCCGAGTCTCCTCCTCCAGCTCCCAGAAAAAGGATCGACCTAATTTTCAAAGAACTCAGCCTTTGCGGTGGTTCAATGAAATATGTCATAACACCACCTCCCGCACCGAGAAACTTCAAGCTCTTGCTTAAGCAAATCTCGTCTTTTTGGGGGGATGGTAGGGGTAGTACCCCCAAAACCAAAGCGTATAGACTTCATCTTCGGCGGCTCAAAGCTTTGTCGAGACTCGGTGAATTCAATCAAAGCTTTCCAACGAAAAGTGAAAACAGACTCCAGAGAAGGGGCTCCACTCCAAGGGCCAGATCACGAAATCACCTTCCTGGAAAGCCAAACAATAAAACTAGACAAACCGCACGATGACGCCCTACTCATACGCCTCATCGTCGCTGATGTCGAGATGTCTAGAATCATGATCGACACCGGCAGCTCGGTTGACATCCTCTTTTACGACGCGTTTAAGAGAATGGAATTCAAAGACTCCGAACTCCTAGAGGGGAAAAACACCTCTAGTCGGCTTTGCCGGTGAAACTACATACTCCCTAGGATCCGTCCTTATTCCCGTCCTAGCAGGAGGAGTTCGCCGAATGACCGAATTCATAGTAGTAGATTGCCCCGCGCCATACAACGCCATCCTAGGCAGGTCGTGGATTTACGATATGAAAGATGTTCCTTCGACCTACCACCAATGCGTCAAATTCCCAACTCCTAAAGGAACGAAAACCATCTATGGTAGCCAGAAAACCTCCTGTAGCTCCTACATGGACGATTACAAGCAAATCAAACAGTCAACTATATAGCAATTACAGAAAGAGGATGAGCTCGCCAAATGACAAATTAAGCGGAGCAGTGACCCAAGTCAACGTGGACCCCGCAAAGACCTAATTGAACAAGTCTGTATTAACGACGCTCACCGCGAACGGTGCGTAGGCATCAGAATCGATCTCCCTAACTCCATAAAGAGTGAGCTCGTAGCTTTCCTAAAAATACAGACTCGTTCGCTTGGTCTACGGCTGACATGAAAGGAATCGACATAGACGTAACCTCTCATGAGCTAAACGTAAGTCTTACTTTCAAGCCAATAAAACAAAAACGTCGAAAGCTCGAACCCGAAAGAGCTCGAGCAATAAACGACGAGGTCGACCGCCTCCTGAAGGTAGAATCGATCAGGGAGGTAAAATACCCGGACTGGCTCGCCGACCCGGTGGTAGTCAAAAAGAAAAATGGCAAGTGGAGAGTATGCATCGATTTTACCGACCTAAACAAAGCTTGTCCGAAAGACAGCTTCCCACTTCCACACATCGACCGCCTAGTAGAAGCCACGGCAGGTCACCAATTACTATCCTTCATGGACGCATTTTCAGGGTACAACCAAATCCTCATGAACCCGGAGGATCAAGAAAAGACCTCCTTCATAACAGATCGAGGTACGTACTGTTACAAAGTAATGCCCTTTGCCCTGAAAAATGCAGGAGCTACGTACCAACGATTAGTTAACAAAATGTTTGCCGAGCAACTCGGAAAAACTATGGAAGTCTATATAGACGACATGCTGGTAAAATCCTCCAAAGAGGAAGACCACGTTTCTCAACTAAGAGAGTGTTTTGCCATCCTCAACAAGTACGGGGTGACACTAAATCCAGCCAAGTGCACTTTCGGAGTTCCCTCTGGCGAATTCCTCGGTTACCTAGTGACCGAAAGAGGAATAGAGGCTAACCCCAAACAGATCGCAGCCTTCATGGAAATGTCCTCACCAAGGACAACACGTGAAGTGCAACGACTCACGGGAAAGATCGCGGCTCTAAACCGCTTTATCTCCCGATCAACAAACAAATGCCTTCCGTTCTACCAGCTCCTGAAGGGGAATAAAAAATTCACCTGGGACGAGAAATGCGAAGAAGCTCTTAACCAACTTAAGTCCTACTTAAGCGAACCCCCAATACTGGCTAAACCAGTAGAAGCAGAACCTCTGTATCTCTATCTCGCTGTGTCGCCCGCAGCAATAAGCGGAGTATTGGTTCGCGAGGAGCAGAACGAGCAAAAACCTGTTTACTACGTAAGCAAAACTTTGATCGACGCCGAAACGAGATATCCAGCGATGGAGAAGCTCGCATTAGCATTGGTCATGTCCGCTCAAAAGCTTCGCCCATATTTTCAATCACACTCAATCGTAGTGATGACCTCCCAACCGATAAGAACCATATTACACAGCCCCAGTCAATCTAGGCGCCTAGTAAAGTGGGCAATCGAACTCAGTGAGTATGATATCGAGTATCGAACTCGAACCTGCGCAAAAGCCCAAGTTTTAGCAGACTTCGTCATAGAGCTCCCACCTTCCGACGATACGATGTCCTCTCCAAACAAGAGATGGACACTCCACGTCGACGGTGCATCCTCCAGACAAGGATCTGGAGTAGGGATCAAGCTTGTGTCCCCTACGGGAGAAGTCCGAGAACAATCTTTCAGGCTTGGCTTCATAGCGTCCAACAATGAAGCAGAATATGAGGCACTAATAGCCGGTCTCAAGCTCGCTATAGGAATCGGAGCTCGAGAGGTTAACGCCTACAGCGATTCCCAACTTGTTACAAGCCAATTCAAAGTCGAGTACGAGGCAAAGGAGGAACGTATGGAAGCTTACCTCAACGTAGTTCGCAACCTCGTCGAGCAGTTAGAAATCTTTGAACTGACTCGAATACTTCGAGGTGAAAATACCTCCGCTGACGCCCTAGCAGCGTTAGCCTCAACCTCAGACCCTGCTCCCAAAAGGATTATTCCGGTAGAAGGGATCGAAAAACTCAGTATCGACATAGCATTAAAATCGTTGTCCTTAATCGTTGTCCTTACAAACGAGCCGGTATCCGACGCTATCGTGCTAACAATTGTCGACAACGAACAAACGACCTCCGAAATCGCAGACGAAGAGCCAGAGCTCGACTCGTTGGCACCTTCGGGGGACGCACCAAACGGTCCGATCGGAAAAACCCCTACGAATCTCTCGCAAACGAAGCCGACAACGATTGGAGAACTCCAATCATACAGTACCACGAACATGGCACAGTGCCCCCAGATAGGTGGGCTACGAGAAAACTAAAAATCAAAAGCGCAAAGTATTGAATATCCGAAGACAGGATACTCAAACAGAGCATCTCCGGGACATATCTCCGGTGCATTCACGGAAAGCAAACCCATGTAATAATGGAACAAATTCACAGTGGCTTTTGCAGCAATCACTCCGGTGGTCGAGCTCTAGCCATACGAATAAAGCGACAAGGCTATTTATGGCCTACCATGATCGCCGAATGCGAAGCATACTCCGCGAAGTGTGACAAATGCCAAAAACACGCTCCTATAATCCATCAGCCCGCTGAAAAGCTATCATCCATATCAGCTTCCTACCCTTTTATGAGATGGTATATGCATATAGTAGGACCTCTTGTCACCTCTGGGAAAAAGAAAGCGAGATTCCTCCTCGTCCTAACGGATTACTTCACCAAGTGGATTGAAGCCGAATCTTACCAACAAATAAAGGATATACACGTTAGAGAGTTCGTATGGAGAAACGTGATCTGTCGACACGGATTACACTACGAAATAGTGACCGACAACGGATCACAATTCATCTCTAACTGCTTTGTCAACTTTTGCAAAACCTGGGGCATACGTCTCTCTTACTCCACACCCCGTTATCCGCAAGGGAATGGACAGGCCGAAGTCGCCAACAAATCCATAATGGATAACCTTAAGAAGAGACTCAATGCGAGCAAAAATAGATGGAGTGACAAACTCGCTGGGGTACTTTGAGCCTGCAGGACAACCCTTCGCAAAGCCACTGGCGAGACCCCATTCTCGTTAGCCTACGGTATCGAAGCCGTAGCTCCATCCGAAACCTTGGTGACAAGCCTCCGACGGGCAAAATGCCCAGAAACTGAGGAGCTAAACAACCAAATGATAATCGATGAGCTCGATCTCGCCAACGAATGCCGAGACCTCGCTTTGATTCGAATCCAGAACTATCTGCAGGCAGCAGCTCCCTATTACAACTCCAATGTAAAACATCGGAGATTCCAAATAGGAGAGCTCGTCTTGAGAAAGGTCTTCGATCATAAAAAAGAGAAAAATGCTGGCAAACTCAGTATAAACTAGGAAGGCCCCTATATCGTGACTCACGTAATTCGCGACGGTGTATACAGACTCTCAGAAGTCAGCACCGGCATCCACGAACTACGACCGTGGAACGTCATGAACCTCAACAAGTACTATTGCTAAGTACCACCACCTAATAATCGAACTACATAAAGGTTTGATCCCTTAATCGGGTACGTAGGCAGCTTGATATCGAGCACAGCCGCCCCCCATCAAAAATTCAACGAGCTCTCAAAGTGAGCCCATGAGATAACTATACGAGCTCTTGCCTGTCCAAGTCTCGCAAAGCCTTGACGAGCTCCTCATTACGAGCTCCCGCGATCCTCAAATGAGCTCTTCGCTACGAGCTCCCGATATCACCATGTGAACATCCGACTATCCAAGTCCCAAAACATCCTACACAAGCCCTTATGACGCTTACACAAGCTCTTCAAACCTCATCAAGGCCCACGAAAATTCATATGAGTTCTCCTGCAGCGATCTGCCCGAATTCAAACAGACTCTTGCTCAGCCAAATCTTTAAAAATGTCCATTTACCATCTATTACATACTATCATGTAACGATCAAACGTACTCCCTTGTACACACTCTAACTCGCAAAGCATTCGTTCACACTTAACGAGGTGTGAACTTAACTACCAGACTACGTCTTACGAATGACTAATACAAGGTCATCAGTTCAACATTCGAACTACCAAACCACGATACAATAACACTTTCTTAAAAGTTCTTTGAGTAAAAAAATATTACTCAAAAGAACTAGGGGGAATAGTACCAGGATACACCTTACAAAGAATTCGCAAGCAAAATCTTTATCACAAATCCTACTCAACCATCTAGCCAAGCTAAGCTCCAAACTTAGCACGCAGAACTACTATAGGAATACACAAAATTATACGGACTAAGCCTGGAGTCCGATTAAAAAGACTAAATTGATACTTAGTCAGAATTCTCTACAAAGTAGACCTTGCATCGGAAGCAGTGCCGGAACCCTCGTCTGAAAGCGTTCGAACTAAACGACGGACTAAAATCGCACTTTGCCAAACCGGAACAAACCAGGCTAAATACAAATGAAGTAAAACAAGATGAGCTAAATCAATCACTTAGTTCGCAACTTGATAAACAAAACCAAAACCATTGACAAACACCATGTAAAAGGAACCTAAACGTACTTTTACTTAAAAATCAAAGGATTAAAGCCCTCCCGGGCACCAACATACTTGTCCAAAACAAAACAAAAACAACCAAGCTTGGATAAAAACCCTCCCGGGCACTGAGTTCGAAAATAAAAAACATGAAGAAAAAGAGAGAGTAGAAAGGGGAGCTCAGCCCTGCGCCTTCCCACTCTCCGCCGCGACCTCGTCAGGACCCGTTCCCGGAGCCTCGCCACCTTTCTTTCCTTCGTCATTGGCATCCCCCATTACTTGATCGCCTTGTTTCGATCCGCTACCAAGCTCGATGACCCCATCGTTCGTTCCAAACTGGTTTAAACCGGTTGGTGCTTGCGTCGTTGGATCGATCAACATCACCGAGTCATCCGACATCGACGGAAGAGGAAGCTTGCTCACGGAAAAATCCGACACAGCCGTCGCAGCCAACTCCAAGGCGGCAGCCTCCTTCCTAGCGGCCAAATCTGTGACCTCCTTGGCAAGATCGACTTCACCTGCAGCAATCTCTGCGATTAGATCGATGTTCGCTATCGCCTCCTGGAGCTTAATCTCTGCATCCACCAAAGCGTTCCTTTTCACCCATTTGGTTTTGATAGAGCCAAGAATCTCGAGATACTTGGCGTTGAGCTCTTTCCTTGCCGACCTCACCGCTTCCCTTACAGCAATCTCGCGGTCAGTCTGAAGCTGCCACTTCTCCTTAACCAGCCGAGCTGCCTGATCAATCGCCTTTCCTCCTTCCTCCTGGAGGGCGAAGATTTAATTAGCAGCGTTATCAAGCTTCTGCTTCAAATCGACCTCGATGTTCTCTAACTCGTTAATACGAGCTTCCATTTGTTGGGCTCCAGCCAACTTGCGAGACAATATCTTCTCGCGCTCCTTGTGCTCCTGCAAGCTCCGGTTTAATTCCGCCACCACATTCTCGGTATGGACGAGCTCATTAGTTTGAGGAACCGCCTTCATCTTTTGCTCAAATACAGCAGCCGCCTTGTTCGCCGCCACAAGAGCGTGCATACCAGAACAAGAGAAGAAAAATCAGGACAACAAAAATGTCCCGAGGCCTAAGGCCAAAAATCCAGAATTCTCGGAGAACTACCTTCCCGCCCATCATCTCGATATAGGCCTCTTTGGAATCCATATCGCGAACCGATGGAAGCCCGCACCCTTCGGACTTGAAGTGCCGCAGTAAATTGGCAACGCCCCAAGCGTCCTCCGCGATGGGGAAATCCTTCATGTGATTGAACTTCCAATGAAACGGCTTGCTGGCAGTTGAACCATTCCCGCTAGAGGAGCCCGATTTAGCCCCGGACTCATCGCCTCTCCCATGGGAGCTCAAGTCGATCTTGGACCTGGCTCTCTTCGAGCCTTGACGGGAAATGGTCCCGCATCTATCGCCGATCGAATCGGCGGAATACCGGTCTCGTCTCCACCATGTGGAGAATGATGCGCCAGAGATTGGGATGCAATCGGGGAAGCCTGTCTCGGGCTCTCTCCCTCAACCATGGCGGTCGGGTTAGCTGAACCGGCCTCTAGGCCTAACACGGTAGCCTGAGGCGGCCCAGTCCCCAGCGCCCTCATCAATGCACTAGCCAGCTCGCCGGTCTTAATCGTACTAACATCGATGGGATCCTTGCCAGAACGACGGCTACTTTGCCTTCGAGACATTTTTCGATCAAGTTGATTGGTCGCAGTCGAGGACCTTGCGGCTGCTGCGAGAGGAAGGGTAGTAGGTCCCGGGAAGTTTGACGTTGTGCTTCACCGAGCACAATAATAGGAAGGTGTGGGCGTCAAAATACTGATTTTCCTCTCAAGCACGAACCGCCAGACCAATCACCAAACGAACGAAATTGGGACACATCTGGGGAAACGCCAGATGTAGCTGTGCCAACGTTTCCAGCAGGATGGCCGGAATCGGGAACGTCAAACGGCATTTGGTGAAGTACGTCGAATAGGCGCACCAGAACCCATCCCGGACAAGCTCCGGAGATTCGGATTCTGACGGGAGCACTATTTCGACGTCATCCGGGACGCCATAAACCTCTCGAAGTTCTCTCAAATGCTTCGCCGCGAGTTTCGAAGGCTCGTGAGGGCCGAACGCTTCGACGGAGGAGCTCTCAGCTATCCTTTTACCCCTCGATTTTGACATCGTCAGATGAAAGTCTCACCAGAATCTTCGAAAAGAGATTTGGGGAAGGGAGAAAAGAGTAAACGAAATTTTCAACCTAAGTCGCTGAGAACAGAAGCGAGTTTGGATTCTGCTAAATCGAAAAAGTTTTCGAGAATCTGAAAATTGGCTTTTACTTCCTAGTAAATTGCGGAAGGAAGTAAAACGATTAATAAAGAGGGAGAAGAGAAGTTACCTCGAGGTGGCGTCGATTTCTACGTTTTCAATGAAGACGTGGAAGTTACCTTTATAAGCGTCCCTTCATTGGCAAATCTCGGGAATCGCGGAAAATCCCTCGTCGCTATTGATCACAGCCGTTCATCTCTAAAGCACGACAGCTGCATGCAGATCTGACGTCGCTCACGGAGCTCGAGATAATGATGGTGTTTCTCTTGATTTATCTCGGCCGTTCATTTTTAGGGAATTATCCCAACTAGAAAGATCGAATTTAATATCATCAGAGATTCGAAGACATCTGTCCAGATCGCAAAAAAATCTGTTTTCATTTTCTCTTGACCGATCGATCGGCGAGAAAGAGATCGCGAGAATCAAGACGGGCTAACTGTTAATCCGCCCGCTAAGATCAATGTTATCTCTTAACGGGCTGGGGGGCAATTGTTGGTGTTGGATTTGTCACAAATCCGGCCCGTGTCAAAAGCCCATTAACCATAATGATAAGAATCCAAGTATTGAAGCCCGTCTACTTCTGAAGACAGCTCGTCAAACCAGCATAGCTCGATTAATGTCTATCTCGACCAGAAACCTGCGAGCTCACCAAAGAGTCGATCAAAACAGTTACACGACCTCCCGAAGATCAGGGAGTCAGAGATATTCGGGTAGTTAGCTCGGTCAAGATACGTCGAGATATGTGGAGAGCTAGTATAAAAGAAGAGGAGGACACTCAGAAAAGGACTTCTTCTTCACGTTGAAATCATTTGTAAACCCTAAATTATTAGTTCGCATTAAACACATCTCTCTCGAGATCTTTTGTAACTCTTTGTTCGATTATCAATACAAAAGTCCAGTTCGTTATATCAATCTTACATTTCATCTTTGATTCTAAGAAGATCTAGCCCTCTTTTCCTTTACCTAAATCACTACAAAACTTCGGTGTGAGTTTCGGATCTCACAACAATGTACTCAAGCTGATAACTGTTTAGCTCCATCGTGGTTAAGGTAGACGCATCCTTACACGTTTTGTGCACTACATTCTCCACAAAAGGCACTAGTTCATGACCGTCCGACCCACAAATACAGTCCTTCCTATGCTGGTTAAACCATATCGAAATTTTTGTAACGATGACATCAATCAAGTGTAATAAGGAGTACTTCCTTTCCTCTTTAAAAACGTTGTTCAAAGATTCTGCACAGTTGCTTGTGTAGATGTTGTACCTTTCTCTTGTAAAATAACACCTTGTCCATTTTGTCACATCTGTCGTTTCATCCAGATACTTGGCCGCAGATGGATACCTTCTCCTAAAATCACCATAAACTTCCAAGAACTCACCCTCCGTATACATCAGACAGCACTCCATGAATTTTTTTTGCAACTACGTCTTTGTTGACATAATAAACATGGCCTTTCACATTTTGGGCCAAATGCCATATACAATACCCATGATGCGCGCTCGGGTACACCTGACCTGTTGACTTGATGAGGCTTGAATTTCTATCACTAATAAATACCAATTCAGAAGAGTCTCATACTACGGTTTTTAGCATTTCGAAAAACCATCTCTAACTTGCATCATTCTCACCATCGAGTACACCAAACGCTATGGGATAATGATGACGATTAGCATCCTGAGCTGTGGCAAAAATTAGGACACCTCCATATCCATTCTTCAGAAAAGTAGCATCCACACTTATCACTTTCCTCATCACTTTAAACCCTTCAATGCTAGCTCCCAAAGCGATGAATAAATACTTGAATTTCTTTCCTTCGTCCACTTTCACTCTACTTACTGTACCAGGATTGACCTTCTCTAACATGTACAAATAACAATACATCAACTTATAACTTTCCTCTGGATTACCACGCACATCAGTAACAGCTTGTTTTTTCCCTCTCAACGCGGTGGAATAAGACACTTTCACGCCAACTTTACCCTGAACAAGAGAGATGAGACTTTTAGGAGTCGGGATGACCATTTGTCCAAGATAATCTTCATGCAAAACAGATGCAACTAAGCGTGGTGTGCCTTTTCTTTTACAGTTGCTTGTGCTCCCAGTAGACCGAGAGCATGTATGCATCTTTGTGTACACTCTAACCGAAAAACATTATGAGTTTGCAGCCTTTGCAGCTCGAAAATGCCATTTACAACTTCTTTCCCGACATTTTACCACTAACCTCTTCTTATCCGACTTGACTACACCATAACTAAAACAATTCTGAAATGCAGCTCTATCCACCAAATCTTGAACTGCCTTCTTATTTCTAAATTCGTTACCAATTTCTATACCCATACCGTCTTCCCATGCTTGAAACTGACTATCTTCTACATCATATGCAAGCTCAACATATTCATCATCCGAGCTAACCTCTCCACTTACATCATCCTCTCTAGTAGCATCATCCTCTCTAGTAGCATCATCATCCTCTCTAGTAGCATCATCCTCCGTATTAGCATCATCCTCCACTCCCCCTACGTAAAGAGTCATTGCACCAGCCATAGCATTCATTTCATCATCTCTTCCATGCAACTCGTCATAGTTCACCTCCACATGCAAAACACCTCTACGTTGCTCTTCATCCACGGTGGTTAAAAAAACATAAACATCCTCATCATCCACAATTTCTGAAATTATGCTAGAGTCCATTAACAGTGGACTGAATCTCATTCTCAATTTCGTCCCATTTTCAACTATCCCGATCTTCTTGCATATTCTAGCTTCTAACATCAACTTTGTTATCTCCTCCATAGATGTCTTAAACGATAAACCGTAAACGCGACCTTCATAATCAAAATGTACATTTACGTTTGTCGTCATTGTCTCCTGCGAAATGAATAGAAATTCGATTAAATATGATTATTTAAGTAATACAAGTTGTACTAGTTATACGGCTATACCAGTTGTACCCAATTGTCCAATCGCTGTAAATCAAGCCTAGAATTCATTCTAATTTACTTACAATTCACTACGATTCAACCACAACCATACTTTCATTACCAATCCAAAGACCTAATCGACGCTCATCGAGTCATAAACCATGCTTAAAAACACAATGTGTACCTAAAATCGAATTCAATCAAATTGAAATCGCAAAACTCTAAAATTGAGTGATTCAATTCATTAGTTTTAGGTGAAATGCAGATACACACCTAGATTAGGAACTTGCAGCTTCAATGGAGGACCGGATTCCGATGGCGGCGGAATGAGCGGAATGTACGTCCAGCTCGGGCGGCGCCGCGAGATCGAGAGAGGAGAGCTCGCGAAGAGTTTTCAAAAAAAAAAAATTCAATTGCCTTGTTTTTTATTTATTATTAAATCGTTAAATTTAAATTTTAAACACAAAGTTAGTTTCGGATTTTCATATTTCATTAAACTGAAAGAGACCCACAAAGGGTATGTAAATCAATGAGGGGTAGAGTAGATTTTGCTCAAACAATTAAGGGTATATCTGATCGTGGCTCGAAATTGGGATGAAACCCTTCTGATTAATGTGATCCGATAGTTTCTTTCCTTAGCCATTACACGCTTAAATATTGAATAATAGAAGAGGAACACTAATATAAGCTACGACCCATTAACAAGTAGACGAGACCCAAATCCATACTTATCAGTCCCTCTAGAGCAGCCAAATCCATAAACAATCATAGACTAACCACACATATAAGATACAAAAATTGCAATCGAAAATTGCCAAGGAAATGACTGTGTTACAGTCACAAAGCACTTACAGAAGGCCTCCTATGCTCCTTGTAGACTTTTGGCTACGGCGGCCAGAAGGAAGATGGAAGCAGAGAGCACATATTTAGATACAATTGTTTTAAAAACCATAACCTAGTTCTATATAATAAGATATTTTAAAACTTATAAATTAATGTTCCCCCTTAACGTTGATTGGATACGACAAAAACAATTACAAATTTTGATAGTGTTAAATACAATTCAAGACCAAAAGCAAAAAAAAAAAAAATGAAATAGATCAACAGATTCTTCTTCTTTGAAACATAAAAGGAGTGTGAATTTTGTACAGACTCGGGCGAGATGAATGGAATATAGAGAGAGGGCTAAAGAAAGCCTTCAATGCCACGACGACCTGATTGGACTTCTCTATAGATCATTAGTGCTTCTTCCATCACATTTGCTTGAGCCAAAAGCTGTGATCTCTTCTTCCCCGAGGGATGCGTCGATAAATATTCCCCGAGTGCCACCTCTCCCCCGAGCTTCCCCAGCTTCTCATACACTTTGGGAGCTACTCGTGGGTCGTACCCCGCTGATGCAAGCAATAGCAAACCGATGTAATCCGCTTCTATCTCCATCCTGTGATGTCACACCAAACACACACACACACAAGAGGGAATTTGAATGCATCAGAACTTGTTTTTCTTCCTCTCGCACACTCAAACTACAACTACTGCTGCTAAAAATATAAGTTCTTGGAGCCAAACGGTTCACCAGATGTTACAAACATACCCAATTCTACAGAAGAGTGTATAAAATGAACCCCGTTCACTTCTCCTACCATCCTAAACTATACGATATGAACTTTTGTTCCTAACCATTTGCAGAAGAATGTGAAAAATGAAACCGAAATCTCCCCCAAAAAATCTGACTTTTCCTCAATATGCTAAGTAGACCTCATGAGAGTAATTTGAGAACATAAGAGCTATTGTAGTAAAAAGGAAAAGGATTGACAGTAGAAAGAGACTATAGGATGTTGATAGTAAGAGAGGAAGAAAAAAATTACTTTCTGGAGAAAGGAAGCCTCAAGAACAGGGCGGACATCGTGTTCACAAGATCGGGCATGACAAACTGATACAGCACCAGCTGAAGTATTGCAAACCACAAGTTCTTTGTTATTCCCTCAGCTACATGTCGTGCCACCGCATGACCGACCTAATCAGATAAACAGAACGATCAGAAAATACAAAAAAAACCGTGCTTTTGTTCCAATAGAAACTGTCCTGAAGCCTCACAGAAACATGGTATATTTTCAAATGACAACTATCAACAGCATTTCATAGTTTTTCTCAAGAGGATCAAAGGTACTGTACCTCGTGCCCGATCACAGTGGCAACTTCAGCATCCGACTTGAAATGTTCAAGCAAGCCAGTGAACACTACAATCTTCCCACCGGGGATGCAAAACGCGTTGACCATAGGCTCGTTAACCACAAGCACCTCCCAGTTGATCCCCTCGAGGTGAGAGCTCGCTGCCTTGGTATCTTTCTTCCTGCTCTGTTGAATCCATTTGTCATCAAGAATCTGATCATCTTTCGACCATCCCATCCCACTCATCGTCTCTTCACCACTCAAAGCCATCTCCGTCTCCTTCACTCCCCTATCACTACCTCTCTTAGTGCTATCCATTGAAGCATACCCTAAATCACTCTACACACGCTCATGGCTCAAACCTCTCTGCAACGCATCAATGATCTCTTTAGCTATCAGTCTAATCCTAATGCTCTCAGGGTGAATCGCAGGGAGGATTTTCCCCTTGTAGGTTTTCTTAATCTGCTCGAACTGGGTTTCCCCAACTCGCTTCTCCATGGATTTCGACAAGAGAACGAAATGTGTCCTCTTTGTGTAAGGAACCGTCTCCAAGTTGCCGAAAAACAGAGTGATCACAGCACCGGAAGTAATCAGCACCACCGTCCACACTGTCCTAGGGTTTTGGATCCACCGCCTGGGTCCGCGTGGCTTGAAATGACGAACCTGGTTACGATCGACGTAGTAATTTCTCTTGGGTAAGCTCAGAAACGGATTATACGCGATCCTGTTCGTCTTCTCGAGATATGTCCATGACCGTAACCCTACTTCGCGCGAAGAAATCGAGGAGAACCCAGAAAATTTGGCTGAGTGATTGGAAGACCCATTTGGATTGATTCTCGAGGAAACATGAGATCGAGGAAGAATCTTCGGATCTATATTACGTCGCAGGGAATCGAACACGAGTTTGGTTCTTCGGTACCATGACATTGCTGGGAACGGAGCTTGAAGGAGCAATCGAAGGATTTCGAGAGAAACAGGAAAGATTTGTGAAGAAATTTTGGGATGAAAGCTAAAAATTATATAATTTGAGAGTGAGATTCGAGAAAGAAGAAGAAGAAATAAAAAGTGGTCTTAAATATGACTGTAATCAAAGAGGCAGGCTTTTGACTCGTCGCCTCAGGGGAGGATGCTACAGAAAAGCGGAAACGGTACAATTTGCAAAGTAACCGGATGAAACCCGGTTATTTGTTTAATTGGCCGGTTTTGAGAGTCAATCAAACCAATGCTGGTAAATGGGGAGAGGTGGGCATTCGGTTAACATTTATGTGACAGAAAAGCCTTAACCTTATAACTTTGCTTCACATGGTCTAATTAATAGATGATATTTTTGATGAGTGCATCATATTAATACATTAACTCCAAAGATTGATGAAGAGAAATTAATTAATGAAAAGAAAGAAAAAAAAAACTACTGTTTCTTGAGAAGGAGAGGGCCAACGTTATCTCCATTAGCATTGTTATGCTTCACATGACTCCCATCACACAATGGAAATGTCCCCGACCTCCAACACCTATCATAAATAAAATAACATTAATACAAATATTGATTCATACATTTTGTTCGATAGTAAAACCTTATTAGCAAAATCTTACAAAAAGAAAGTTTTAGGCTTCGATTGTTTGTGTTTTCGTTTATTATGTATATGTATGATGATTTTAATAAAAATAAAAAATAGTTCAAGACTTCAAATTCGTACGTATGTTCTTATTTTGTTTTGAAAAGAGATGAGAAAGCTCAAACCTGCAATAGGGAGTTATGTTTTTGGAAAGCTCGGTGACGACGACGGAGTCAACGACCTTCTCTTCGTTCTTTCTGATCTCCGGATTGATTCCTCCTCCGCCGCCTTCTGCTCTCACCACCGCCATTCTCTGCTACACATCTAGATGTGTATAAGAGACAGGTCTATGAGCTGCACATCTCATCATGTCTATTTTAATAGCAAACTATGAGAAATGTTAATAACATCTTCTTATAACATCTTCTTATTAGGGAAAGTTGANGTTTTGAAAAGAAATGAGAAACCTGCAATAGGGAGTTATGTTTTTGGAAAGCTCGGTGACGACGACGGAGTCAACGACCTTCTCTTCGTTCTTTCTGATCTCCGGATTGATTCCTCCTCCGCCGCCTTCTGCTCTCACCACCGCCATTCTCTGCTGCTTCCTCCCCGTTTCTCCGGTGACTCGCCTCAACGGAAGGTTCCCGGTGTAACATAGCCCCGCGCCAAACGTGCTCATGCTGATGATAGCCATTGAAAACTCTCTCTCTCTCTCTCTCCCTCTCTCTCCCTCTCTCTCTCTCTCTCTCTCTCTCTCTCTATGTGTGTGGCAGTGATTTAGTGAAGAGAGAAACAGAGATTTGTTTATGAAGAAAGAAACAAGATATGTGACAGGTAAAGGGACGGAGAGCTTGTGGCCGTCACGCTCTCCCTATTAAATGACGTCGTTTACTATAACTAAGAGAATGCACACACACGTACGACTACTCTTATAGATGATTCTCATATACATACTTTGTAAATGAATTAAAATCACAATTAATAGAACATAAATTATTTACGAAAATCAAATATAAAAACCAAGTAGCATAATTCTGCATACATGAACAGCCAAGATAGAACCTAAACGGTCATGCTAACTTAATTTGCTACATTAATAACTAGACATTGAAGGTGGCAAGGTGCTATTTCGTTTTGATTATATTATAAAATGCGTCTGATTTACTTTTATAGTACACTTTGATAATCTGTTAGGTAGCTGAACAATTGATGATACTCCATGAAGAACATTATTTGCGTGGGAGGCATTAAGCCAAAATACGAGGAAGCGCTTGAACGGTTTAGATCAATTTTGGGTTATGATTTATGAAGCATTTTTTATTTATTGATATACATTCTTTTGACAAGTTGTTAGAAGTTTGGAAGATAGGAAAGAATTTGCTATTCAATATCTCCTCCATTTTTACAATACTACAAGTTTTCTTGTATATGAAAAGAGAACGAGTTTTCGATTTTTTTTCTGTTTTTAGAGGTAGTGTCAAATATAATGACCCCGCATACATTTAGTCCAATATGTATTATATTAAGGAAAAATATTCTAAATTTATTAAATAATGAAGAAAGATACAAAAAGAAGAATTACAATTTTTTTTACCATTTTAAAATATTTACTATGTATTTCTAGATGTAGTAAATTTTTTAGTATTGATATAGTAAATATGTATTACTATGTATTTTCGATGACACATTGCTAATACCAATCCAACTTGAATCAAATATCTCTTTAGTTTCATAACTTTTTTGAAATGTGTCAGTCAATGAAATTTAAGATTAGTTAGATTTTGAAGTCGAAATATCTACATAAATATAAATAAAATAGTTACCCAAGTATTCCTCCTAGATTGGCAACTAAATATTGGAAATGTGCCGGTCAATGAAAATTAATACAAAGCAGATTTTGTTTGAGTCTTAAAATCTATAAAAAGAACTCATACGTACATATATAAAAGCAAAAGTCATATATTTGACAATACAGTGAAAATGAATTACAAGATTGGATTCATGAGTTTAGTAATGATTTTTTCAATAATCATCTTATCTCTCATGGTTCCAGGTTAGTCTGTCTATGAACTGCACATCTCATCATGTCTATTTTAATAGCAAACTATGAGAAATGTTAATAACATCTTCTTATAACATCTTCTTATTAGGGAAAGTTGAAGCTGAACAACATTGCATTGGACTATGTAGCACCATTGTTGCGTGTCATATTGCTTGCGTGAATAAGGGATACCAATTTGGCCAATGCGTTGGCTGGAAAACATCAGATCAATGTTGTTGCGGTCATTAGTTGTTTCATATATATAAATGTATTGAAAATCATCAATAACAATTAATAAATATTTTATATTCAATAATTCAAGATTAAGACGAGATATAGGTCTCTCATAGCCATGTGCATAAAAACCGGATCCGAAAACTTAAACCGGAACCAATCAGAAATAATCGGTTTGGATCGGATTCGGTTATAAGTTATTTATCTGATGGGTATTAAATTTGAGAATCGTGGGTATCGGATCGGTTCTGGTTCTTACCCGGAACCGATCGGTTTATCCGAAATCAAAACATAGGCCAGTTTATTTTCTCGTCTCTCTCACAATTTAACTATGGCGATTGGTTAGCGATTGATTCTTCGTTGGTTCTTCTTCTCCACCTCTCTTCTTCATCTTCTCTGGATGACTTGCCATCACAATCAATCAAATCGCAGCGATGGGTTTACTCTCATTCAAATCGCAGCAATGGTAGTTTTTGAATCTGCAGACGAATTAGAAGAAGATCTGAATTGGGATTTTCTTTGCTTGTCAATATATACTTCGAATTAGGAGAAGATCTGAAGTGAATTTTTCTTTGGGAAACACGCTAAATGGTTATAGAGATTTAGTGCTTGGGCAGAGCTTGAAAATTAGGGGTTTGAGGAAGATGAAAGAAGAGGAGAGTTGTGTAGCTTTGACGATAGAGATCTCGATTTCGAGAGGGATATCTTGTGAATGAGAAGAGGAGAAGATGAAGAAGTTAAGAGAGAAGATAACATAGAAGGTGTTATCGATTCTTGAAGATCTTGTTGATTGATTAATGACAATTGCAGATCTTAGGGATGGTAAGGGAGCGTAGAACAATGTTATTTGATTCAATATTATTCTCAATTTTTTTTTGAATGAATTACTCTCAAATTCAACCAAACATATCGAATTAGGTATGGTATTCGGTTTATAGTTCGGATATACGATTACTTTTTTTTAAACTATTTTGGGTTTAAATGGGTAAAAAACCCCGAATCCAACCGGAACTGCTAGAGAACCGATTTTTTGGGTTTTTAACGGTTCTAAGAATTGAGAACCGAACAGATTCGGAACCGATAGGAACCGAATCGAAACACTTTCGGTATCTATATAGGTATAAATTCTCTGTACCCGAAAGACTCGGAATCGAACCGAATACCCGAATGTCCACGGTTAGTATCTTAACTTGTCTATTGTATCTCAAATTTATTCTTTTATTCTTTCATAAACTGGTCAACCAAGCCCTACACCTCAAAAATTATACTAGACCATCAAAAGTGAATGAAATGTCTCCAAATTGTGAGGATTTTATAAAATGGTTTTTTTCTAAATGAGCTTTGTTGATATTTTATAAGAGTTATAACTAATGTGAATGTTGTTTATATTAGAGTTTGCAGGAAAAAAATGTTGATGATAGGCGCATAACATAACCAAAAATGATATTTCTTTTGTACATAGACAGATGATTATAAAAAGAGAAAGAAATAGATTTTGATTCAAATTTGATGAGGACATTAAATCATTTGGTTTTCTTTTCTTGTAAAACATTTTTCACAGAAGATATTTATTTATTTTTGCAACTAAGAAATTCTGAATCGAAAACCCGACTAATTCCCGAAAATAAGTCGTGTAACAGTCGAGTTGTTCAATTATCGAAAACCTAAAACGTATCACTCTTGTATGTGAGTTGAATAAGAGTAATGACGAGTGAAACAAAATGAGTTGAATAAATTTTTTGTTCAATTAGTTGTTTTCAACCATATCGTAGAATAACAATTTTAGAGGAATAAAATTTATTTTTTATTTATTTAGTGGAATCAGTTTAATTTGAAGGAACACTATTTAACCTTAAATGAATGGTAGAATTCCATTGTCCTTTAAAAATTAACTTTAAATGTGTGGTAATGATTTAGTGAACAGAGAAATAGAGATTTGTTTATGAAGAAAGAAACAAGATATGTGAAAAATAGGGGTGGGCAAAAAATCAAACCGAACCGAACCAACCGAATTCAAACCGATCCAAACCAAACCAAAGTCTATACTAAAACATTTTGGTTAGAGATTTTGTTAACCCGAATGGTTTGGTTTGGTTTGGTTTATAACCGAACCGAATTGAAAATCCAATATGTTTATTATTTAATTAATTATATTGATAATATTAATTAATATTAATGAATTGAGTTTTTATAATTTCGTTTCTATGTTTTTACAAGTTTTGTTTAAGTTATTGAGTTTATATTTTTATATTACTCTTTTGTTAATATTAATTATTGATGTTGTTTGGGTTTGGTCTTGTAAATTAATTCGAGTAAACCGAACTAAAAACCAAACCAATCCAAACTAAACCGAACTATAATCAAACCGAACCGAACACAAACCAAACCGAATTAACTTTGGTTGAATTCAGTTAAAATTTTCTTAGACCCAACCTAAACAAACCAAACCGAACCCGAATTTAAACCGAAATGTCCACCCCTAATGAAAAAGGTGGAGGGACGGGAGAGCTTGTGGCCGTCCAGCTCACCCTATTAAACGACCTCGTTTGCTATAACTAAGAAGAATGCACACACGTACGACTCTTATAGATGATTCTCATATACATGCTTTGTAAATGAATTAAAATCACAATTAATAGAACATAAATTATTTACGAGTACCAAATATAAAAACCAAGTAGCATAATTCTGCATACATGAACAGCCAAGACAGAACTTGAACGGTCATGCTAACTTAATTTGCTACATTTATAAGCATGCATGTGATCGCTTGGTTGAGGAAAAGATAATCTATAAGCAGGAATAACGAGAGAACCATTAGTCGATTTTATAATTGTCAAGAAGAGCTGAGAGGAGCAGGAACCTTCGGAAATTGGAATTATACTACACTTTGATAATCTGTTAGGTAGCTGAACAATTGATGATAATACTCCATGAAGAACATTATTTGCGTGGGAGTCATTACGCCAAAATACGAGGAAGCCTATAGCTTGAACGGTTTAGATCACTTTTTTGTGGACAATGTCATCGTCCCTTTGTAATTATAAACTTATGTAAATGTAAGAAACAGATAATATGGAAATTTGGCTGAGAACAAGATGTGATTAACCAGACATCATATGAATCCATATATTTATGTTTATTTGATGTAAGCATTTGTAACTGTCCATCCTTCTTTAGTCAACACCTTCAGTTGACTTCCCATGTCTTTCCCGGTGAGTCGAATTAGCATTGGTTTGCTGGTGAGCTATCGACTAAAAATCTAGTCTCCGGTTCATGGACCACAACCAGAAATATTCAGCATCTTTCATGTATCCACTTATCGCAAAGCAAATAAATTAGATATTCAAGGAACATTTGCAAAGTATTGAAAAATACAGCAAGGATCCGAGATAAGCATATTCGGATCTGAGTGTTGCATGCTAAGATTAATGCAAGTCCAGGAACAACATGTTATTGTATAGTACCATGTTGGTTCTGTAGAATATATAAGGAAATGAATGATATGGAATTGATATGTAAATACATTTACCCTAGTATCTCTCTTGTAATCTGCTATATATGTCTTGTAGATCATTCTCTAATAATATCATACAATCATTCACCTTACATGGTATCAGAGCAACGATACCTAACTCTCTAAAAAATTACAAATGAGGTCTATGTAACGCCTTTCTTCAGGGAACACTTACTGATGAGGTCTATGTAACTCAACCACTGGGACTTGTGGATCATGATCATCCCGACTATGTTTGTAAGCTTCACAAGGCGCTTTACGGTCTTAAACAAGCTCTACGTGCCTGGTATGAGGAACTTAAAGCCTCGTTCATTGCTGCTGGATTTCGTAATGCAATTGCTGATACATCATTATTCATATATAATCGAGGTACATATGTTTACATCTTGGTATATGTGGATGATATCATCGTAACAGGAAATAGTGATGCCCTTGTTACCATGATTATTTCTAAGTTAGCAAGACACTTCTCGATTAAAGATTTTGGGAATCTCAACTATTTCTTAGGCATTGAGGCAAACAGAACAGCTGCTGGACTACACTTAATACAGCGAAAAATATGTGATTGATCTACTAACCAAGGCAAAGATGTTGGATGACAAACCTATCTCAACGCCTATGGCTCCACATCCAAAGATTTGCATCAACTCAGGCTCGGCATTATCTGATCCAAGTTAATATCGAATGGTCATTGGCAGCCTTCAATACTTAGAATTTACAAGACCAGATATTGCCTTCGCAGTTAACAAACTATCACAGTTTATGCATGCTCCGACCGATGACCACTGGCAGGCGGCTAAACGTGTTTTGCGATACCTCGCAAGGACACCATCTCACGGTATTTATCTCAGGGCTAACTCACTTCTCACATTACACGCATTCTCAGATGCAGACTGGACTGGTGATATAGATGATTATGTGTCTACCAATGCATACATTATCTATCTTGGATCCACCCCAATCTCATGGTCCTCCAGGAAACAGAAAAGTGTCGCAAGATCGTCCACGAAAGCGAAGTATCGACCAGTTGCAAACACCGCAGCTGAAATTCGATGGGTATGTTCTCTGTTAACTGAGCTTGGCATTGAGTTACTTTCTGCTCATGTCATCTATTGTGACAATGTGGACGCCACATACTTAAGCGCCAATCATGTCTTTCATTCCCGGATGAAACATCTTGCTATCGACTATCATTTTGTTCGTGACAACGTAGAATTTGGAGCAGTTTGGGTATCACATGTCTCGACAAAGGACCAGCTAGCAAATGTTTTGACGAAACCACTCTCTCGTGCTCGTTTCAGTGAGCTCTATGCCAAAATTGGAGTGACACAAGCCCCTCCATCTTGAGCAGACATATAGAGTATATAAGGAAATGAATGATATGGAAATGTAATTGATGTGTAAATAAATATACCCTAGTATCTCTCTTGTAATCTCCTATATATGTCTTGTAAATCATTCTTTAATAATATCATACAATCATTCACCTTACAGGTTCATGTGTTGTTTTACCAATTTATGATCATAAAACTTATCAGACAATTTTGTCAGAATCGTCCAAATTTTTGGTTATGAAGCATTTTTATTTATTGATATACATTCTTTTGACAAGTTGCTAAAAGTTTGGAAGGTATGAAGGAATTTGATATTCAATCTCTCCTCCATTTTTTACAATACTATAAGTTTTCTTGTATATGAAAAGAGAATGATTTTCCGATTTTTATTTTATTTTAGAGGTAGTGTCAAATATTATGCATATTAAGCAAAAATATTCTAAATTTATTAAATAATGAAGAAAGATACAAAAAGAAGAATTACAATTTTTTTTTACCTTTTTAAAATATTTACTATGTATGTATTAAAAAATTTAATATTGATGTAGTAAATATGTATTTTTAAATTTTCTATGCAACAACTCTATCTTACATTATTAATAAATACATGACAATAATCAACTTAACATTAAAAAAAAAAATAAGGATTATTTTTTTTAATTTATAAATTTTCGTTTGTTTCTTTTATATTTAAAATAATATTAAATTTTTGAATATTAAATTAGGATAGATATGTATAAAATTTACAGAAATAATAATAACTATATAGATATGTAGTAGATTGTGCTTGTATAATTTACCTCTGAAACCTTTAAATAAATTAGGCTATGCAAAAACAAAACAGTGGCATGAGCTGTAAATATTACCAAACTATAAGTTAAAATTTAAATTTATCAATTAATATATTGTTGATTGAAAGAATAAATTATCTTTAATGGAATTATATTGATTCGGAAAGAATTACTAAATGAGAAACAATAATTAAACCACAAAGAGATCACAACAATGAATCTTTCTTAGTCATGACATTGATGAGTGATGTATTGCGTTTTTAACACATTCTAACTATTATTTTAAAAGGTTTTTCGAGTCTTTTCTATATTTTTAGAGTCATTTCAGGTTGGAAACACGTTTGGATTGAGTCTAAGGCACGGAAAGAAGGATCGGGAGCAAAAGAGCAAGAAGATGGCATTTCCGGAGGGCGGATCGATCGTTCCACATTTGGATCGATCGATCCAAAGTTGACGTCCCGACCGAGAGAAATTAGATCGATCGTTCCACCCTCGGATCGATCGATCTAAAGTCCGCAAGCTGACCGAGAGCTTTTAGATCGATCGTTCCAAATTGGATCGATCGTTCCAAATTGGATCGATCGATCCAATTGCCGAAGATTTCCAGGAGCTTTTTAGATCGATCGATCTAATATTGGATCGATCGATCCTACCCCAAACCGACCGGTTCACTTACGCAGAAGAAAAGGAAATTTCGGTTTTTCCTATTTTCGATTGGTTTTGGAGTGGATTTCGAACCAGAACGTGATTAGACCTATAAATACTTATCTTTGGCCATTGTTTAGGCCAACGCTTTCTATTCTATTCATACTCTTGGGTTTTGTGCTTTGTAAGCTTGGGGAGACGAGTTTCTGCATCTTTGGAGAAGATTTCTGAACCCCTTTGGATTTCTTATTTATTGATTATGAATTTCTCTTCATCTCCTTGCTTGTTTTCTGCATCCATGTCTGAGTAGATCCATAGTTAGGTTTAGGGTTTTCAAGGGAATTTATGAATCATTGAATTAGACATAGATAGGGAATTATCTTGTGGTTTCTTCATCTATTGTTGATCTCATTGCTGAAACTTGATTAGCTACCTAGTTTCTGATCTTAGGTTGTTTAACGCATCAAAAGTGTTTGTTTAAAAGCCTGAAAGAACATAGATGAGCAAAACGTCCTTAGCCAACGAAAGCTGATGTTAAGGCGTTTTGTGAACATATCAAACTCAAAATTAATGCTTGTCTAGAATTCTAAGTTCAAACGACAGTTTAGATACTTAGGTTGTTAGACAAATTAATTGATACCACGACGGTGGATTGGTTATACAATTGTGTTTTGAGTTCTAGAACGGTTTATAATTCATTCCCTGAATAATTGTCTGATTCGTGATCTCTGAATTCCTGCGAATTGCCCTTGACCTAACGCTTGTTTTAATTGACCTTTAATCGCTTTTATTTACTATTTTCGTTTTACCTTAGCTACCAACAAATCATATTATTGTCTTAGCTTAATTTTGATCTAAAGAATCGTAGAGTAGCCTTTGGAACTTGTGGATTCGATCCCTAAATACTACAACATTTGATGTGCACTTGCAGTACTTATTTTAGGGTTAAAACTCTGCACATCAAGTTTTTGGCGCCGTTGCCAAGTTCCAATTGTGTTACCTTCGAGTCTAGGTTTGAAGTTTAGTCTAAGACCCTAACTTTCACTAACTTTTTCTTTTAGTGTTTTGTTTCTTACAGGTGATGGCCATGGATTACAATGATTGGCCACAAGAAGAAGATGCCACATTTGATGAATACATTCACGATGAGCAATATGTGGAGCCAATACTTGATGAGAGTGTACTCACATTGGAACAAATAGTTGAGTTGGATGAGCTTTGCAAAGAAAATCCAACGTTGACAAGGAGTGATCTAGCAGCTATGATTCGGTTGAACCTCATGTCATATCGGGCAGCACTTGAAGGAAGGAAGCTCACTTTATATGAGATAGAGATAGCCCATGCACTTGAGGAGGTAATATATTGGGTTCCACCAAGCTCAATACAAGGTACACCTTTCTTAACCTTGGAATCTCATGATGATGATGATAGTTGCATGCCTTACATTGAAGATGTAGCTTCTAGTTTGCACACTCCGCTGCTCATTGATGAATGTTATGATTTAATATGTGAGTTTGAAAGACTAGATACTTTAAGAGTAGAAAAGCTTGCTAGAGATTACCATGAACTGTGCTTTGATATTAGTTATTTATGCGCTTTGAATGTTCATGATCTTGAGTTTAAGTTTTCACTGCCTGAAGAATCTAGATCTCTTCTTGAAAAATCTTACCTAGGGGATGTGTTTGATATCAATATGATCTTGAATGAGATAGAGAACCCAAAGGTTGAGATAGATTCTAAGGATGATGATGTTTTTTATATGATTGATGGCGATGAAGTTGACTATTATGTGATAAACTCGTTTAGACCAGAAGTTGACTTTATCTTTCCACCAAATGCATTTGATCCTCGTGAGCATCTAACCATCAAGGAAGATTCAAAGATATATGCTACATTTGTAATAGACTTCCTTAATGCGAGTTTAGTCTCTTTGGCATGGATAATTGCATGCCATTTTGCACATTTTGTTTCTTGCCCTAACAGGAGAAGGATCAAAGGTGCATTGGCTCAGCCTTTTGATTCTCATGATTAACATATGTGCTCTGAAGTCAAGCTATAGACTTTAAACAAGCGCTTAGTGGGAGGCAACCCACTGGTAAGTGTATATATTTCTTTTTTCTTTAGTTTTCTAATTTTTAGTTTTGGTTTTAAGTGTTTCAGAAAAAAAAAAGAAAAAAAAAAGAAAAAAAAACGAAAATTGAAAGGAAAAAAAAACGGATCAGACCTACCCTCACCTCCCGTTCGACCACGAACATGTAAGTTCTCTCACCCCTTACATGTTTCTTCATCCTTAGCATTCTTTTCTTGCTTTCTTCACACTGGGGACAGTGTGATTTAAGTATGGGGGAGGATGTTCATCCATAACTAACACCATTTTCTTTCTTTTGGTTTCTCTTGAGTCTGTTTGATGTTTCTTGAGTCAGTCCAAATTGTTTTATTGAGTCAAAATCTTGTTGGGAACTATGAGCTTTTCTTGGAATTAAGCACATTGCATTGACACTTGAAGGACCATTGTTACAGTAGTTGATTGCAGATTTTACTAGGTATAAAACTGTGAGTGGATCAATCTAACAGAGAAAGTTCATGTTTCTGGAGAGTTCGAAAAATTCAGGGTTGACTCCGCACCAAATGAACCTTAATTTTCTCATCTTGGGGCTTGGTATACATCGAACCTGATTCCTCTTCCAGCACTTTAAAGATAAGTTTTGTCACAATTTCTCTTTGATCTTCCCTAAAGTAAAAAATATATATAGAAGTCTAAGTTTAAGAATGGCTGCCTGAGTTCCATAAAAAGGACAATGAAGGCGAGCTTACACTCATGAAAGCGTCTCCTCACAAGGAACACGAAAGTGAGTAGCACCGTTCTTCATCTATAGAAAAGAGAAGGAAAACTAGTCGAAAAAAAAAAAAAATGATACCCTAGAAAAGTAGGGAGAAATCGACTAAGAGAAGAGAAAATAAGAGAGATTGTGCAAATACTTTCTGTGTGTTCAAGAGCTTGGAAGGGAAAGAATCTATAAGTTCTTTGATCGATACTCCCTCGATGAGACCGCACGCTTAATTGATTATAGGGGTCAACAATGGATGTTTCGGATTCTTCTAAGGGGCTTGAACCGTATTTGAGAGATTGCTAAGCTTATGGTAAGTATACTGAACTATTATCTAATGTTGGCTCTGTGGTATGTGGATACAAGAGTGTTGGTCAATGTGGTGTTCTAGAGATATGGTGAGTTTCAGTTTTCAAACCTCGACTCTATTCTTAGTAATTTGCTTGAGGACAAGCAAAAGACTAAGTCTGGGGGAGTTGATGTATTGCGTTTTTGAGGATTTCTAACCTAATGTTTTCAATGGTTTTTTGAGTCAACATGTGTTTTTTTGGGTCTTTTAGTGTTTTATCGAGTCTTTTCAGGTTTTAGGCCGCTTTAGAAGAAAAGGAGTCATTTTGGGTACAAACGAGCATATGGAGATGCAGAACCATGCAGATACGTCTGAAGTTTGGCTTTTGATGAAGCACTTCCCACCGATGGATTGAGCTGAAATTTGGACACAGAGTAGAACTTTGAGTTAGCTTTCATATGGAATTAATTTGAAGTAGATCCAACGGTGCGATCAAAAGTTATGCCAGTTTTCGTGAAGACTGTCCAGCCTGACGAGAAGATGAAGCATGTGCAGAAAAAGTCCAGGGAACTATTAGATCGATCGTTCTAACTTTAGATCGATCGATCCAACATCTGGACGATACCAGGAGCTTTTTAGATCGACCACTCCAACATTAGATCGATCGATCTAACCCTCAGACGAGAAAAAGGCAATCTGAAACTTCCTTTTTTGCCCTGGAATCACCCTAACTCAACTTATTTCGACCATAGACCTATATATACTTATTTTTGGCCATTGTTTAGGCAACGCTTTCTTTCACATTCATACTTTTGGCTTTTGGCAATTTGTAAGCTTCGGGGAGACGAATCTCTGACTCTACATCTTTGAGAAGATTTCTGAACCCCTTTGGATTTATATTTATTTGATTATGAGTTTCTCTTCATCTCTTTGCTGTTTCTCTATTTCCATGTCTGAGTAGATCCATAGTTAGGTTTAGGGTTTCAAAGGAATTTAGGTTTTCATTGAATTAGACATAGATAGGGATTTATCATCCGTTGTCTTCACCTATAGTTGTGTTCATTGCTTAGACTGAATTGATCACTTAGTCTATGATTTAGGGTTTAATCTATTCATCAAAAGTGTTATAGATTGCTTGAAAGAACATAGGTGGGCGGTTTGTCCTTAGCCAACGAAAGCTGATGCTAAGGCAATCCGTGAACAAATTGAACCTGCTCGTTAATGCTTGTTTAGAATTCTAAGTTCAAACGACAGTTTAGATACTTAGGTTGCTAGATAAAGTGATTAATACCACGACGGTGGATTGGTTAAACATTCATGTTTGAGTTCTAGACTGAGCTTATTTATTCCCTGAATAATTGTCTGATTCATGATCTCCGAATTCCTGCGAATTGCCCTTGACCTAACGCTTCGTTTAATTGATTTTTACTTCGTTTATTTGCTATTTTCGTTTTTACTTGCAAACATAAAACCATATCTTTGTCTTAGCTTAATTTTGGTCCAAATAATCGTAGTGTAGCCTTTGGAACTTGTGGATTCGATCCCTAAATACTACAACATTTGATGTGCACTTGCAGTACTTATTTTAGGGTTAAAACTCTGCACATCAAGTTTTTGGCGCCGTTGCCAAGTTCCAATTGTGTTACCTTCGAGTCTAGGTTTGAAGTTTAGTCTAAGACCCTAACTTTCACTAACTTTTTCTTTTAGTGTTTTGTTTCTTACAGGTGATGGCCATGGATTACAATGATTGGCCACAAGAAGAAGATGCCACATTTGATGAATACATTCACGATGAGCAATATGTGGAGCCAATACTTGATGAGAGTGTACTCACATTGGAACAAATAGTTGAGTTGGATGAGCTTTGCAAAGAAAATCCAACGTTGACAAGGAGTGATCTAGCAGCTATGATTCGGTTGAACCTCATGTCATATCGGGCAGCACTTGAAGGAAGGAAGCTCACTTTATATGAGATAGAGATAGCCCATGCACTTGAGGAGGTAATATATTGGGTTCCACCAAGCTCAATACAAGGTACACCTTTCTTAACCTTGGAATCTCATGATGATGATGATAGTTGCATGCCTTACATTGAAGATGTAGCTTCTAGTTTGCACACTCCGCTGCTCATTGATGAATGTTATGATTTAATATGTGAGTTTGAAAGACTAGATACTTTAAGAGTAGAAAAGCTTGCTAGAGATTACCATGAACTGTGCTTTGATATTAGTTATTTATGCGCTTTGAATGTTCATGATCTTGAGTTTAAGTTTTCACTGCCTGAAGAATCTAGATCTCTTCTTGAAAAATCTTACCTAGGGGATGTGTTTGATATCAATATGATCTTGAATGAGATAGAGAACCCAAAGGTTGAGATAGATTCTAAGGATGATGATGTTTTTTATATGATTGATGGCGATGAAGTTGACTATTATGTGATAAACTCGTTTAGACCAGAAGTTGACTTTATCTTTCCACCAAATGCATTTGATCCTCGTGAGCATCTAACCATCAAGGAAGATTCAAAGATATATGCTACATTTGTAATAGACTTCCTTAATGCGAGTTTAGTCTCTTTGGCATGGATAATTGCATGCCATTTTGCACATTTTGTTTCTTGCCCTAACAGGAGAAGGATCAAAGGTGCATTGGCTCAGCCTTTTGATTCTCATGATTAACATATGTGCTCTGAAGTCAAGCTATAGACTTTAAACAAGCGCTTAGTGGGAGGCAACCCACTGGTAAGTGTATATATTTCTTTTTTCTTTAGTTTTCTAATTTTTAGTTTTGGTTTTAAGTGTTTCAGAAAAAAAAAAGAAAAAAAAAAGAAAAAAAAACGAAAATTGAAAGGAAAAAAAAACGGATCAGACCTACCCTCACCTCCCGTTCGACCACGAACATGTAAGTTCTCTCACCCCTTACATGTTTCTTCATCCTTAGCATTCTTTTCTTGCTTTCTTCACACTGGGGACAGTGTGATTTAAGTATGGGGGAGGATGTTCATCCATAACTAACACCATTTTCTTTCTTTTGGTTTCTCTTGAGTCTGTTTGATGTTTCTTGAGTCAGTCCAAATTGTTTTATTGAGTCAAAATCTTGTTGGGAACTATGAGCTTTTCTTGGAATTAAGCACATTGCATTGACACTTGAAGGACCATTGTTACAGTAGTTGATTGCAGATTTTACTAGGTATAAAACTGTGAGTGGATCAATCTAACAGAGAAAGTTCATGTTTCTGGAGAGTTCGAAAAATTCAGGGTTGACTCCGCACCAAATGAACCTTAATTTTCTCATCTTGGGGCTTGGTATACATCGAACCTGATTCCTCTTCCAGCACTTTAAAGATAAGTTTTGTCACAATTTCTCTTTGATCTTCCCTAAAGAAAAAAATATATAAAGAAGTCTAAGGTTAAGAACGGCAGCCCGAGTTCCATAAAAAGGGCTATGAAGGCGAGCTTACACACATAAAAGCGTCTCCTCGCAAGTGAGTTGCACCGTTCTTGATCTATAGAAAAGAGAAGGAAATCTAGTCGATAGAAAAAATAAAATGATACCCTAGAAAAGTAGGGAGAAATCGACTAAGGGAAGAGAACATAAGAGAGATTGTGCAAATACTTTCTGTGTAATCAGGAGCTTGGAAGGGAAAGAATCTATAAGTTCTTTGATCGATACTCCCTCGATGAGACCGCACGCTTAATTGATTAAAGGGGTCAACAATGGAGGTTTCGAATTTCTCTAAGGAGTTTGAACCGTATTTGGGAGATTGCTAAGCTAGTGGTAAGTATACTGAAGTACTATCTAATGTTGGCTATGTGGTAAGTGGATTCAAGAGTGTTGGTCAGATTGGTGTTCTAAAGATATGGTGAGTTTCTGTTTTCAAACCTCGACTCTATTCTTAGTAGTTTGCTTGAGGACAAGCAAAAGACTAAGTCTGGGGGAGTTGATGTATTGCGTTTTTAACACATTCTAACTATTATTTTAAAAGGTTTTTCGAGTCTTTTCTATATTTTTAGAGTCATTTCAGGTTGGAAACACGTTTGGATTGAGTCTAAGGCACGGAAAGAAGGATCGGGAGCAAAAGAGCAAGAAGATGGCATTTCCGGAGGGCGGATCGATCGTTCCACATTTGGATCGATCGATCCAAAGTTGACGTCCCGACCGAGAGAAATTAGATCGATCGTTCCACCCTCGGATCGATCGATCTAAAGTCCGCAAGCTGACCGAGAGCTTTTAGATCGATCGTTCCAAATTGGATCGATCGATCCAATTGTCGAAGATTTCCAGGAGCTTTTTAGATCGATCGATCTAATATTGGATCGATCGATCCGACCCCAAACCGACCAGTTCACTTACGCAGAAGAAAAGGAAATTTCGGTTTTTCCTATTTTCGATTGGTTTTGGAGTGGATTTCGAACCAGAACGTGATTAGACCTATAAATACTTATCTTTGGCCATTGTTTAGGCCAACGCTTTCTATTCTATTCATACTCTTGGGTTTTGTGCTTTGTAAGCTTGGGGAGACGAGTTTCTGCATCTTTGGAGAAGATTTCTGAACCCCTTTGGATTTCTTATTTATTGATTATGAATTTCTCTTCATCTCCTTGCTTGTTCTCTGCATCCATGTCTGAGTAGATCCATAGTTAGGTTTAGGGTTTTCAAGGGAATTTATGAATCATTGAATTAGACATAGATAGGGAATTATCTTGTGGTTTCTTCATCTATTGTTGATCTCATTGCTGAAACTTGATTAGCTACCTAGTTTCTGATCTTAGGTTGTTTAACGCATCAAAAGTGTTTGTTTAAAAGCCTGAAAGAACATAGATGAGCAAAACGTCCTTAGCCAACGAAAGCTGATGTTAAGGCGTTTTGTGATCATATCAAACTCTAAATTAATGCTTGTCTAGAATTCTAAGTTCAAACGACAGTTTAGATACTTATGTTGTTAGACAAATTAATTGATACCACGACGTTGGATTGGTTATACAATTGTGTTTTGAGTTCTAGAACGGTTTATAATTCATTCCCTGAATAATTGTCTGATTCGTGATCTCTGAATTCCTGCGAATTGCCCTTGACCTAACGCTTGTTTTAATTGACCTTTAATCGCTTTTATTTACTATTTTCGTTTTACCTTAGCTACCAACAAATCATATTATTGTCTTAGCTTAATTTTGATCTAAAGAATCGTAGAGTAGCCTTTGAAACTTGTGGATTCGATCCCTAAATACTACAACATTTGCTGTGCACTTGCGGTAGCTTTTATAGGGTTAAAACCTCTGTATCAATGAGGATGAGATTTTTCGATGACACATTGCTAATAGGAATCCAATTTGAATCAAATATCTCTTTAGTTTCATAACTTTTTTGAAATGTGTAAATCAATGAAAATTAATATTAGTTAGATTTTGAAGTCGAAATATCTACATAAAAAAAACAAAAGAGACATACACCACACAAGTATTCTTCCTAAATCAACTTAATATTGGAAATGTGACAGGCAATGGAAAATAATACAAAACAGATTTTGTTTGAGTCTTAAAATCTATAAAAAAGAACTCATAGGTACGTATGTAAAAGCAAGTGTGATATATTTGACAATAAAGTGAAAATGAATTACAAGATTGGATTTACGAGTTTCGTAATTATTTTTTCAATAATCATCATATTTCTCATGGTTTCGGGTTAGGCTGTATGAGCTGCACATCTCATCATATCTATTTTAATATTCTCTCCGTTTCACAAAGAGTGTCATTTTAAAGTTTTGTTTTTGTTTCACAAAGAATGTCATTTTATATTTTTAATGCAATTTTTAAAACAAAAATCCAGTTTTGACCTTGTAATATTGATGTATTAATTAGAAAGAAAAATGTGTTTAGTGTATTAATAAAGGATAAAATAGGATTTTTATTAGTTTTTTTAATATGTGTGAAAAAGAGTAGAATGACAGTCTTTGTGAAACAGAAGAAGTAGCAAACTACGAGAATATTAATAACGTCTTCTTATTAGGTAAAGTTGAAGCTGAACCACAATGCATTGGACTATGTAGCATGCTTGTTGACTGTCATATGGCTTGCATGAAGATGGGATACCAATTTGGCCAATGCGTTGGCTGGAAAACAACCGATCAATGTTGTTGCGGTCATTAGTTGTTTCATATATAAATGTATTGAAAAACATCAATAATAATTAATAAATTCGTTTTTTGGGGGTCAATTTATAATTAATAAATATTTTTGATTCGTAATTTAGTATTTTGTAGTTAGTAGTAACATATGTAGATCATGCGAGTGTTGACAATTTTGATCAGTTTTTTTTTTTTCTCTTTTTTTTTCTCCGAGACTCAGGAACGCTAACCTTTTTTCTTTTTAATAGCTAGGTAAATTTTGGATTCAATAATTCAAGATTAAGAGGAGATATAGGCATCTCAACTTGTCTATTGTTACATCATTAAATTTTCTCTTCAAAAGCTTTGAATACATCCAAATTTATTCTTCTATTCCTTGATAGACTGGTCAACCAAGCCATACACATCGAAAAATATACTAGACTGTCAAAAGTGAGTGAAATGTCTGCAAATTGTGAGGACTTTAGAAAAGAGTTTTCTTCTAAATGAGTTTGGTTGATATTTTATAAGAGTTATAATTAATGTGAATGTTGTTTATATCAGAGTTTGCAGAAAAAAAAATATAATTTAACATATATTAAACATAAAATATTGGAGGCAAAATTTGATGATGTGTCGGTGTCAGCACCACAATTTTTTTTTAGTTATTTGATTTTTTAAAAATCTATTTAAATAATTAGACTAAACTAATTGCCAAACATTGGATTTCCTAATCTGCATTAATCCACTACTAATCTTATCTATATTCCCAAACACACTAACCATAATTAATTAATTGAAGAGTATTTTTAGGAAAAACAAAAACCATACCAATTAATTACATTCAAATTTTTATATAAAAACATATATCATTACTCTTATAATTACCCTAAAACTTATACGATTAAATTTTATATATTTCTAAAGTATAAAATATATTGCAAAAACATGATTAGAAAAAAAAATTCTTGACAATATGATATATTAAATTATATGTTTGTAAAAACATATTTTTATTAAATAATAAAAATGCTCATTAATTGTTATATGATTTACCTACATCTTATATGATATTTTTAGTTTAATTTTATATAATAATCATAAATTAATTATTCTATATTAATATATAATTTATCTTTTTAATTCAAAAACTCATAATTATTTGATTTAAATCTAAATGAAAATGTATTTATTATAAAAGAAATACCTAACTTACCTTACATAATTTCACCTACGCTGGTTATTCGTATGCAAATATCGTTCGACAAAATTTCATCATATTAACATATATAATTAATTTCATTCATTTTTAAAAATTAAATTAATTTTTAAAATTAATTCAGTGCATGGCACGAGAGTAACCCAGTATTGATGAAAGGCGAATAACATAACCAAAAAATGATCTGCAAACGCTCTTGGAATTGGATAAGTTTTGAGTAATAACGGAATATAAATTATCTAAAATAAATTTTTTATTATATTTTATATATTATTTGATATCATAAAAAAATAATATAAAAAAGGAGCACGAAGAGACACAAAACTATATCTGATCAAAATCGTAAAAATCATAACAAAAAAAATCTGGATAATGTTGGAAATTAGTTTCTTTTTTAATAATATTCAATTTATATTATTTTCTTATAATAATTAGCCCAACTATCAATATATTTTAATTTTTTTTTATGATATCAAATAATATATAAAATATAATAAAAAATTTATTTTAGATAATTTATATTCCGTTATTACTCAAAACTTATCCAATCATACAAAAAGTTCATTCCACAATTTTTCATTTTGTATATTTAAATTATTCTGCAACTTAATTATATTTTCAAAATATTATATGGTTATTCAATGTTACTAATACGAGCCATTGTCTAATGTCTAGTATATTTTCTATTTCTCTCAGGTATAAATTACAAATTATTTCCTTTTTAAAATTTTTGTAAATTACTTTTTCCCCTTTAGAAATTGTATTAGGTTTGGTCAGAGGAATCTGTCAAATTTTGATATATCAGAAGCACGAGAAAGTCTACTAAATTCTAAAATCTACTTTGGTAATTCTCCGAAATTCGTCCGCTTTCTTCTCAATTTCACGAGAGAGAGAGAGAGAGAGAGAGGATGGAAGTAAGATCCGCAGCGAAGCTTCGGTGTCAACGCATTGGCTGCAACGCCATGTTCACCGATGAAGACAATCCAGAGGGCTCTTGTCAGTTTCATGCCTCTGTACGTCTTCTTTCCCCTCCTTCTTCTCCGTTTCTTCAGTTGATTCTTTTTCGTTCTTTCTTGAACCTATTAAGAATCTGGGCGAATTGTGGAATTTACGATGATATGCAAGTGGTCAATTAGGTTTTTGATTAGCTGTTGACATGTTTGATATCATAGATGTGTAAAGCCTTGAACACAGCTCTTTAACTCTCTAATTTGACAGATTAAAACTAATTTTTTGCTTGCAATCTTTGAATTTAGAGTTAGCTTGGGAACAGCTCAATTTAGACTGTCCATGGAAGGGTTAATAGAACAATTGATGGAAGCAAACAAAAGTGTATGATTTGTGTAATTAGAAACAATCTTTACAAGGAAACAACAATAGAATGTAAACAAGTCATGTTTATGCTGCTATATTCATCTTTAACATTTGGATAATGTCTTTCGTTTTCATCTATTTGCTTGGAGATTTCATTGTACCTTTACATCTTCTTTTCCGGTTGTGGCTGGCTGGTCTTCTCGGCTTTTGTTCAAGCAGGGAGTAAGTCAAATTTGCTCTTGGAATACTGTTTATGCTTTTGTTTTTCCCGTTTTACACTCTATCTGCTCAGAGGATTATAGCTAGAAATGTTCAAACTTGCAGCCGTTTTTTCACGACGGAATGAAAGAGTGGAGCTGCTGCAAGCAAAGAAGCCATGATTTCAGTTTGTTCTTGGAAATCCCAGGGTATTGATTTGATGATATCATTGTCAACCTCCTCGTCGAAATAACCCGTATGTTTTCGTGTTGTGTGG
>JAHZTW010000002.1:65896411-66007395 GCA_020283515.1 Alliaria petiolata | reverse complement strand
ACTCAAACGGCTAACCCTAGCCAATTTCTCTAACACCGTATATATACTACTTAACCCTCAAGTCTCTACAGAAGCTCTTTCCATACTCTGGATCTTCTTAATCACATGGTTAAGGTAAACCTTAATCCTCCATCCCCTAAAAAGCTTGCATTCGTCGGAAACCTCCACCCGATCGGTAACTTACCCCACAAGTCACTCTATACGACCTATCCCTCAAGAACAAACCTTTCATGTTCGTAAACTTTGGAGCGACTCGATAGCTGATGCTTTTGAAGAGATCAGAAAGAATCACAATATTGAGTTCTCAAACCGACCCAAAATCTCTAGCCTTCAACTATCATCCCTACGGAGATCATTGGAAGCAGTTAAGAAAGGTCGGCGCTCTTCATCTCTTGAACATAAACGCCATGAACCGGTTTTAGACGATGAGATATGAAGAGATCTCAAGTATGTTGAAGACTATTAATGTTTCAAACGTAAAAGGCGAAGATATCGATATAACGGATATGTTCAACACCGTGGTGAGCAATGTCTTCCATATGTTCAACACCGTGGTGAGCAATTGGCTATTTTTTTTAAAAGATGAATGTTATGTTTTCATTATAGGGGAATAGAGCAGTATAAGAAAAGAAAAATCTAGTAATGTTAAATTATTGTATAATTCCTCCTTTTTTCACTAGTGAAACTAAAATCTAAAATGATCATGAGATGTGATGGTCCTTATATACAAAATATATTCCATATGCTATATAATAGAAACATGATTATTCATATAAATGAATTAAGAAAAGAAAATAAAAATAATAATAATTAAACTTCCAACTGAAAACATATAATCGTGCGACAACGTGGTTTTTTTGGAGGGAGGGAGGGGGTTAAAACTTAAAACAAACAACATAAGACCAAAAAAAAAAAAAAAAAAAACAAACAACATCTTTATTTATTTTTTAATAATCTAGAAAAGTAAAAGTAAATGCGAGTAACAAAAGAAATACACCTCCACGGCTCCACCACCATTCTATGCGTATCATCATCTTTTTCTTTTCATGGAAGCTTGATCCATTCGATAGTTTTTTTACCAGTATGTGGCCTTTCAAAGAAATATTTCATGTAATCCGAATATACAGTGCTCTTGTATAATGGCTTCTCACCGTTCTCTAGCACCTCAGCTAGTGGCTCGATAGCAGAATCATTATTCGGTCCGCAATAAAATGCAAACGAAATCCGGCTAAGAAACTGATTAGCCATCATCACATGCTCCACGCTCTTGTACCGATCGTTGCTCATGACTTGTAGTATGTCTCCAATGTTAACTACAATGGCTCCCCTAACGGGAGGGACATGGAGCCACTTGTCACCGTAGCGAGCATAAAGGCTGCCTATTATATCGTCTTGGAGAAGAAGTGTGAGGGTGTTGATGTCGGAGTGACGGCCGGTTCCTACGGCGAGCTTCGGCTCGGGACACTCGGGATAAAAGTTGATGTTCATCCTCAAAGTTCCCATTAGGGTTTGTTCTTTGGAGTGGTCCATGCTTGCGTTTAGATTGTTCATTAGTATTTCAAGAATCTTCTTACCTATCGGCTTCATCCTATGAGAATGATTTACAACTTCGTCCCTGCCACAAATACTTGTTAAAACCTTCATCTGATACACAAACTAATTCTCTTTATTGTGTTACTATTGCATAAACTTCGGTTTTTTCTTCAAACATTATTGTAGAAATAGTTACATTTATTTAATTATTTGTGATAGCCTTCCAGTGTGCAACTAGTAATTATTTAGAGGAATATGTTGAATAAGTTGATTTTTTTATTAAATAATACTTTGTAAATATATATGAATTTTTATTATCTTTTTTAAATATAATTTCTTAAGACTTTACACGTGAAGATGTTTTGAATTACCGCAATTTGTTTTGTTAGTGTTTCTGAATTTTTAACAAATATTCATACAATTTATGAAAACCATAAAATTTCATTAAAGCTTTCTGCATATTTTTGGATTTTTTTTTTTGAAATGTAACTTTTGAAAATGCCTCTTAAAAAAAAAATCTTCCCATGAAGGGATATATCTAGAAGATTAGATCTATACTACTACTTAATTTGCATTCAAAAGACAAAAATAATAAACTCAACACTCCAAAGAGCCATACCTGCACACAGTAGGCCATGTGGCAGCGAAGTCCACTTGGTCGGGACGATACTCAAACTTGATAAAATCCCTCCACTCCAACTTAGCGTCCTCGTAAGGATTGAAACTTGTCATGTACCAAGCCGTTTCTGACACCGAACTTCCCTTCCAATACCGTTTCTTCTCCTCCGCGGGCAAACCGAAAAACCCACGACCAGAAGCTCTCAGTTTGTTCATCTCATCCACTGAAACTCCATGGTTCACTATCTGGAAAAACCCTAACGTTGCAGCCGCCTTACAGATCTCCTCCGCAACATTTGGGTTTTTCCAGTCAGAAACGTCGATAACCGGAATCACCGGTGATGTTAAACCGCCTTCAACAGTCGTTGTCACGGCGTCTATGATGAGTTTCTCAGCGGTGACTCTTTTCTCCGGAAGTTGAATGTAACGTGACGGCAATGTCTTTGGAGATATAACGTCGACGAGACCTTTTACTCCGTTACGTTGGTTTACTACGAAATCAGTAACGGCGTCGTCGATGAGTATGGGCATTTTTTTTTTGGGTTAGTGGGAAGAGACAATAAGAGAATGTAATGAAAATGTGATGTTTCTTTGTCATTGTTTGTGCCTTGATATATACTCTCTCCGTTTTACAAAGAATGTCATTTGAGAATTTTTCACACATATTAATAAATCTATTAAAAACTCTATTTTACCCCATATTAATACACCAAATACATCTCTCTCTAATTAATACACTAAAACTACAAGGTTAAAACTAGATTTTTCTTCAAAATTTTGCATTAAAAATATAAAACGACATTTTTTGTGAAACAAAAATTAAATCTCAAAATGACACTTTTTGTAAACGGAAAAGTAGTTTTTTTTCCTTTTGGATAACCACTAAGTATGTTTTAGTTTTTTTTTTCTCTATTCTTTTTTAATAATTGAAATTGCCAAATAGGTAGTGTGGGTTGTTAGACCATGTTGGGTCAATCATGATGATATTAAAATTCGTATATTCATTGATTAAACAGTGGTTAAACAACTTTAATAAATAAATTTAAAAGTTATACGTACAGTACCTTGATATAAAGCATGCTAGGCGCTTTTACACCGTTTGGATTTCACGTTAATCAAGCATGTTGAAATACTCCCTCCGTTTCACAAAGAGTGTCATTTTAAGGTTTTGTTTTTGTTTCACAAAGAGTGTCACTTTGTATTTTCAATGCAATTTTTAAAACAAAAATCCAGTTTTGACCTTGTAATATTGATGTATTAATTAGAAAGAGAAATGAGTTTAGTGTATTAATAAGGGGTAAAATAGGATTTTTATCAATTTTCTTAATATGTGTGAAAAATAGTAGAATGACACTCTTTGTGAAACAGAGGGAATATATGATTTAGGTCTAGGCAGGCGTAGACGGGTTAAACAGGTTAAATCCACCTATTTTATTTTATAATAAAAAATGCAAAACGGCAACGTTTTGATAATTGAACCATAGTGTAAAAGGATGTTGTTTTGATTTTCATGTATTATACTGAGAGTCTGACTAGTTAAAAAAAAAGTTTCTCGTTTTTCTTTGTCGCGTTTTCAAAACTGAAAGTTATGTTTCGTTGTTTTCTCTTCTCTACCCGAAGGATTCTGTTTTTGAGTCGATTCTTGTCATCACCTAAAGCTGCATGCCTGCATCGACGACGCTGCGTTGTCTCACGCATCTCCGGCGAGTTCATGTCTCTGTTTTCTTTTTCTTTTTTTCTCTCTGTTATTCTTTTCCCTTATTCCAATATTTAGAAATTATGGTAATTCTATATTTTTGTCTTATTCGATCTATCATCTAATTAGAGAAATTTACAAATTATATTATTATAGGGTTTCTGCCAAAAAAACTTTCCAAATGACATATTTTTACAAGTTTACCCTCAACTTGCAAAAAATATACGTCAAATCATGAAATCAAATTTAACCTACAATATAATCTTCTTCTGTTTTTTTTTTAAAAAGTGTTTACCATCACATATATTAGAGTTTTTTAATTGTAGAAGTATATTTAGACTCCTCATCGCAAGAGTTTTTATTTGATATGTAGTTTGTCCTAGTTTAAAAAACTTGATTATGATGACAGCGGGTTATATTGAGAATTAAATTCGACTTCGTGGTTTGATATGCATTTTTTGCAAATCTTTTATATAGTATTTAAGAAACATTTTTAAAGAAAAACCTTACCATTACTTTTATTTACAGACATGTCATGCTGATGTGTATCAACAGAGTGCTTCTAAGAATAAAATAGAAATGAGTTCAAATTACTAAAATAATTACAATAAATACCACTCATATTAATTTGGCTAGAGAATCAAATATCTCTTATTAAACTTGCCATATAATTGCTGTAAGAAAAAACTAGCTATATAATTAATTATTAATGAAAAATCTCACTCTCTTTTTTTAATTGGTAGCCACGAAAAATTAGTTACTAAATATATATATATATATATATATATATATATATATATATATTAGCCAATCAAATAAAATCAGTAAGATTTGATATCCAATTATATCATATAAATTATTTTTAAAACTATTATATTTCTTTTATCATCTTTGTTTAACTTTATTTTTAAAATAAATTGAATTACCACATCAAACATATAATAAAAAATCTAATTTTTTTTGTTTGTGCATATGCTATGATTTGAATTTCTTAAAACAGAAAAAATCACTAAAATTGTTAAAAGTCCTAGATCAGTTTTTTTTTAGTGATACTTTATAAACCTATCCTATTATAAAAAGGATCTAAATAATCAGCAATCATAAGTCCTCATATAGTAGTCATTCAAAATTTTAAAAAATTATTCGTTTTAAGTCATTTCTTTAATTGAACTATATAATTAGACATAAAAATAAACTTATATAAAAATTTTATTTTGATCACTTTTTTGAAAATATTATAAAATATTTTAACTTATTATATAAGTTAAATTATTTGAAATATTTTAATTGATAAAAAATAAAATATTTTAGATATTTTAAATTGATTAAAAATATTAAAATATTTTAAATTAAATAAAACTTTTCAAAAAATAAAAAACCAGATTGAATTCGTGGTTTGGAAGGAGAGTCCACGAATCATGTTCTTTTTTCGTGTTCTTTGGCAAGACAAGTTTGGGCGTTGTCAGACTTTCCTATTCCTTTGTCATGTTTTCATCCTTCTTCTCTTTTTGTGAATTTTCATTATCCGATGTTGATGGAGAAGAACATTAAAATTCCATTAGAGACTAGGAGAATGTTTTCTTGGATTTTATGGTTTTTTTGGAAGAATAGGAATAAGCTTGTGATTGAAGGTCTTCAATTATCAGCCTTTGAAACGGTTTTGAAAATCAAAGAGGATGCAAATCTTTGGTTTTTAGCTCAGAATGGTTTTAAGATTAGCCAAAGTGAAAATATAGCTACCGATAGGTATCTTTTGCGTTGGAAAAAGCCTCCTAGGGATTGGCTTAAATGCAATATTGGTGTTTCCTGGTAAAAAAAAAAGGAATTAACGGGGTGTTCGTGGGTTTTACGTAATCATGAGGGGTCGGTTTTGTTGCATAGCAGAAGGGCCTTTGGAGCTTCTGAAAGTTTGTTTGAAGCAAAGTGGTATTAACACAAGCCCAAGACAAAGCTATCAAGCCCAATGTGATGTCATGAGCCCATGTAATTAGGGTTTTCTACCAAGCTTTAGATTCATATAAATATGTTATGTTATGCATTGATGTAAGCAACTTTGGCTGCAAAAACGCAGCCTCTCTTTCCCATTTTATGAATATCAATCGATCTTTATGAGCTCTTGAAGACAACACAAAACAGTTCTTTCTCTTTTACATTTCTTGCACAATAAAGCTCAATGAGCTATTTCATTTCAAGCCTTAGCTTTCTATCTCAATAAGCTCTAAAGAGCATAAATCTATCTAAGTTTAAATCCGCTTTCAAGTGGCTGGGTTTTAAATGGGCTATTGACTGTATGACTAGCCATAGATTGAAAAAGATTGTTTTTGCAATGGAAGCTAGTGAGCTTATGGGCGTTATTGCTAGACCAAAAGCTTGACCCTCCTTCCGGTTTTATGAAGTTGAAGCTAGGAATATTTTGGCTAAGATAGATGATTGGAGAGTTGAATGTGAATCTCGGAAGTCGAATAGAGGAGCGTTTCTCATCGCTCAAAGCATCACTATGGATTTTAGGTTGCAATCGTATGTGGCTTTGGGTTTTCCTGAGTGGTTATCTGGTGTTTTTGTTGATGAGAAAGCGGGCTCATCTATGCGTTGATCCTTCTCTCTTTTGTCTAGTAGATCCGATTTTTTTGGTGGGATGTATATTCTTTGACGTCCCTGTGGTTTATCTGTTCTTTATCTGATTGTTTGTATAGTTGAACCTTTTTCTTCAATATAAATTCCTGAGAAAAAAAAAATAAAAAAAAATCAGACGTTTAGCCCAAAAAAATCTTTTTAGCCAACGAAAAAAAAGTCAGGGTGGTGATACCACGTGGACATGATTAATACCGCATGAACGTGATTCATGTTCATAAGGCCCACGACGAATTCACTAAGAATTTTTCATTAAAAATAATTAATGGGCGAATTATTATTACTTTTGTCACCTTTTAAAATTTTTTTTTTTTTTATATGATGCATGTGTTAAGCGAAGTAGGACCTCATATTTGGACCAAAATCAAGCGAAATAAGAACGATCACAGGGTCAAATAGGGATGGGCATAACGATTCGGTATTTGGTTCGGTTATTCAAAATAAAATAAATATTAAAATATAATATTTTTTTAAAATAAAGCAAATCGTAAATACAAATTTCAAAAAAATAGAGATCTGCTCCAATCCGTAAATTATATATTATATCAAAAATTTGTAATGTTTATATATAACTTATTTATTTTTAATAAATAGAAAAGGTTAAAAAGAATAAACACGATAAGAAAAACATATAATAACTTTATAGTAGTTAATAAATATCTATATTAGTTAATAAATATTAACAAAAGAAAAGTTTATATTAAAGTTTTAAGTACTTAATATTATTTTTAAAAATATAAAATACCGTTTTTTTGTTTCACCATATAATTTTTTTTATAGATTTACTTTTTATATATATATATATATATATATTTTTAAAATAAAGATAGTTCTTTCATCTATTTTCACTTAATAGTTCAAAGCATCCTTGAGTGTGGTTTTTCATTGGGAACCATCTAAAAGACCTCAGACTCGGATCTTTCAAAGCTTGCAAATCACTAATCGACATCATGTATAGAGGGTTCTCCAACGCTGAAAAAGGGAAAGGAATTTCCTACTCCCAAAACTTTCCAACCAAGAAGCGCATCAGGACCCCATACCTTGACACCACGAGCCTCATTGAAGAAAATTCCCTGGTCCTGATTGGAAGACTCACAAACCCAAGAGAACAGAGGCTTTGGGCGATGATACCCTCCATTTCAAAGCGCTGGCAGCTCAAAGGAAAAGCGATAGGCTCAGATCTGGGAAATGGGTGCTTCCAGTTCCGATTTGACCTAGAAGAAGACTTAGAAAAAGACCTCAAAAACCGGCCATACATCTTTGCTAGATGGATGATATAATCATCGAACAATGGGAGCCCATCATCTTTCCTATGTTCCCATCACAAATCTCATTCTGGATCCGGCTAAAGGGGATCCCACTCCACTACTGGCATGAAAAAATTCTCCGCAACATAGGCGAGGCTCTAGGAGACCTCATGGGAATGGAACTCACAAAGACTGAAGCAAAAATCCGGGTGTCCATCAACGGACTCCAACCGCTCATCAAAGAGACGGTTATAGATTTCTCCACAGGCGACGAAGCTTTAATCACATTGGTGTATGAACGCCTTGATAACCACTGCTTAATCTGCCAAAAACTTATTCATGAAGCAAGAGACTGCCTGGAAAAACCTATCCAGTCCACAAGGGACAGAGAAAGAGAAAGAGACTCGAGCTCGTACCGAGACAGCGACAAGAATATAAAGGACAAGGAACAGGACTTCAGCCAACGAAGGGAAAGGCATGGGAAACCTTTTGGTGTTAGCCTCCAACCAAGGGATATGCATATGTCCCCGACAAAGACAACAAGCTACAGAACCCATCCCACGAATTCCAATGACCATAACTATATGGCACAACGAACCCTCGATCTGCAAGGGAAAATGAAACAAGAAGGCAAGATAGTGAAGATCTACGGGAAAAAACTGAGAAACAAAGCACACTCAAGAGACAGAACACACATACCAAGCCTACAATGGCGTGAGAAAACTCCAAGCTACAATGCTCCTCCTGCTGCAGGTTCTGAGACACCAAGACCATTACAACGTATGCAGGAAACTTCAATGCGGAACCCGAGACTACCAAATATACCTACAACTGAGGAAGTTATGGAAGAGCTACGAAAGGTTACTTACAATTACACCAAATGTGGGGATCCAGTGGAAAGTGCAGCAAGGATGCAACGGGTCATCCAAGGAGAGGAACATGATCTAATGGCAGAGACAACAGCCTCTATTGTCGCACCGGCTACAATATCCTATCAAAGGACCCTCCAATTTTGATCAGGAGATGCAACCCCCACTCAGACAGAAACTCCTACAGAGATTATCCAGGATACTATTCCGGAGCCGGCAGAGCCACACATGAAAAAGAGAGAACGACCCCCAAAGATAAAAGGCAATAGTCCAAGGCCGGTGTTTAGTACTAGCCTACGAGTGAGCAGAATGACCTCTCCCAAGGATCACCACGACAGAAAAGCTGACAACGTGCATCACATTCACAGGCAAATACGGCAAACTCGAGGATTAACCCCCAACAAATGACAACAAATGCAAGTACAAATGGAGCAACCCAAAACATAACTATCGTACCAGCCATCTCAACGACGTCGACGGTGGATTTTCGGCGTCTGCAAGATCGTCTTCCTTAAAGGTAGCAAGCTGGAACTGTTGTGGACTGGAGAATCCCATGACAATCTGGCGTATAAGGGAGATACGAAACAAATAACTCATATGAGTATGTGCTGAAGGAACTCTAATCGCTAGGTTACACCTCAAACAAGCTAATACCTCCACATAGTGTAGAGAGAGAAGGCTTGGCGCTTATATGGAACCAAAATGTTACTGTGGATATCCTTGAAGGTTACGACAATTACATCGACTCTGAGATCACCTACAAGAACAACAAATTTCATTCCACGTTTGTGTACGGTGAACCGGATAGAGGCAAGAGGAAAGTGATATGGGATAACCTTACTACAGTTGCACTGAGAAGAGAAAGACCTTGGTTTCTAACATGAGACTTCAATGAGATACTGGATAACTCTGGGAAGGTAGGCGGGCCAGTAAGGCCAGAGGGGTCCTTTGGAGACTTTAGAGAGTTTTTCTCTAAATGTGACTTATATGATCTCCAACACTCCGGAAACTCTCTATGAAAAGGTACAAGATACTCGCACAATGTCCACTGTCGACTGGACATAGTCATATCAAACAGTGCCCATGCACCGAAATGTTTCCGACGGGAAGATGCAACTATCTCAGGTTCAAAGCATCTGCCCATAGACCAGTGATATCCTTCTTTGAATCTGCACTACACAAAAGAAGAGGCCTTTACAGATACGATCGAAGAATGAGAGGCAACAAAGAAATTAAAAAGCTATTAATGAAAGCATGGAACCTCTCCTCAACGGACTCAGTGGAACAAAGAATCACCATCTGCAGAAAGGCAATTTCTAAATGGAACCGAGAGAATCACATTAACAATAAGAAAGCCATAGAGTAAATAAAGCAGACAATAAAGTCGGAACTAGGGGACTTACAAGGCATAAGAGGAATTCTGGAAACAAACAGTTATGGATCGTGCTAGGGGACAAAAATAGTGGTTACTTTCATGCAGTAACAAAAGGAAGGAAAAGAATCAATGCAATAAACATCATCGAGGGTAAGCAAGGGCAAACTTATTTTGAAGAACCTCAAATTGCAAAGACCATCGCAGAATTTTATACTGATCGTTTCTCCTCAAAGTAGACACATAGGACCGCCACACTCAACAATATATTGTCGACAAAAGTATCCCCTGAGGATAATGCCAGACTCATTGCGGATCCTACTCGAGATGAAATCTGTGTAGCTCTTTTCTCTGGTAACCCATATAAAGCACCAAGTCCAGATGGCATCTCGACAAGCTTCTTTTAGACAAACTAGGAGGTAGTAGGAAGTGCTATAGTTGAGGAAGTACAAGATTGCTTTCATTCGGGAATCCTGCCAAGATCAATCAACAGCACTCACGTCAGGCTCATCCCAAAGATAACAAGTCCAAAAGCGGTTGCAGACTATAAACCTATTGCCCTCTGCAATGTGTACTATAAGATAATATCAAAGGTCCTAACTCTGAGGCTACAATCCATTCTGGATGGCATCATATATGAGAATCAATCAGCCTTTGTGACTGGTAGGGCAATTTCTGACAATGTTATGATCACACATGAAGTTCTGCACACTATCTTAAAAGCTCAGGGGCAAAACAAATGTTGTTCTATGGCTGTGAAAAGGGATATGAGCAAGGCATACGACCGCTAACAGCGGTTCAACACACCCTGGGGTTCCACCCTAAGTGGATCAAGTGGATACATCAATGCGTGTCTACAGTATCTTACTCCTACCTAAGTGGATCAAGTGGATACATCAATGCGTATCCCAATAATAATCTTTTTAACACACACAATTCTAATAATTTCTCTTTTAACTATCCAAATCCCAACAATTTTCAATTTCAAAACCAATCTTCCAACCAACCCCAAAATATACCAAATTATGCTTTACCACCAAATTTCTTCATGCCATCATCTATTCCAAATTACTATGCATATTATGGATCGATGATGTCATATTCATCTCAAACACCTCATTTTTCTTCTACTCCAACGGATAATAATTTCCTTTTATAAGGTTTTATAACACGTTTATAAGAAGGTTTATAAGAATATTAGAACTTTATAAAGCCTTTATTATAAGACATTTATAAGGCTTTATAAGACATTTATAAGGAGGTTTATAAGAGCACTAGAACTTTATAAAACTTTTATAAGATTTTACAAGAAGTTTATAAGGAGGTTTATAAGAACACTCAAACTTTATAAATCCTTTACTATTTAAGAGTTTTTTTGTTTGTGAGTTGAGTTTATTTTACTAATTAAGCGATGTATATTTTTTGTTCTTTTTTAGTTTGGTACGTGTATGTTTTTTGTTATGTTGTGTGCTTATCAATGTATTGTATTGTATTTCAAGTTTTTCATAATTTTATTTGTTTTAGTAATAATATTTTTTTTTACTTGCAAGAAAACAATTAATTAAAATGAAAAAATATTATTTAATAAAAATTATTTAATATTAATTTCAATCGATAGTTTTTATTAATAAGTAATAGTAATAATATATATAAAAATAAAAATATGAATTTAAAATGGTAGGGTAAAGTATTGAATTTTATTTAAAAAACCATTGTATATGATAAAAGTTGAACATGTGTTGAATGATTAGGTGGAAGAGAGAGAAGATGATGTGAAGTGTTAAAATGTGAAAAGAAGGTGTCAAATAAAATCAACATTGTAGATAGTCTAATAAGTATCCCGCAAATATACTAGTTTGTAATTGCTATGCCAATCATACACACCGCTTAGTAATGCTTTTAATAGCAATTTTCTGCTTCCTCAAACTTCCGTACACACAACTGCAACCATGTCATTTATTTTCAATTTTTTTTTTTTGTCAACCATTTATTTTCAAATTTTCCTTAAATTATTCAAATAGACCATTTTTACACATCACTCTTAATAAAAATAGTAAAAATTAAATTTAAAACTTATAACGTGCAATCCATGGGGACGTAAGCAATTGTTAAAAATAAACCATGGAGGTGCTAGCTTACCATATTTCCGAAACGTTTAATTCAATTGCTAATTTGACTCCATATTTTCCGAAACGTTTAATTCAATTGAAACGGCTCAATATTTAAAATAGTTAATAATCATTATATAAGACCATTTCCAATAGTTATCTCTATTTTTTTACTCTAAAAATAGAGTTCTCTAAACATAGATAAGAGGTTTGCTCCATTGGTTACCTCTATTTTCTACCCTAAAAAAGAATATTCTAATTATATTCTATTTTTATTTAATTAATAATTTTTTTATAAAATCTTTTACTTTACAAATATACAAATTTTATCCATTTATTTTATGTTTTTAACAAAAATTAAATAAAATTATGATTTTATTAAAATTAAATATTTACCTCGAAAATAAAATTTTATTACAACACATAAATAGAAAAAAAGTCATGTTAAGTTTTTTTTTAATGTTAAGTCATATTATTAAATCACTAGAATAAGTCATGTTAAATTTTTTTAATGGCAACTATTTTGGTATTAGTTAAGTCTTTCTAATTTATCATTTTCATATTATTTTTAATTTACTATATTTCAATTTGCATTTTAAAATTTTAGTTAATTATATAATTAGTTACTGTTACTATAAATTTATTTAAATATAAAATTAAAACATATATATTTATATATATATAAAATAAAACCTAATCAAAAATTAAAGGATTACTTTGTAAACAAAAAATTTTTTACTCTAAAAAGATAGAGAACTCTATTTGTAACTCTAAAAGTAGGATATAGAGTACCGTATTGTAGATGATTTTTGATTTAAAGAGATTCTAGTTTAATTATTTTAGTTTTATCACATTTATTTATATAGTTTAACAAAATATTTACTTCTAAATAAATACATCAAAAATATTAATAATAATTTTACTCATTTATAAATTTCTCAATGTTTCATTCATCTATTATAAAACTATATAATTTAAAATAACAACATCCATTATCCCACTAATTTTAAGAATTTTTTATCTTTAATATGTTGCATTTATGTTATTTGTAAAGGTTAAGTTAAAACTGTGCCAATATGTTGCATGTAGGTGCCAGCTTACCATATTTTCCGAAATGTTTAATTCAATTGCTAATTTGACTCCATATTTTCTGAAACGTTTAATTAAATTGAAACGACTCAATATTTAAAATAGTTAATAATCATTATATAAGACCATCTCCAATAGTTACCTCTATTTTTTTACTTTAAAAATAGAGTTCTCTAAAAATAGATAGGGGGTTTGCTCCATTGGTTACCTCTATTTTTTATTCTAAAAAAGAATATTCTAATTATATTCTATTTTTATTTAATTAATAATTTTTTATAAAATCTTTTACTTTACAAATATACAAATTTTATCCATTTATTTTATGTTTTTATTAAAAATTAAATAAAATTATGATTTTATTAAAATTAAATATTTACCTCAAAAATAAAATTTTATTACAACACATAAATAGAAAAAAAGTCATGTTAAGTTTTTTTTTAATGTTAAGTCATATTATTAGATCACTAGAATAAGTCATGTTAAATTTTTTTAATGGCAATTATTTTGGTATTCGTTAAGTATTTCTAATTTATCATTTTCATATTATTTTTAATTTACTATATTTCAATTTGCATTTTAAATTTTAATTAATTATTTAATTAGTTGCTGTTAATATAAATTTATTTAAATGTAAAGGTAAAACATATATATTTTTTACGTATAAAATAAAACCTAATCAAAAATTAAAGGATTACTTTGTAAACAAAAAAGTTTTACTCTAAAAAGATAGAGAACTCTATTTGTAACTCTAAAAGTAGGATATAGAGTATCATTGTAGATGATTTTTGATTTAAAGAGATTCTAATTTAATCATTTTAATTTTATCACATTTATTTATATAGTTTAACAAAATATTTATTTCTAAATAAACATATAAAAAATATTAATAATAATTTTATTCACTTATAAATTTCTCAATGTTTCATTAATCTATTATAAAACTATACAATCTAAAATAACAATGTTTAATATGTTGCATTTATGTTATTTGTGAAGGTTAAGTTAAAACTGCGCCAAAATGTGATTTGTAATTCAATATGTTGAGAGAGAGAGAGAGAGAGAGAGAGAGAGAGAGAGAGAGAGAGAAAGAGGAGTCTTATAATTTTAAAGTTTACCGTTTATATATTATAAATTTGTAAAAAAAATAAATAAAAAAATAAAAAAATGTTATCATCTATAATATAATTTATTAAAATATCAATAATAATTATTCCTAAAAAATGTATATTATATTAAAAATATTTGTCTTAATTTGATATTTTTTAATTTTAAACATTTCAAATTAGGAAAAAAATGATTAATTCTAAGTGTATTATAGACTTATAAGTGTGAGGGAAAGAGAGGAACAAAAACATGCATTTCAATTTTTAATGGTTAGAAAGCGGTGTTCAAGTTAACGAAATTCTTTTAACAATATAATACTGACGGGAGCTTTTAAAAGCTCGAATGACAAAAATGCATGTTATGAGAGACACAATTTGTTATCCCAAAACTTTAACATTTACAACATAATTTTTGAATAAAATATGGGTAAAGTCTTATAAAAAATTTATAACTTTTAAGTGAAAGAGCATACATTGAGAAGGGCGAGGGGAACATGAGTTATGGAAAAATAGTAAAGGTTAAGTTAAAACCGGGCCAAAATGTTATATGTAATTCAGTTTGTTGTGTTTATGAGTGAGAGAGAGAGTGAGTGAGTGAGAGAGAGAGAGATTATGAATGCATCTTAAAAATACATCAAACATTTATGAAAGGATACTAATATTGTTTGTAATGTATTTGAAAAACTTTTATACGTTTATGAAAGAAAATTAATGTCGTATGAATGAACATCGACTCAAATTTTTTTAAAAAAAGAGAAATGTAAGTAATATTACTATAATTTTTTAAGATCAAAATTAACAAGTGGGACCAAGATTAAATATATAACTATCTAAATTTTATTTGTGAACATGAAAATTAAAAATTCGGATCTCTTAATGACTAAGTAAATTGATATTTTATATAGATGAAGTTTTTTAGAACTAAATTATAAAACGATATGTAAGATTTCGAGTGAAGCGGGGATTACCCACTAATAGAAAATATAGTAATACATTGGAAAGAAATCCAAATGCTTTTTGCAATTACTCTATCTTAGACATGTCCATATTCTTGGCATGACCCCATTATACTGAACGTTTTCACTAACTATCAAGGTGTATCATGTACAACTCAATAATTTAATTCACTTGCTAATTTTCTATATAAAGAGCCAAGTGTGAAATTCTTTGATTTCAGGTGAACTAAAAGACAGCCAAATATGAGTTTGTGCTCTAATCTCAGCGAAAAATCAGACGAGGAGGTTTTGGAGAACTTGACGTCGTCCAATGTGAAGCAAATACAAGACGATTTATTGGAGGAGATACTCACACTTAACGCTAACACTGATTATCTTGGGCGTTTTCTCCATGGGAGTTCTGATAAAGAGCTTTTTAAAAAGAATGTTCCCGTGGCGACCTACGAGGATGTGAAGCTTTTTATCGAGCGTGTCGCGAATGGAGAGTCCTTTGATGTAATATCTGGCAAACCCATTACCGGATTCCTTCTAAGGTATATATATACTTTAAGTTTCATGGTTTTTTTCTTTCAAATTGTATAAAGCAACTTTATCATTGGTTATTATTTGATCAGTATGATGTTTGAGGAGAGACTCTATAATTAATGCTCTAATGGTTTGACTGTAGCTCCGGAACTTCCGGTGGAAAACATGAAGTTCATATATTATTACCGCTCGCTCGTTATAAGCAAGTAATGATAAAAATGGCTTTTTGGTTTTGATAAAACATTTTGTATTTGTAAACTTAATGATGGATGTCTCTTTTGGTTTCATAGGCATATAGACGGTCTCAAGCATGGAAAGGGAATGGTGTTTAACTTTTGTGCACCAGAGAACACAACTCCTTCTGGTTTGCCAGTTTCCTCTGCGTCGACGAGCTTCTTCAAGAGTGATATATTCAAGAACCGACCATCATATTGGCATTGGTCATACACAAGCCCTGATGAAGTCATCTTGTGTTCAGATAACAAGCAGAGTTTGTATTGTCATCTTCTGTGTGGTATCATTCAAAGATATGAGGTTGTGAAGGTTGGTGTCGTCTTTGTTTCTATCTTGGTCGGAGCAATCACCTTTTTTTGAAAAAAATTGGAAAGAAATTTGCGATAATATCCGCTCTGGTTATCTTAGCGAGTGGATCACTGATATTAGTTGTAGGGATTCTGTTTCAAAGATCCTTGGAGAACCTAGCCCTGAATTGGCTGATCTCATAGAAATCGAGTGCAACCAAGAATCATGGGAAGGTATAATCCCAAGACTTTGGCCTAAAACCAAATTCATTGAAAGCATTGCAACTGGTCAAATGGCTCAACTGTTGGTTAATTGGTAACCCGGATGATAAATTATGAACTTGGATAATGATTGAATCGCGCACGAGGACACTTTCCTTAAAGAGTATTTCGACCCTTATTAAGCCTTGAGTTACATGAAATCCCTTGTAGGATAAGACAACCAAAGTTCTATCTTGTTCTAGGCAAAAATACAAGAGACACACTAGAGTTCTAGTGTTGATGTGTTTTTCCAAAGATCTTTGATGATCTTTTGGAACAATAAATCTCTCTCTTTCTCTCTTTTTTATTTCTCTGTTTTGTAACTGTTTCTTGTTATTGATGTGTACATTTTGGCAATGCCCACAACTTCTTTTATAGGAAGCCAAAGGTCACCTCGAAAGATGGCAATGGTTAGTCCAAAAGTTATAACCATAAACCCAACAGTTGTAATGATTCATTCAACAGTTGCAATGATTCATTTGAACAGTTGCAAATGTTCATTTAAGCAGTTGCAACAGTTCGTCAACGGTTACAACGATTGACTTAAATTTCCAACATTCCTCCCCCATTTAAGTGTAATCATAGATTCACTAAATTAAATAAACAACACATAAATCAAACTCATGCATAAATGAAAATGTCGTAACGATTGAATTTTCATCTTAGTGATATTACACATTCCAAATGCCCGAGAATCAGGATGTCCTATGGATTGAATCCTCTCAACTCATTTGGGCACATGAAGATAATACACACACAAATTTTCACACTACTCCAAGTGTTTATACTTGACACTATTATAAGCCATGTGTCCCTATCCATTCATGAGCGCATACAAAGCCAAGTCCTAACTTCTTGAAGCGGCTGCACTTCACACTCATATAGGTAGATATTTTAATCGTGCACCTGCAAAATGCACTTTTCAAAATACCTATTAAGAAAAAATTTCAACCTATGCTTTTCTTGCAATTCCAAGCACATTCCTTAGAATGATATGAAAACATGTGCTTCAATCCTTAAGTGTGGGCTTTCCACATTGAATTCAGCCTCTAACATCGTATTAGAAGGGAATTGGGTATCCCATCACCAAAGATTTCAAATGAACTTTAACCCTATCCCTTTAGCCGACTTAGTTACCAAGTCTCTAGCTAATCCTTTTGTCAAGTGATCCGCTAGATTTTGCTGAGACCGAACAAATTATATGGTAATCACCTCATGAGTGATCAACTCACGTACCGTGCTATGTCTAACGCCCAGGTGTCGCGACTTACCATTATACACTTGGCTATATGCCTTAGCCAATGTAGCTTGACTATCACAATAGATAGATATCGGTAATACTGGTCTCGGCCCCAATGGAATCTCGTAAACTAAATTTCTTAGCCATTCTGCCTTTTTACCGGCAGCCGCTAATGCTATAAATTCAGATTCCATAGTTGAACTTGTAATGCAAGTTTGCTTTTTAGAAGCCCATGAAATGGCACCTCCCCCAAGAAAAAACACCCAACCACTTGTAGAAGAATGATCTTCCATGTTGGTGATCCAACTTGCATCTGAATATCCTTCTAGGATTTAAGGATTCTAATTAGAAGTGATTTTAATGATTCTCTGCCCAATCTACTGTTACAGTGGGCGCTTGAGAATCAGACACAGTGGTGGCTGCCACGATGTTTCATACATGGTGAATTAGATGGACATGAAGGTTACGGAGAAGGAGTACAATAACAATTGTATGGATGAAGATTTATGGAAGGTGTAAGAAACTATACTATATGGAAGGGTTTTTGTGGAAGGCGTTGATAGTATTGTGTATGTTAGATAGTAAATAATTTTATTGCAAATATTATTTTACGGATTAGTAACTATGGATGAGTTTATATAGCTGAGTTGGGATGTATAGTGTATAGATCGTGTAGATGTGTTTGTGTGGACGTAGTAGTACAAGCTCATGTAACTTATGGGTGGATATATGTGCGTGGATGTGGTTTTGTGGATTTACTAATCTTACATGGTCATGGACATGTTTGTGGGGATTTACTAATCTTACATGGTTATGGACATGTTTGTGTGGATACGTTTGTGTGAACGCTTTTGTGTGAGACACATTTGTGAAGATCAAGACATGTTTGTATTATTCACAAAAATGTTAACAAATTTACAAAATTCGTCCAACATTTACTTATTCTAATATGATCTCTGACTATTGTTTCAAGTTTGTTTGTACCAAAACAAGCAGAGAATATCAAGAAATTCGCAGGAGACATAGTTTCCAAACATGATCTGGAGATGTACTACTAATCTTGCATGGTCGTAGACACCTTTGTGTGGATACATCATGGCACGTTTATGTGGAAGCATTTGTGTGGATACGTTTGCGTGGATACGTTTGTGTCTACTATGTAACTCCATGATACATTGTCTACTAGATAATTGTCCACGTAACCCTGTCCATAGAGCAAACGATTCAAGGTAAGGGAGAATGCGAATTTTTGTAAGAAACAAACATTAAGAACGAGCGTAGTACCTTGATTGGTTCCTTTCTTGCATTGCTGTGTGTAAAGACATGAAATCGGTACCGCTCACGGAGCAGCCATAGATGAACATGGTCAACATGCAACCAATACCATTCATGAAACGGGTAAAAAGATTTTCACCTTGTTAGATGCTATAGAGCTTGATTGTGAATTCCAGAAGTATGAGACGCTCCCTTTTCTGCAAATTGAGTTTACTTTAAGTCTTCTGGATGATAATACCAAATATAGCAATGATTTTGCCTGATTATACTATCTATCAATCAATCATCCTAGCAATTACACTATGTCTTAATTGAATAAAGCCTAGTTTCAACCAAACTCAAACTCATATGAGATCATGAAGTTAATCTTTCCATGAGCTCTCGTCCATTTGTCCACAAAATAATGTCCATGAACTCTAGTCCATTATTCTATTCATTTATCCACGGAATCATGTTCATGAACTCTAGTCTACAAAATCATGTCCATGAACTCTAGTCCATTATCTATGTCCATGAACTCTAGTCCATTTGTCACACCTATAACCAAATTGATTTGATGTGAGAGGTGATGAACACACAACTACACGCACTTCCATCATTGTCGACTCGTCCACGCACCTCCATCATTGTCGACTCGTCCACGCACCTCCCTCATTGTCGTCTCGTCCACGCACCTTCATCATTGTCGTCTCGTCCGCTAAACTTCCTTTGGTTGCGCTGAATATTAAATTCATCCATTGCACAACATAGTTATTGATCTAAGTTATGCAAGGTCATTCATTTTTGTATTTATCTGTGTTATCCATTGTCACTCATCCAAGGTCGTTCAAAATCTCACCGTCGCGTGAAAGGTTCGGTGATCTTGCAAGAGGCGTTAATCTAACACCCACAGCCACGGTAGCTTATATCGATTTCATATTCGGCAAAGTAATTACTCTTACCAAATCCACGGGAAACCCCAACAAACAATGAAAAGTGGTTCCGTCCTCTCCTATCACATGTATACAGTATCTCAACATGGGAACAATTAATATCCAATGCTTTTACCAATTTCACGGGAACAAATTACCAATTTCACGGGAACAAATTGGTAAGGGTGATTTAGATATTTTAGGTGGCTCAGCTAAAGGAAAAGTGTCCCTCTATCCGCAAATGTGTTAATATGTGTTAATATTAATTGATATTAGACGTTTCTAAAGTGTGTTAATTTGTAATATTCTCTAAAAAAAATTGATTGGGATCTGGATAGTGTTAAATACAATTAAAGACCAAAAGACAAAAAAATAAAAAATGAAATAGAACAACAGATCCTTCTTCTTTGAAACATAAAAGGAAGGTAGAGAGTGAATTTTGTACAGACTCAGGCGAGATGAATGGAATAGAGAGAGGGCTAAAGAAAGCCTTCAATGCCACGACGACCTGATTGGACTTCTCTATAGATCATTAGTGCTTCTTCCATAACATTGGCTTGAGCCAAAAGCTGTGATCTCTTCTTCCCCGAAGGATGCGTCGACAAATATTCCCCGAGTGCCACCTCTCCCCCGAGCTTCCCCAGCTTCTCATACACTTTGGGAGCTACTCGTGGATCGTACCCTGCTGATGCAAGCAATAGCAAACCGATGTAATCCGCTTCTATCTCCATCCTGTGATGTAACACCAAACACACACACACACACACACAAGGGGGAATTTGAATGCATCAGAACTTTGTTTCTCTTCCTCACACACACACACATCTTTTCATTTTCTTCTCCATTTCTCCTAACATTAGCCTAACTACAACTGCTGCTAGAAATATATCCAATTCTAACCAACTGTTATTCCTACCTTTCTCGTTCACTTCTCCAACCATCCCAAACTATACAGTATGAACTTTTGTTCCTAACCATTTGCAGAAGAATGTGAACAATGAACCCGAAATCCCCACAAAAAAGCTAACTTTTTCTCAATATGCTTAAGTAGACCTCATGAGAGTAATTTGAGAACCTTAGAGCTATTGTAGTATAAGCAAGGGATTGACAGTAAAAGAGACTATAGGACGTTGATAGTAAGAGAGGAAGAAAAGGTACTTTCTGGAGAAAGGAAGCCTCAAGAAAAGGGCGGACATCGTGTTCACAAGATCGGGCATGACAAACTGATACAGCACCAGCTGAAGTATTGCAAACCATAAGTTCTTCGTTATTCCCTCAGCTACATGTCGTGCCACCGCATGACCAACCTAATCAGATAAACAGAACAATCAGAAAATGCTTTTGTTCCAATAGAAACTGTCCTAAATCAACCTCGGATTAGCAAGAAGCCTCATATTTTCAAATGACAAGTATCAACAGCATTTCATAGTTTTTCTCAAGAGGATCAAAGGTATTGTACCTCGTGCCCGATCACAGTGGCAACTTCAGCATCCGACTTGAAATGTTCAAGCAAGCCAGTGAACACTACAATCTTCCCACCGGGCATGCAAAACGCGTTGACCACAGGCTCGTTAACCACAAGCACCTCCCAGTTGATCCCCTCGAGGTGAGAGCTCGCTGCCTTGGTATCTTTCTTCCTGCTCTGTTGAATCCATTTGTCATCAAGAATCTGATCATCTTTCGACCATCCCATCCCACTCATCGTCTCTTCACCACTCAAAGCCATCTCCGTCTCCTTCACTCCCCTATCACTACCTCTCATAGTGCTATCCATTGAAGCATACCCTAAATCACTCCACACACGCTCATGGCTCAAACCTCTCTGCAACGCATCAATGATCTCTTTAGCTATCAGTCTAATCCTAATGCTCTCAGGGTGAATCGCAGGGAGGATTTTCCCCTTGTAGGTCTTCTTAATCTGCTCGAACTGGGTTTCCCCAACTCGCTTCTCCATGGATTTCGACAAGAGAACGAAATGTGTCCTCTTTGTGTAAGGAACCGTCTCTAAGTTGCCGAAAAACAGAGTGATCACAGCACCGGAAGTAATCAGCACCACCGTCCACACTGTCCTAGGGTTTTGGATCCACCGTCTGGGTCCGCGTGGCTTGAAATGACGAACCTGGTTACGATCAACGTAGTAATTTCTCTTGGGTAAGTTCAGAAACGGATTATACGCGATCCTGTTCGTCTTTTCGAGATATGCCCATGATCGTAACCCTAATTCGCGCGAAGAAATCGAGGAGAACCCAGAAAATTTAGCTGAGGGATTAGAAGACCCAGTCGGATTGATTCTCGAGGAAACATGAGATCGAGGTAGAATCTTCGGATCTATATTACGTCGCAGGGAATCGAACACGAGTTTGGTTCTTCGGTACCATGACATTGCTGGGAACGGAGCTTGAAGGAGCAATCGAAGGATTTCGAGAGAAACAGGAAAGATTTGTGAAGAAATTTTGGGATGAAAGCTTAAAATTATATATTTTGAGAGTGAGATTTGGCGAAGATTCGAGAAAGAAGAAGAAGAAATAAAAGTGGTCTTAAATATGTCTGTGAATCAAAGAGGCAGGCGTAAAGAGAGAAACTTTTGACTTGTCGTCTCGGGGGAGGATGCTATAGAGAAGCGGAAACGGTACAATTTGCAAAGTAACCGGATTAAACCCGTTATTTGTTTAATTGGCCGGTTTTGAGAGTCAAATCAAACCAATGCTGGTAAATAGCCAGGGGTGGGCATTCGGTTTCGGTTCGATTTTGTTTGGGTTTTGGGTTTTTCGGGTTCTTAAAAATAAGTTTCATTTATTTATGATTAAACTACTGTATAGTTCAGTTCAGTTCAGTTCGTGCTTGAATTTCGAAAATTTCTGATTTTGTAAAATAAATCTAATTCAAAATAAGTTTATATTTTAGTTTGGTTTGATTCGATTACTAATAATATAGTAAAGGAGTGAGGAACCCTGAACGATTATATCAACAAGAAAAACATTTGTGTGACTAAAAAGCCTTTACCTTAACTTTGTTTCACATGGTCTAATAGATGATATATTTGATGAGTGCATCATATTAATACACTAAGAGAAGGCTCGCGCGTTGCACGAATTTATGTGATATTTTGAATGTTTTAATTTTATAATCTATTTTATTATATTTGTTAGTAAATGTTTGTAGGTGAATGTTAGTTTTAAAGTTGTGAATACCATGCATTTTTATTAAAAAAAATTGTATTAAAAAATTAGTGGAATAATAATATCTACAGAGAATAAGGTTTATCCTATTAGGGCGGTAAAGCTGCCACCATTCCGAGAAAGCAAGTGGGCATGATCAGAAAGAAGGTCTCGGAAAATGAAATCCAGATTGCGCAGTGGTGGCGGTTTGCGCAGTGGTGGCGGTTTGCGCAGTGGTGGCGGTTTAAGTCAAAAAAATTCACGTTTTAGTTACGTTTTAGGGTTTTAAATTTTTCATGATGAATGTTGATGAATCCTTCTTCGGGTTGGTTATTATATGTTAAAGAAGCTATCACGTTATTCTATCTTCTCGCTCGACGATTTTGAGCTTGAAACCATGTTTCCGCTTGCTAGTTAGGTATTGGTTTTGTTCTTTGCTGCTCTCTCTCTCTCTGATTTTGCTCTATATATCTTCTTTTTGAAATGTCTTCTTCTGCTTGGTTTTGATGGATCTCTTGACCTAATTAGGAAGCAACAGCGTACATACTCTCTTGCTTTTTCATTTCTTTCGGTAACAATGCCTCTGAAAAATGCTTCACTTCGATTCGCTTTACATTGAGAATCTGTGATGGAACATCATTTTTGTCCGCTAGTTTCAAAATTGTGCAGAGATAAGTAACTGAGGATGTCTCGAGACTGTCATCGAGATTGCATTCGAGCAATGAATTCCCAAGAAGAGCATGGTAACTTTTTCGATCTAGAAATCAAGAAACTACTTTCTTTCCATCATTTAAAAACTGTGAGAGAATATGAATATTTATTTTTATATCGTTTTTTTGGGATGGCTTCTCTTACGGATAAATGATAAAGCAGCTCTATAAAAAAATCTTACTATATTAGAATAGATTTTGTTTTAATCATAAACTTTGTTTGAAATGTCATTTTTTCTCTTAGTGGAAGCCAATGAAAAAGGAACACATAATCATTTTAACTTAAACTACATGACACATGTCAGATTGTAACATGTCACGTGTCAGCGTTTCAAAACAGCCCTGTAAAAAAACCTTATAATATTAGAATATATATATATATTGTTTTTTTGGAATAGCTTCTCTTACGAATAAATGATAAAGCAGCCCTATAAAAAAAATCTTACTATATTATAATAGATTTTGTTTTAATCATAAATTATGTTATCATTTTTATTTGAAATGTCATTTTTTCTCTTAGTGGAAGCCAATGAAAAAAAAAACACATAATTATTTTAACTTAAACTAAATGACATATGTCAGATTGTAGCATGCCACGTGTCAGCGTTTCAAAGTAGCCATGTAAAAAAACCTTATAATATTAGAATAGATAGATTACCCCAAAGATTGATGAAGGAAATTAATTAATAAAAAAAAAATAAAAAAACTACTGTTTCTTGAGAAGGAGAGGCCCAACGTTATCTCCATTAGCTTTGTTGTGCTTCACATGACTCCCATCACACAATGGAAATGTCCCCGACCTCCAACACCTATCATACATAAAATAACATTAATACAAATATCGATTTATACATTTGTTCGATTGTAAAACCTTATTAGCAAAATCTTACAAAAAGAAGTTTTAGGCTTCGATTGTTTTGTGTTTTCGTTTATTATATATAAGATATGTATGTTGATTTTAATAAATAAATAAATAATAGTTCAAGACTTCAAAGTCAAACGTATGTTCTTATTTTGTTTTGGAAAGAAATGAGAAACCTGCAATAGGGAGTTATGTTTTTGGAAAGCTCGGTGACGACGACGGAGTCAACGACCTTCTCTTCGTTCTTTCTGATCTCCGGATTGATTCCTCCTCCGCCGCCTTCTGCTCTCACCACCGCCATTCTCTGCTGCTTCCTCCCCGTTTCTCCGGTGACTCGCCTCAACGGAAGCTGCCCGGTGTTACATAGCCCCGCGCCAAACGTGCTCATGCTGATGATAGCCATTGAAAACTCTCTCTCTCTCTTTCTCTCTCTCTCTCCCTCTCTCTCTCTCTGTCTGTCTGTCTATGTGTGGCAGTGATTTAGTGAAGAGAGAAACAGAGATTTGTTTATGAAGAAAGAAACAAGATATGTGAAAGGTAAAGGGACGGAGAGCTTGTGGCCGTCACGCTCTCCCTATTAAACGACGTCGTTTACTATAACTAAGAAGAATGCACACACACGTACGACTGACTACTCTTATAGTAGATGATTCTCATATACATATACTTTGTAAATGAATCAAAATCACAATAATAGAACATGAATTATTTATGAAAACCAAATATAAAAACAAAGTAGCATAATTATGCATACATGAACAGCCAAGATAGAACCTAAACGGTCATGCTAACTTAATTTGCTACATTTATAACTAGACATTGAAGGTGCTATTTCGTTTTGATTATGTTTTAAAATGTGTCTGATTTACTTTTATACTACACTTTCATAATCTGTTAGGTAGCTGAACAATTGATGATACTCCATGAAGAACATTATTTGCGTGGGAGTCATTAAGCCAAAATACGAGGAAGCGCTTGTTTAGATCAATTTTGGGTTATGAAGCATTTTTATTTATTGATATATATTCTTTTGACAAGTTGTTAGAAGTTTGGAAGATAGGAAAGAATTTTCTATTCAATCTCTCCTCCATTTTTACAATACTACAAGTTTTCTTGTACATATGAAAAGAGAAATGATTTTCCGATTTTTTCTGTTTTTAGAGCTAGTGTCAAATATAATGATGATCCCGCATACATTTAGTCCGATATGTATTATATTAAGCAAAAATATTCTAAATTTTTATTAAATAATGAAGAAAGATACAAAAAGAAGAATTACAATTTTTTTTTACCATTTTAAAATATTTACTATGTATTTCTAGATGTATTAAATTTTTTAATATTGATATAGTAAATATGTATTTCTTAAATTTTCTATGCAACAACTCTATCTTACATTATTAATAATTACATGACAATTATCAACTTAACATTGAAACACATTAATTGCTAATACCAATAACTTTAGTTTCATAATTATTTTGAAATGTGTCAGTCAATGAAATTTAATATTTGTTAGATTTTGAAGTCGAAATATCTACATAAAAATAAATAAAAGAGTTACCCAAGTATTCCTCCTAGATTGGCAACTAAATATTGGAAATGTGCCAGTCAATGAAAAATAGTACAAAGCAGATTTTGTTTAAGTCTTGAAATCTATAAAAAGAACTCATAGGTACATATATAAAAGCAAAAGTCATATATTTGACAATACAGTGAAAATGAATTACAAGATTGGATTCATGAATTTCGTAATGATTTTTTCAATGATCATCCTATTTCTCATGGTTCCAGGTTAGTCTGTCTATGAGCTGCACATCTCATCATGTCTATTTTAATAGCAAACTATGAGAAATGTTAATAACATCTTCTTATAAACATCTTCTTATTAGGGAAAGTTGAAGCTGAACCACATTGCATTGGACTATGTAGCACGCTTGTTGAGTGTCATATTGTTTGCGTGAAGATGGGATACCAATTTGGCCAATGCATTGGCTGGAAAAGATCCGATCAATGTTGTTGCGATCATTAGTTGTTTCATATATAAATGTATTGAAAATCATCAAACAATAAATAAATATTTTATATTCAATAATTCAAGATTAAGACGAGATATAGGTATCTCAAACTTGTCTATTGCATCTCAAATTTATTCTTCTATTCCTTGATAAACTGGTCAACCAAGCCCTACACCTCAAAAAATATACTAGACTGTCAAAAGTGAGTGAAATGTCTGCAAATTGTGAGGACTTTATAAAAGAGTTTTCTTCTAAATGAGCTTGGTTGATATTTTATAAGAGTTATAACTAATGTGAATGTTGTTTATATTAGAGTTTGCAGGGAAAAAATGTTGATGATATATAGGCGCATAACATAACCAAAAATGATGTTTCTTTTGTACATAGACAGATTATTATAAAAAGAGAAAGAAATATATTTTGATTCAAATTTGATGAGGACAAATCATTTGGTTTTCTTTTCTTGTAAAACATTTTTTCACAGAAGATATTTATTTATATTTGTAACTAAGAAATTCTGAATCAAAAACCCGACTAATTTTCTAAAATAAGTCTTGTAACAGTTGAGTTGTTCAATGATCGAAAACCTAAAACATATCACTCTTTCCAATGGGTAAATAGAATCGAAAGTATCTCGGGTGCAAGTTGTTGTATGTGAGTTGAATAAGAGTAATGATAAGTGAAAAAAAATGAGTTGAATTTTTGTTTCAATTAGTTTTTTTTTAATCGTGTTTCTCTCTTATTTTTGTAGAGTAACAATTTTAGAGGAATAAGACTTATTTAGTGGAATCAGTTTCATTTGAAGGAAAACTAATTAACCTTAAATGGTAAATGGTAGAATTCTACTGTTCGTTAAAAATTAATTTTAAATGTGTGGCAGTGATTTAGTGAAAAGAGAAACAGAGATTTGTTTATGAAGAAAGAAACAAGATAATTAATTTTAAATGTGTGGCAGTGATTTAGTTAAGAGAGAAACATAGATTTATTTATGAAGAAAGAAACAAGATAATTAATTTTAAATGTGTGGCAGTGATTTAGTGAAGAGAGAAACAGAGATTTGTTTATGAAGAAAGAAACAAGATATGTGAAAAAGGTAAAGGGACGGAGTTGATAGGGCTCAGGTTTTATCCTAATAAAACTATTGTAAGTACACAGCAAATGTAATCGTAGTATAAGAGGTATCGAAATCCCAAGGGAAATAGATGTTACACTAAGGTTTTTAAGTTCGAATTATGCTAGATCAAATAAAATGAAAGTAAAACAAAGCAGAAAATAAACAAGCAATCACGAATTAGGTTTCTTAAAATCAGAAGACGAAACGCTAGGTTCAGGGAAATTCTCAGGTGATCTAAATTGCAGGTCTAGACAGAATGTTAGGAAAATATTAAGATCCGTTTTTGAACTCGAAACACAACAATAAAATCAACCAACTCTCGTTGCGAAGATTATCTATGTCTAAACCCTAGAATTCCAAATCTCTTTGCAAATTCTAACAATTCNGAATTCTACTGTTCGTTAAAAATTAATTTTAAATGTGTGGCAGTGATTTAGTGAAAAGAGAAACAGAGATTTGTTTATGAAGAAAGAAACAAGATAATTAATTTTAAATGTGTGGCAGTGATTTAGTTAAGAGAGAAACATAGATTTATTTATGAAGAAAGAAACAAGATAATTAATTTTAAATGTGTGGCAGTGATTTAGTGAAGAGAGAAACAGAGATTTGTTTATGAAGAAAGAAACAAGATATGTGAAAAAGGTAAAGGGACGGAGTTGATAGGGCTCAGGTTTTATCCTAATAAAACTATTGTAAGTACACAGCAAATGTAATCGTAGTATAAGAGGTATCGAAATCCCAAGGGAAATAGATGTTACACTAAGGTTTTTAAGTTCGAATTATGCTAGATCAAATAAAATGAAAGTAAAACAAAGCAGAAAATAAACAAGCAATCACGAATTAGGTTTCTTAAAATCAGAAGACGAAACGCTAGGTTCAGGGAAATTCTCAGGTGATCTAAATTGCAGGTCTAGACAGAATGTTAGGAAAATATTAAGATCCGTTTTTGAACTCGAAACACAACAATAAAATCAACCAACTCTCGTTGCGAAGATTATCTATGTCTAAACCCTAGAATTCCAAATCTCTTTGCAAATTCTAACAATTCAAACAAGCATTAAAGTTCATGTTCGATTGTTCACAAAATCCCTAAACCAAATCTCTTTGCGAATAGGTATTTTGCTCATCTAACATTAGTTCAGACAATCAATAATACTCTCGCATCTATTAATTAACCTAAGATCAGATTCTAGGTCGCGAAGTTAGAATAAGCATTAAACACAAATCCAGATGAAGAACTCTAATGATTTTATCCTAACAATTTAATTCGACCTAACAATTCATTAATCACCTTTGAAAAACCCTAAACCTAACAAGGAAACTACTCAGACATGGTGAATGAAGAAAACATCATGAATAAAGAAGATTGCATAAAAGAAATCAATAGAAATAAAGGAGTTCCAAATCTGCTCTGAATGAGCCTAATTCTTCTCTCCAAAATCTCTCTAAAAATCTCTCTCTAAGTCTCAAAACAGAAAATAAGAATAATCGTTGGTGGCTAAACAATGCCTTGAAAATCTATATTTATAGGCAAACTCGTGTCAGGGGCAAACTTGTAAATACTTGAAACTTCTTGTGATTTCCCTTTCCTGGTTGAAGTCCGCAAAACTTGGTCGGCTGACTTGGTGTCGATCGACACTCTTCGTAAAATCCGTCTTCTGACTTCATCACTTCGTAGCTTCTTACAGAATGCTCCAAAAAATTTCCAGAATCTCCAACTTTGCTCCAAACGTAGTCTAACCTGCAAAGACTCTAATAGGACTCTAAAAATACCAAAAGACTCTATAAAAAGACTTATATCATGGTCCAAAAACGGGTAAAAACCATGATATATCAACTCCCCCAGACTTAACCTTTGCTTGCCCTCAAGCAAAACAGAAACTTAGGATGAAGTAGAGGTTTGAAAACAGAAACTTCCAGCTATCCTTTAGAACGTCACAACTCGTTAACACTCTTGAATCCACATGATATAGAGCCAACCTTAGGAAAGTTCAGTGTACTTACCACAAGCTTAGCAATCTCCCAGTTTGAATCCAGATCCTTTCCTTAGATAAATTTCGAACTCTAACATTAGTATTGCCAAAGAACTTTGCTGATTATTTCCCTTCCTTTGTGCTTTGAACAAGACATTCTTTGTACAGCTCTCCTATTTTCTCCTCCCTTAGTCAACTTCTGCCCATTTTCAGGGTGTTCTAAGATCTTTTCATTGACTCTTTTTATTCTTTTCAAATCTCAGGAAATAGTGATACTCTCTACTTGTGTTCCTTGTGAGGAGACAGGTTCAAGAGCACTCACTAATATTGTTCCTTGTGAGGAGACAGGCTCATGATGTTCTTTGCACTATTCCCAGACTTAGACTCTTTTTCTTTCTTTAAGGGAAGATCAAGGAGAGACTGCAACTACCTTCTCTTGTTCATAGCTGAAAGAGAAATCAAATTCAATGCATACCTAGTTCTTTTAAGGGGATCTGAACTCTCTCTGTTAGATTGATCCACTTGCAGCTTTCTACTTAGTAAGACCTGTAATTAACTACTAAAGAAATGGTCCTTCAAGTGTCAACATTTTGTGGTTAGTTCCAAGAAAAATTGAAAGTTTCAACTGATTTTGACTCAATAAAACAAAGTTTTTGACTCTCAAAACAAAACATAAAGTCAGTAATCACCTCCCCCAGACTTAAACAACACTGTCCCCAGTGTTATTAAGCCCGAAGTTGGCTAAAAGAAAGACTAGAAACAACATAAAAGACCAGAGAGAAGACTTACCTTCGTCTGCGCGTGGTGTCGATCGACACTATAGTGGTGTCGATCGACACTGGTCTGAGTCGAGCCCAATATCTCCTTTTTTTAACTGACTAAAACTAGGAGTTAGTAAAATGAAAACGAAGTATAAAGAAAAACGTACCTAACAGTGGGTTGCCTCCCACACAGCGCTTGTTTTCAGTCATTAGCTTGACTGTGTCGGAGTTCAGACGTCTGGTGGATCAGAGGGTGGCATCGAATGCTTTCCAGACGAATATCTCCTCATCCATGGTGGTGTATATGCATTATGTGAATGAGAGCGACCAAGGAAATGAGGAACAGCAGCAGGGTGGGTCATCTTTTCGGGTGGGACACTTCGTTTTCCTGCAGAATCATCAAAAAAAACACCAAGCTCTCTACGAGAATCTCGTTGCTTGCATAAGCGTGAAGCAGCTTTTGAACCTTTGGTATTCTTATTGAGAGGATCAGGAGGTTTGGAATTGATTCCAGGGAGTACATACCTTTGCTTTCTTCGAGGTTTCTGATTTATAGGACGTTGAGGCATCTGTTTGATCACTGGTGATGGATTTGAAGCATTGGAAGCAGTTTTTGATGTGATCCGCGAAGGGTGTCGATCGACACTAGGAGTGGTTTCGATCGACACCAACTCGGCAGCTCGAATCTTTGCACTCTTTCTGCAATTCAGCTCTTCTCCAGCGATCACAACAATGCAAGAGATGTGTTTTGATGTTCCAGTAGTAGGGATAGCTTTGTAGAAGACTCCTTTGTCAACATTAGAGAAGGATATTCTCTTATTCGGCATGTCTACAACTGATCCCACTGTGGCCATGAATGGTCTTCCAAGGATGAATGGTATGATATAATTCGTGCCCACTTCCACCACCTGAAAATCAATAGGTACTAGACAATTCCCCACTTCGACAAGCAAATCTGGAATTGTACCATATGGGACTGTGGTGGAAGAGTTAGCAAACTCGAGGGTCATGTTTGGAGGTTGAATATCAACAATGCCTAAACTCTCTGCAATGTCCCTTGACATGAGGTTCACGCTAGCACCGGAATCGCAGAGAGACTGTTCAAACTCAACTCCTCCAATGGAGCATGGAACTACAAACATCCCTGGATCTTCAACCTTAAGCAGCTGCTTCATTTGCGGTGGTGTACCTCTTGCTTTATTGAAGAGTTCTTCAATTTCTTCAAGACTCTTTCTACAATTCTTAAAGAAAACACCCAAAGGATAATCTTTCCAAGCTTCAGCAAATGAGAGTGCATTGGAGATCCTCCTCACCTTCTTGTTAAAACCAGTCAGTTCTTTTGCACTAATGAGTGGCCTTAAGTGTTTGGGAATAGGAGGATATGGAACTTTGGTCTTATACACTCTTTCCTCTACATTGTTGAAGATTCAGGCATGCTTGGCGAAGTCTGGACAGGGTGTCGATCGACACAGGTCGTGTGTCGATCAACACTAGTATCTGATGTCGATGCTTTGGTCGATTTCGGTCCGCCAGAACTCGAAAAATCGGGACTTTCCACATGTGTCGATCGACACTCAGCAGTGGTGTCGATCGACACTAGCTCTGTAACTGCAACATCTTCTGTTTCAAGCTCCTCAAACTCTCCAATCTCCACGAAATTTTCTGCACTTCCAACCATGATAGCATTGACATGATGTCTAGGATTTGTATCAGTCTTTCCAGGAAGAAACCCCTCTTGTCTCTTCAAAGCTCCAGCGGTTTGGGCAACTTGAACATCTAATTGCTTGACATGAGTACCCAGAGACTCAATTTTCCCATTCAAATCAGTGTACATGGCATCAATCTTCCCGTTAAAGTGCACAGTCATCTTCTGTTGACCTTCCAGAATTTGCTCTAGCATAGACTCCATCTTATTGTCTTGCGCAGGAGGATTCTGGTAAGAAGAAGAACCATAGGTTCTTTGGAAGTTGTTGTTATGAAAAGGCTTCTGGTAAGAGGAACCATAGCCTTGCTGATTGTTGAATCTCTGTCCTTGAAAACCAGCACCATTAATGTAATTGACTCCTTCTTGCTCTGGCTCAAAGATCTCTACCTCATTAGCAAAGTGAACTTGCTTCTTTCCCACCAAGATGTTGTGTACGTTGTCCAGCTTCCTGTTGACCTCAGCTATTTGGCTTCCTCCATTTGCATCAACATGTTGTTTCCTTTCAAAGTCTGCATTCTTGGTGCTGTTACAAGAGGCCAAATTCTCTATAAGCACCATCGCATCTTCTGGATATCTGGTGTTGAAGTTGCCATTGCTCGCAGCGTCTAAAGCCATCTGGTACCTCCAGTCAATCCCTCGGTAAAAGATTCCGATGAGCTGCGGCTCGCTGAAACCATGATGCGGGCAGTCCCTTTGGTAAGATTTGAATCTCACCCAAGAAGCCTTGAATGCTTCAGTAGGTCCTTGGGAGAATGTGGTGATCTTTGTCCTCAGCTCTTCGGATCTCGCATCATCAAAGAAATTGCATAAGAATGCATTCTTTGTTTCTTCCCAAGTAGTCAAAGATCCTGGATCCAACTGCTTCAGCCAATACGATGCATCTCCAGCAAGCGAGTAAGGGAAAAGCTTGCAGAAGAGATAATCATAGGTCACTCCATTAGCCTTGATGCTTGATGCGAGGTCCTCAAATCTCTCAATGTGGTCCATCGGATGCTCTTGAGGGAGTTCATGGAAGGGATGCTGAGCCACCAGTGTGAAGTAAGCAGGCTTCAGCTCGAAGTCGTTCCTCTGAAATGCAGGAGGACGGATCGCAGCTCTATTGGCATAGAACTGGTCTGGTCGGTTGTATTCGCCAAGTGTTCTTCCACGTCCAGCTTCTGCAAGGGCGACTTGTATTGGTTGCTCAATGATAACAGCTCCATTATCATCAGGTCTCTGTCCTTGTGCGTTCCTTCTATTGCCTTGTAAGTCGATTAGGTTGCCTTCTGCGTCGCGTACCACAACCACAGCCTCAGCCATTGTCGTCTCCGCATGGTGTCGATCGATGCTATTGGTGTCGATCGACACTCGTGCAGATCGACGGTTCGTACGTTCCAAACGGCCGAGCTCCTGGTTCAGTGCGACAAGTTCCTTCTCTTTGTTGCTTCTGGTACTAGGCATGCACCTGAAACCAAAGATAAGAAACTAAATTAGTAACCAAAATAAAAAACAAAATCTAGTCAAAATCCTAGTACTAGATTCCGTAGGCAGCTATTACTTCCCCGGCAACGGCGCCAAAAACTTGATAGGGCTCAGGTTTTACCCTAATAAAACTACTGCAAGTGCACAGCAAATGCAATCGTAGTATAAAGGGTATCGAAATCCCAAGGGAAGTAGATGCTACACTAAGGTTTCTAAGTTCGAATTATGCTAGGTCAAATAAAATGAAAGTAAAACAAAGCAGGAAATAAACGAGCAATCACGAATTAGGTTTCTTAAAATCAGGAGACGAAACGCTAGGTTCAGAGAAATTCTCAGGTGATCTAAATTGCAGGTCTAGACAGAATGTTAGGAAAATATTAAGATCCGTTCTTGAACTCGAAACATAACAATAAAATCAACCAAATCTCGTTGCGAAGATTATATATGTCTAAACCCTAGAATTCCAAATCTCTTTGCAAATTCTAACAATTCAAACAAGCATTAAAGTTCATGTTCGATTGTTCACAAAATCCCTAAACCAAATCTCTTTGCGAATAGGTATTTTGCTCATCTAACATTAGTTCAGGCAATCAATAATACTCTCGCATCTATTAATTAACCTAAGATCAGATTCTAGGTCGCGAAGCTAGAATAAGCATTAAACACAAATCCAGATGAAGAACTCTAATGATTTTATCCTAACAATTTAATTCGACCTAACAATTCATTAATCACCTTTGAAAAACCCTAAACCTAACTAGCAAACTACTCAGACATGGTGAATGAAGAAAACATCATGAATAAATAAGATTGCATAAAAGAAATCAATAGAAACAAAGGAGTTCCAAATCTGCTCTTAAGGAGCCTAATTCTTCTCTCCAAAATCTCTCTAAAAATCTCTCTCTAAGTCTCAAAACAGAAAATAAGAATAATAGTTGGTGGCTAAACAATGCCTTGAAAATCTATATTTATAGGCAAACTCGCGTCAGGGGCAAACTTGTAAATACTTGAAACTTCTTGTGATTTCCCTTTCCTGGTTGAAGTCCGCAAAACTTGGTCGGCTGACTTGGTGTCGATCGACACTCTTCGTAAAATCCGTCTTCTGACTTCATCACTTCGTAGCTTCTTACAGAATGCTCCAAAAAAATTCCAGAATCTCTAACTTTACTCCAAACGTAGTCTAACCTGCAAAGACTCTAATAGGACTCTAAAAATACCAAAAGACTCTATAAAAAGACTTATATCATGGTCCAAAAACGGATAAAAACCATGATATATCAGGAGCTTGTGGCCGTCACGCTCTCCATATTAAACAACGTCGGTTACTATAACTAAGAAGAATGCACACACACACGTACGACTCTTATAGGTGATTCTCATATACATACTTTGTAAATGAATTAAAATCACATTTAATAGAACATAAATTATTAACGAAAACCAAATATAAAAACAAAGTAGCATAATTCTGCATACATGAACAGCCAAGATAGAATTTGAAAGGTCATGCTAACTTAATTTGCTACATCTATAAGCATGCATGTGATCGCTTGGTTGAGGAAAAGATAATCTATAAGCAGAAATAACGAGAGAACCATTAGTCGATTTTATAATTGTCAAGAAGAGCTGAGAGGAGGAGGAACCTTCGGAAATTGGAATTATACTACACTTTGATAATCTGTTAGGTAGCTAAACAATTGATGCATGATACTCCATGAAGAACATTATTTGCGTGGGAGTCATTAAGCCAAAATACGAGGAAGCCTATAGCTTGAACGGTTTAGATCACTTTTTTGTGGACAATGTCATCGTCCCTTTGTAATTATAAACTTATAAGTGTAAGAAACAGAGAATATGGAAATTTGGCTGAGAACAAGATGTGATTAACCAGACATCATATGAATCCATTTGATGTAAGCATTTGTAACTGTCCATCCTTCTTTAGTCATCACCTTCAGTTGACTTCCCATGTGTCTTTCCGGGTGAGTCGAATTAGCATTGGTTTGTTGGTGAGCTATCAACTAAAAATTTAGCATCTTTCATGTATCCACTTATCGCAAAGCAAATAAATTAGATAATGTAACATTTGCAAAGTATTGAAAATTACAGCAAGGATCCGAGATAAGCATATTCGGATCTGAGTGTTGCATGCTAAGATTAATGCAAGTCCAGGAACAACATGTTATTGTATAGTACCATGGTTGTTCTGTAGAGTATATAAGGAAATGAGTGATACGGAATTGATATGTAAATACATTTATCCTAGTATCTCTCTTGTAATCTCCTATATATGTCTTGTAAATCATTCTCTAATAATATCATACAATCATTCACCTTACATGGTATCAGAGTAACGATACCTAGCTCTCTAAAAATTTACTAATGAGGTCTATGTAACGCCTTTCTTCAGGGAACACTTACTGATGAGGTCTATGTAACGCAACCGCCGGGATTTGTGGATCATGATCATCCCGACTATGTTTGTAAGCTTCACAAGGCGCTTTACGATCTTAAACAAGCTCCACGTGTCTGGTATGAGGAACTTAAAGCCTCGCTCATTGCTGCTGGATTTCGTAATGCAATTGCCGGTACATCATTATTCACATATAATCGAGGTACGGACGTTGTTTACATGTTGGTATATGTGGATGATATCGTCGTAACAGGAAGTAGTGATGCCCTTGTTACCACGATTATTTCTAAGTTAGCAAAACACTTCTCGATTAAAGATATTGGGCATCTCAGCTATTTCTTAGGCATTGAGGCAAACAGAACAACTGCTGGACTACACTTAATGCAGCAAAAATATGTGCTTGATCTACTAACCAAGACAAAGATGTTGGATGCCAAACATGTCTCAACGCCTATGGCTCCACATCCAAAGCTTTCCATCAACTCAGGCTCATCATTATCTGATCCAAGTCAATATCGAATGGTCATTGGCAGCCTTCAATACTTAGAATTTACAAGACCATATATTGCCTTCGCAGTTAACAAACTATCACAGTTTATGCATGCTACGACCGATGACCACTGGCAGGCGGCTAAATGTGTTTTGCGATATCTTGCAAGGACACCATCTCACGATTTTTTTCTCAGGGCTAACTCACTTCTCACATTACACGCATTCTCAGATGCAGACTGGACTGGTGATATGGATGATTATGTGTCTACCAATGCATATATTATCTATCTTGGATCCACCCCAATCTCATGGTCCTCCAGGAAACAGAAAGGTAATCGTCCACGGAAGCAAAGTATCGACCAGTTGCAAACACCGCAGCTGAACTTCGATGGGTATGTTCTCTGTTAACTGAGCTTGGCAGTTAGTTACCTTCTGCTCCTGTCATCTATTGTGACAATGTGGGGCCACCTACTTAAGCGCCAATCCTGTCTTTCATTTCCGGATGAAACATCTTGCTATCGACTATCATTTTGTTCGTGACAACGTACAATCTGGAGCAGTTCGAGTATCACATGTCTCGACAAAAGACCAGCTAGCAAATGTTTTGACGAAACCACTCTCTCGTGCTCGTTGCCAAGATTGGAGTGATACAAGCCCCTCCATCTTGAGGAGGCATGTAGAGTATATAAGGAAATGAGTGATATGGAATTGATATGTAAATAAATGTACCCTAGTATCTCTTGTAATCTCCTATATATGTCGTCTTGTAAATCATTTTTAATAATATCATACAATCATTCACCTTACAGGTTCATGTGTTGTTTTACTAATTTATGATCATAAAACTTATTAGACAATTTTGTCTGAATCGTCCAAATTTTGGGTTATGAAGCATTTTTATTTATTGATATACATTCTTTTGACAAGTTGTTAGAAGTTTGGAAGGTAGGAAGGAATTTGATATTCAATCTCTCCTCCATTTTTACAATACTATAAGTTTTCTTGTATACGAAAAGAGAATGATTTTCCGATTTTTTTTTTGTTTTTAGAGGTAGTGTCAAATATAATGATCCTGCATATATTTAGTCCAATATGTATTATATTAAGCAAAAATATTCTAAATTTATTAAATAATGAAGAAAGATACAAAAAGAAGAATTACAATTTTTTTACCATTTAAAATATTTACTATGTATGTATTAAAAAAATTAATATTGATGTAGTAAATATGTATTTCTTAAATTTTCTATGCAACAACTCTATCTTACATTATTAATAAATACATGACAATAATCAACTAAACATTAAAACAAAAAATAAGGATATAAAAATTTTAATTTATAAATTTTCGTTTGTTTCTTTTATATTTAAAATAATATTAAAATTTTAAAATATTAAATTAGGGTAGATATGTATAAAATTTACAGAAATAATAATAACTATAAAGATATGTAGTAGAATGTGCTTGTATAATTTACCTCTGAAACCTTTAAATAAATTAGGCTATGCAAAAAAAAATATAGTGGCATGAGCTGTAAATATTACCAAACTATAGGTTAAAATTTAAATTTATCAATTAATATATTGTAGATTGAAAGAATAAAATATCTTTAATCAAATTATATTGATTCAGAAAGAATTACTAAATGAGAAACAATAATTAAACCACAAAGAGATCACAACAATGAATCTTTCTTAGTCCTAACATTGATGAGGATGAGATTTTTCGATGACACATTGCTAATAGCAATCCAATTTGAATCAAATATCTCTTTAGTTTCATAACTTTTTTGAAATGTGTAAATCAATGAAAATTAATATTAGTTAGATTTTGAAGTCGTAAAAATCTACATAAAAAAACAAAAGAGACATACACCACACAAGTATTCTTCCTAAATCAACTAAATATTGGAATTGTGCCAGTCAATGGAAAATAATACAAAACAGATTTTGTTTGAGTCTTAAAATCTATAAAAAGAACTCATAGGTACGTATGTAAAAGCAAAAGTGATATATTTGACAATAAAGTGAAAATGAATTACAAGATTGGATTTATGAGTTTCGTAATGATTTTTTCAATAATCATCCTATTTCTCATGGTCTCAGGTTAGTCTGTGTATGAGCTGCACATCTCATCATGTCTATTTTAATAGCAAACTACGAGAAATATTAATAACATCTTCTTATTAGGTAAAGTTGAAGCTGAACCACAATGCATTGGACTATGTAGCATGTTTGTTGACTGTCCAATGCGTTGGCTGGAAAACAACCGATCAATGTTGTTGCGATCATTAGTTGTTTCATATATAAATGTATTGAAAAACATCAATAACAATTAATAAATAATAATTTTTTGGGGTCAATTTGCAATTAATAAATATTTTTGATTAGTAATTTAGTAGTTTGTAGTAACATATGTAGATAGCATGTGAGTGTTGACAATTTTGATCAGTTTTTTTCTCCGAGACTCAGAAATAACCCTTTTTCTTTTTATTAGCTAGGTAAATTTTGGATTCAATAATTCAAGATTAAGAGGAGATATAGGCATCTCAACTTGTCTATTGTTACATCATTAAATTTTCTCTTCAAAAGCTTTGAATACATCCAAATTTATTCTTCTATTCCTTGATAGACTAGTCAACCAAGCCTAATACTTTTTAAATATCCTCCCCACATTGCGATCAGATTAGAAAAATCCACCGGATCAGAAGCCGGGACTTCATCGGTTTTTACCGACATGGATTCTGGAGTACTGCCAACTTACCGGTGTATCTCCGAATCCGCAGCTGCTGTTCTGGAGTATTGCCAATTTACCGGCGTATCTCCAAACTTGCTTTTCTCCTTGATGGAGAACGTCTTCAAACGCTCAGCCTTAAAGGCATCTCGAGCTATTAGTGTGGTTCGCTCGTCATTATTGGCAGAAGAACTCCATATCGTTTTCAAAACGATCACCTTAGAAGCCCTTTCGAAGAAGCTTCCAGTTTTTATCTACCATTTAAACTGCATAACCTATCTTTTTAATGCTTTGTTTTTTATTTCTGTAACAAGTAGTCACTACTTCTCGGTACGGAGTCTTCTTCTACTTGGTGCAATCGTTTAAGTTTAATATAATCAGAGTTTGACCAAAAAAGAAAAGCCATACACATCGAAAAATATACTAGACTGTCAAAAGTGAGTGAAATGTCTGAAAATTGTGAGGACTTTATAAAAGAGTTTTCTTCTAAATGAGTTTGGTTGATATTTTATAAGAGCTATAACTAATGTGAATGTTGTTTATATTAGAGTTTGCAGAAGAAAAAAATTCTAATCTAACATATATTAAACATAAAATATTGGAGGCATAATTTAATGATGTGTTAGCACCACAATTTTTTTTTAGTTATTTGATTTTTAAAAAATCTATTTAAATAATTAGACTAAACTAATTGCCAAACATTCGATTTCCTAATATGCATTAATCCACTACTAATCTTATCTATATTCCCAAACACACTTTAAAACCATACTTAATTAATTGAAGAGTATTTTTTAGGAAAAACAAAAACCATACCAATTAATTACATTCAAATTTTCATATAAAAACAGATATTATTACTCTTATAATTACCCTAAACTTATACGATTAAATTTTATATATTTATAAAGTATAAAATATATTGCAAAAACATTATTAGAAAAAAAATTCTTGACAATATGATATATTAAATTATATGTTTGTAACAATATATTTTTATTAAATAATAAAATGCTCATTAATTATTATATGATTTACCTACATCTTATATGACATTTTTAGTTTAATTTTATATAATAATCATAAATTAATTATTATATATTAATATATAATTTATCTTTTTTTATTCAAAACTCATAATTATTTGATTTAAATCTAAATGGAAATGTATTTATTATAAAAAAAAATACTTTACCTTACATAATTTCACCACGTACGCTGGTTATTCGTATGCAAATATCGTTCGACAAAATTTCATCATATTAACATATATAATTAATTTCATTCATTTTTAAAAATTAAATTAATTTTTAAAATTAAATCGAGTAACCTAGTATTGATAAAAAGCGAATAACATAACAAAAAAATGATTTGCAAACGCTCTTGGAATTTAGTAAATATAAAAAAGGAGCACAAAGAGACACAAAACTATATTCAGTGCCGTCCCGTATTTTTTCGTGGCTTAAAGCTAAAAATATGTGGCCCTTATATTGTAAAAAATATTAATGCTAAACATTATTATATTTATTAGTAAAATTACTCTATCATTATTATATTTTTGTTCAAAAACTGATTTCAAACTTAAGCTTAAAAACAACGCTCTAAAATTAATTATCTCATAATTTTTTGTAGCTTGCCAAACAAATAGAATGATAAAAGACATTAACAAGTGTTATCACGACTCACAAAATATATAAGAGCCATACAAAGATAAATTAATTAATATTTTAAGTGAAATACATTTGTAATATAAATTAGTACAATACAAAAGTAATGAACATAAATAAAAAACCAAGATAAATACTTTTGTTGCAAAAAAAAAAACTAAGATGAATATATATATAAGAAAAAATTAGCTGAAAATTAATATAATAATCAAATTTAAAAATAACAAGAATAATCGATGTCAATAATATGAAAATGGAGACAAACGTTCGATCTATTGCTTTTTTGAAGAGAGAGATACGCATGGAATGATTCTATAATGCAAGTATACACTAAAACAGATGTTAAAAAAAACTATACACTAAAACAGTATTAGAACTATGGCCCTCCAATTATGATATTTTAGTGTGACCTAAACCCAATGCTTTACCAGCTTTAAGGAAGGATCGGCCCTGACTATATCCGATCAAAATAGTAAAAATCATAACAAAAAAAATATGGATAATGTTGGAAATTAGTTTTTCTTAGTAATATTTAATTTATATTATTTTCTTATAATAATTAGCCCAATTATATATATATATATATATATATATATATATATATATTTATGATATCAAATAATATACTCCATGTGTTCCTTAAAGAAGGTAGTTTTAAAAAAAAAATTTGTTTTAAAAAAAAAGAAATTTTCAATTTTTTAAGTGTAGTTATTGTCCATTTTTACTTAATTTACATTTATAACATTTAATATTTAAAGAATAACTTAAGTAATAATTAATAAAAATAAGGTTAGAAAAGTCTTTTGTAAAATTTTCTTAATATGTGTGAAAAACTCAAAATTACATTTTTTAAGAAACATAAAAAGTATAAAATATAGTAAAAATTTATTTTAGATAATTTATATTCCGTTATTACGAAAAACTTATCCAATCATACAAAAAGTTATATTTAAATTATTTCGCAACTTAATTATATTTTCCCATATTCTATGGTTATCGAATGTTACCAATGGAATGGAAGCCATTGTCTACGTTTATATTTTCTATTTCTATTTCTCTCAGGTATATAAATTACCAATTATTTCCTTTTTTAAAATTATGTAAATTACTTTTCCCCTTTATTATAAATTGTACAGTATTAGGTTTGGTCAGAGGAATAAAATTTTGATATATCAGAAGCACGAGAAAGTCTAAATTCTAAAATAAACTTTGGCAATTCTCCGAAATTCGTCCGCTTTCTTCTCAATTTCACGAGAGAGAGAGAGAGAGAGAGAGAGAGAGAGAGAGAGAGAGAGAGGATGGAAGTAAGATCCGCAGCGAAGCTTCGGTGTCAACGCATTGGCTGCAACGCCATGTTCACCGATGAAGACAATCCAGAGGGCTCTTGTCAGTTTCATGCCTCTGTACGTCTTCTTTCCCCTCCTTCTTCTCCGTTTCTTCAGTTGATTCTTTTTCGTTCTTTCTTGAACCTATTAAGAATCTGGGCGAATTGTGGAATTTACGATGATATGCAAGTGGTCAATTTAGGTTTTTGATTAGGTGTTGCTGTTGACATGTTGATATCATAGAGGTGTAAAGCCTTGAACACAGCTTTTAACTCTCTAGTTTGACAGATTAAAACTAGTTGTTTGCTTGCAATCTTTGAATTTAGTGAACTGAGTTAGCTTGGGAAGAGCTCAATTAGACTGTCCATGGAAGGGTTAATAGAACAATTGATGGAAGGAAACAAAAGTGTATAATTCGTGTAAATAGAAACAATATTTACAAGGAAACAACAATAGAATGCAACAAGTCATGTTTATGACTGCTATATTCATCTTTTTAACATTTGGATAATGTCTTTCGTTTTCATCTATTTGCTTGGAGATTTCATTGTAACTTTACATCTTCTTTTCCGATTGTGGCTTGGCTTGGCTTTTCAATGACTACTGGTTTTTGTTCAAGCAGGGGGTAAGTCAAATTTATACTCTTTGAATACTGTTTATGCTTTTGTTTTTCCGTTTCACACTCTATCTGCTCAGAGGATTATAGCTTAGAAATGTTCAAACTTGCAGCCGTTTTTTCACGACGGAATGAAAGAGTGGAGCTGCTGCAAGCAAAGAAGCCATGATTTCAGTTTGTTCTTGGAAATCCCAGGGTATTGATTTGATGATATCATTGTCAACCTCCTCGTCGAAATAACCCGTATGTTTTCGTGTTGTGTGGTTGATGCTTTTGTTCGGTTTCTTGCGATGAAGATGTAAAACAGGTAAACACACAACTGAGAAACCAGCCCTGGCCAAACCGGCTCCAAGGCATGCTGTTGCGGTTCCTACTTCATCTCCAGATGCCAATGCAGCAACGAAAGAGACTTGCTCCAGGTGCCGCCAAGGATTCTTCTGCTCGGACCATGGTTAGTAATAGTATCTTCACTTTTCACACTGGTGCATACATACAACAAATCTCTATGTAACGTTGTGTTGTAAACCCACACAGGTTCCCAACCCAAAGAACAGATCAGGCAGGCCCTGAACACACCGGTACAAGCGCAAGAAGAAGAGACTGAACCTTTAGCACCACCTCCTTCAATCAAAAAGGTTGTTGTTATAGACATTAACCAACCCCAAGTCTGCAAAAACAAAGGATGTGGCAAGACATTCAGAGAGAGAGACAATCACGAGACTGCTTGTAGCTATCATCCAGGTCCCGCCGTCTTCCACGACAGACTAAGAGGGGTGCGTAACACGCCCTTTCTTTTTGCTCGAACCAGTTTATCAGTGACCCTTTTCTTTAGCTTTTTCAGTTGTGTTGAGTAATCAATGTTTTTGCTTCTTGTGTGTGTGTAGTGGAAATGCTGCGATGTTCATGTGAAGGAGTTCGACGAGTTCATGGAAATACCTCCTTGCACTAAAGGCTGGCACAGCGCCGATTAAAGCGGTTCTGAGATTTTTATCAGCTTTTCAAATTCCTTATTGATATGGAAGATTTCATTCGACAGATATTTATGTAATGGTCAAATGCTCATTATACTGTTATGAAATCCTCCATTAAGGGGTTTAATTGCTCTGTTAAAAACCCTGTGGATCTTTTTCATAATTTCACAAATATCGAAGGACTATTTAGCAAACTTTCAAACGTGGAGACAAAAATTGCTAATATCCACACCAGCCAAAAAAATAATTTTGTTAAATTATCTGAAAAACACATTGCAGTTTCCACACGTCGTCTCTGTTTTTCCACTTCGTTTTACTCTCAACGAACGGCTCGAATCTCGTCTTCTTCACGCCGGAGAGCAAACAACGATCTTCACGGCGGAGCAGTTGTTACGATGAGGCTGATTGTACCTCTCCGTGGTGTGATTCAAGGCCGTGGAGGTCTCTTCGTCGGCTCTCTTATCCCGTGCTGTCTCTTCTACTTTCTCCAGCTTTACCTTAAACGACGCCGTTCTCCTCCCGACCCTCCTCCTTCCGATTCCGATTCCGGCCTGACGGAATCGCCGAGGACGTCGTCGCGGTCCAGCCTCTTCTCCCGCGGGAACTCGATCGGGCGTGTTCGAGTCTCCTCTCGAGCGGTTCCTGTGGCGAAGCCTACCGATTCGCTCTATTACATTGGGTTGGAGAGAGTCAAGACGGATCCGTACGATCGGATGAGTAACAGAGACGGGATTATCCAGCTTGGATTGGCCGAGAGTACGGTGAGTTCTGAAAATTTTCCGAATGTTTTCTCTTCTCTCTGTATGTGGTTTTATCTGATTCATGGGGATTGCTTTTTGGGAGTTTTGTAGCTGTGCTTTGACTTGCTCCAGAGATGGATGTCTGAGAATCTGATGGAGTCGATGATGATGCAATCTGATGATGGCGAATTCGATATCAGTAGTATCGCCATGTATAAACCTTTTGAAGGGTTGCTGGAACTGAGAGTGGTAAGCAGTAGTAACATTTATTGCTTGGATTCTTGCAATTACTGATTACTGGAAGAAAGGGAACTATATTTATACTTCATAGTTAAGGAAATTTGTGTAGAGTTTCTATTTCCTTTCCAAGCATATCTCTTGAGAACTTGTGGATTTAGTTGCTTTTGCCCTTGCTTGATGGTGTCTGTTTTCATAACACTGAAAATTGAAGGGGATCAAATTGCTTCTGTCCCTCCTCGCTTGTCTCTTCTACTTTCTCATGTTTCATTTCTCATTTCAGGCTTTTGCTGATTTCATGTCACGAATAATGGGAGGTAATGTGTCGTTTGACCCCTCAAACATGGTAGTAACAGCCGGTGGGACTCCTGCTATCGAAGTATTGGCCTTCTGCTTGGCAGATCATGGAAATGCTTTTCTGATTCCGTCGCCGTACTATCCAGGGTAAGTTATTGGAATACACTTCTCAGCCGTTTATATGTGATGAAAGTGTTTGATTCTTTCAAGCAGTCTCTCTTTCAGTGCGATGTACTGAAGAAACTCAATTTGCAGCTTTGACAGGGATATAAAGTTCCGGACAGGAGTGGAGCTTATACCAGTACACTGCCGTAGCTCTGATAACTATACTGTAACGGTCTCCGCGCTGGAGCAAGCTTTGAATCAAGCTAGAAAACGAGGAAGTAAGGTCTCCGGCATCCTCTTTTCAAACCCGTCGAATCCCGTTGGGAACATACTGTCAAGGGAGACGCTCCATGGTATATTGAAGTTTGCTCAAGAGAAGAACATCCATGTCATCTCCGATGAAATATTCGCCGGTTCTGTATACGGGGATAAAGAGTTTGTTAGCATGGCAGAGGTAGCTTGCTCGGGGGAATTCGATAAGAGCAGGGTTCATATCATCTACGGCTTGTCGAAGGACCTTTCGATCCCCGGTTTCAGAGCTGGAGTCATCTATTCCTTTCACGAAGACGTTGTAAACGCCGCCAAGAAGCTGATGAGATTCTCATCTGTGCCAGTTCCAGTGCAGAGGATACTTATCTCTCTGCTATCGGATTCAAGATTTATCGAGGAATACATGGCGGCACACAGGCAAAGGATCAGGGATAAGCATATTCGGTTTGTCGAAGGTTTGAAGCAATTGGGGATTCCATGTGCCGAGAGTGGTGGCGGGTTGTATTGTTGGGTTGATATGAGCAGTTTAATGACATCCTACAGCGAGAAAGGAGAACTCGAGTTATTCGAGAAGCTATTGAGTGTTGCTAAGATTAATGCCACTCCAGGAACAGCTTGTTATTGTATAGAACCCGGTTGGTTCAGGTGCTGTTTTACCGCTTTGGCCGATGAAGACATCCCAGTGATCATGGATCGAATCAAACAGCTTGCTGAATCATCCAGATCTTGAGTTCAAAACCAGATTTTTCGGTTAGTGGAGGCATTGTTATTTTATCGATACACATTATTTTGGCAAGTTGTTAGAAGTTTGCAAGAAAGGATAGAATTAGAAGATATGTAACTTTATCGTCTTGCAGAAGAAAGAGTTTGGCATTCAATCTCAGCGCTCTATTTGTACAAATACAAGTTTCTTCATCTATGAAAAGAGAACGATTTTTCAAGACTTTCTGTTTCCGGATGCAAATTGTGAGGACTTTTGTAAGAGTTTACTTCTAAACGAGCTTCAGCCTCGGTTGGTATTTTTTCCACTCAAGTCCTTCAATCATTTTGATGCCCGGCACAAAGAGGCAGCAACTCTCAGCTCCATATTTTGTAAATTCCTGCTAGTTTATCCAGGCAAGTGTCAACATTTCAGAATCTTCTTTTTTTTGTTCGTGATTGAAATTAGCTATGAGCACGATGTACAGTTATGGTGTATATGGCTTTGGAAAAGAATGTGAGAAAAAGATATTTGAGGATTTTACCACGGAAGTGTTGTGCTTTCTCATTTCAACAGCTCTTCTCATGTAACTTCTCCTACGGGACATCATTATCAGCTCCCCGAGTGTCTGCGGCATCCTCACGGGAAAACCAATGTTCATGTTGTCAGAAGCTGTTGTAAGCTTCACTTCTTCAGGAAACGGACGAGTAGAGACCTGAACGTCCTCATAATCAGCGGTTTCTTCCTTTTCCTGTGGAAGAAGAAGTGGGAAGAGCTTTTCCAAGAACGAATCTCCCACGAGGCTCGAAGCTCTCGAAGCTCCGGTCATGTAACTGCTCGTACTGTCATCAGATTCATAAGCCGGCGATGCTGGCGTCGAGCTTGTCTCTTTATTCAGGTGGTAGTAGTCATCAAATCCATCAACCGCAACAGCACCGGATATCGGAACCGAGCGGTTTCCTGCTAACAGAGACGGCACAGAGCTGAATGAATCACTGCTCGCGTCATCAAAAGTATCGCTGCTGGTTTCGACCTCGCGACCGTACATGGGAGGCCGTGGCAGCGGTTGATCCAACGGGTCAGGTGGGTTTGTATCATCAACAAAGCAAGGGTACGGTTGTCCAGGAATTTCTTCCCAGTCGAACGGAACCGAGGTAACCAGCTTAACCGGAACTGGAACCGGAGGTGGTAAGGAAGGAGGAGCCGCGGCGGTTTCCGGTGGCGGAAGCGGAAGCTGAGGTGAGTCGTTTGAGGAAGAAGGAGGGAGAGGTTTTCCAGGGGTCTCTTCCCAACGGAAAGGAACCGAAGTGACCAGCTTGACCGGGACGGGGATAGGCGGCGGAAGCGGAGGAGGAGAAGGCACGAAGGTGGCTAGTGAAGGTTGCCAGTTCTTTTTGGGGAANAGTGCAAAGAATACTTATCTCTCTGCTATCGGATTCAAGATTTATCGAGGAATACATGGCGGCACACAGGCAAAGGATCAGGGATAAGCATATTCTGTTTGTCGAAGGCTTGAAACAATTGGGGATTCCATGTGCTGAGAGTGGTGGCGGGTTGTATTGTTGGGTTGACATGAGCAGTTTAATGACATCCTACAGCGAGAAAGGAGAACTCGAGTTATTCGAGAAGCTACTGAGCGTTGCTAAGATTAATGCCACTCCAGGAACAGCATGTTATTGTATAGAACCCGGTTGGTTCAGGTGCTGCTTTACCGCTTTGGCCGATGAAGACATCGCAGTGATCATGGATCGAATCAAACAGCTTGCTGAATCATCCAGATCTTGAGTTCAAAACCAGGATTTTTCGGTTAGTGGAGGCAATTGTTATTTTATCGATAGACATTCTTTTGGCAAGTTGTTAAGAGGTTTGCAAGATATGACAGAATTAGAAGAAGAAAGACTTTGGCATTCAATCTCGGCGCTCTATTTGTACAAATACAAGTTTCTTCATCCATGAAAAGAGAACGATTTTCGAGATGTAAATTGTGAGGGACTTTTGTAAGCGTTCACATCTAAACGAGCTTCAGCCTCGGTTGGTATTTTTTCCACTCAAGTCCTTCTATCATCTTGATGCCCGGCACAAAGAGGCAGCAACTCTCAGCTCCATATTTTGTAAATTCCTGCTAGTTCATCCAGGCAAGTGTCAACATTTCAGAATCTTTTGTTTCGTGATTAAATTTATAGCTATGAGCACGATGTACAGTTATTGTGTATATTGGCTTTGAAAGAGAATGGGAGAAAAAGATATTTAAGGATTTTACCATGGAAGGTTTCTGCTTTCTCGTTTCAACAGCTCTTCTCATGTAACTTCTCCTTCGGGACATCATTATCAGCTCCCCGAGTGTCTGCGGCATCCTCACGGGAAAGCCAATTTTCATGTTGTCAGAAGCTGTATTAATAAGCTTCACTTCTTCATGCAACGGACGAGTAGAGACCCGAACGTCCTCGGAATCGGCGGCTTCGACCTTTTCCTGTGGAAGAAGACGTGGGAAGAGCTTTTCCAAGAACGAAGCTCCCACAAGGCTCGAAGCTCTCGAAGCTCCGGTCATGTAACTGCTCGTACTGTCATCAGATTCATAAGCCGGTGATGCTGGCGTCGAGCTCGTCTCTCTATTCAGGTGATAGTCATCAAATCCTTCCACCGCGATAGCACCGGATATCGGAACCGAGCGGTTTCCTGCTAACAGAGAAGGCACGGAGCTGAATGAATCACTGCTCGCGTCATCGTAAGTATCGCTGCTGGTCTCAACCTCGCGACCGTACATGGGAGGCGGTGGCAGCGGTTGATCCAACGGGTCAGGTGGGTTTGTATCATCAACAAAGCAAGGGTACGGTTGTCCAGGAGTTTCTTCCCAGTCGAACGGAACCGAGGTAACCAGCTTAACCGGGACTGGAACCGGAGGTGGTAAGGACGGAGGAGCCGCGGTGGTTTCCGGTGGCGGAAGCGGAAGCTGAGGTGGGTCGTTTGAGGACGGAGGGAGCGGTTTTCCAGGGGTCTCTTCCCAACGGAAAGGAACCGAAGTGACCAGCTTGACCGGGACGGGGATAGGCGGCGGAAGCGGAGGAGGAGAAGGCACGAAGGTGGCTAGTGAAGGTTGCCAGTTCTTCTTTGGGAAGCCAGGCCGTTCTTCCCAAATGAAAGGAACAGAAGGAGGCTGTCTCAATGGTTTTCGAGGTGGCTCTGTTTCTTTGTGTTCCATATCAAAAACATTTGCTCGTCTCTTTTACGTTTTCGGTCATCTTTATTTATATGTATAAGTTAATGAGATGTTGTGGTTAGTATATAAGTCAAACCACTTTGGTTTTAAAGTATGCGTTGTTGGATTAGAGCCCAACTATTTTTCGATCATGAGTACTCACCTAAACCATTTTGGTGTCGTGTCACCAAATTTGTAGATTCATTTCATGCTGCCTTTATTTTTGTGTCATCATATCCTCCACAGAGTCTAATCCATTTATCTTTATTTTCGTACTGGATAGGATATGCGTTTTCACACGATTTTTTTTTTATTAGATACTTGATTTAATACAATTTTTTTTTTTGTTTGTCAAAGTTAATACTATTTTTGTTAGTTAAAACATATTTTCAAATCAACTCTGTATAATAGAATTATTATTTTCACAGTTTTCTCACAAAGTACATTTTTAATGAATATCTATCTATATAATAGATCCATTTTATGTTGAAAACGATACCATATGTTAGAAAACTTTTTGCATGATTGTTGCCAAATGCTAACAACCACTATCACTCGCAATAGTAATCAAATCTTTAGTCTCACAATGTTAATCTTTAGAATCTTATCTTCATATCTCTTCTGAATTGAAAAGACTCTTGTCTTGTCGACATTTGGAGGTTTTAATATGGAATGTGAACAATGTTTTGACTTTTGAGTCAACCAAATTTTGATTTCTCATTAGGGGAACACTAATTTTTTTTTGAAAACTCAAATCATTTAAACAAACAAACTTTTAATGACAGATATACCACCAACCCATTAAGTGAACAAAAATTTGGGCCAACTTTGTTAATTGACACTTTTTCCCCAACAAAAGCCTTAAAAACCGGTCTAATCCGTTTGCAACCCGACCCGGGTTTATGAACCCGAAAATTGGCAATTTTTGTTTTGTTTTTTAACCCTAAAACGAAATTTTTTGGCACAGTCGAAGCTGGAAGATTAAGATCTGCAGAGATATGGCGGACGAAGAAAAAAGAACTGTAAGTAGCTCTCTCTCTCTAAAACCTCCGCTCAATTTCTTGCGGTTAATACAGTTTTCCTGGCGGAAGAAAGATAATTGCAAAGTCCAAATTTGTTTGATTAATCATAAGGCTCCGAATGGGATACTAATTTATAAATGTGTTTACAGGCTTTTCTAGAGATTCAAGCAAGCATGATTGAACTCACAGGGAAGCTGAAGCAGGTAATCATAAGGCTCTTTCCTAATATTGATTTAGTTATTATCTTAACATTTGGGTAAAAAAAAAATTGATTTCATTTTAGAAAGGTTTGTTCGTTTGAGAAATACACAACAATATATTGCAAATGAAATTGTAGAATCAATCGTTACGGAACACCAATGTTGAAGTGTTTGCTTCGATTTTGTTAGCTCTTGAATTGTGTGTTTTGAGTTTGGAATCACACCTCTTTAATGAAGCTGATATATGTAGAATGTGTGTACATGCGGCTTTTTAGGTGCAGAGTCAGATGCGGAACAAAGAGGGAGATAGAAAACGTGCTTTCTTAACATTGGAGGAGCTACGTCCATTGCCTGAAGATACAAACACCTACAAGTCAATAGGCAAATATGATTCCCATTTCTCCTCTTGGTTTCATAACTTTTAGTTGCTTTTTCTTCTTCATGTCTAACTTGGTGTTCTGGTTTTGTTTTTTCAGGAAGAACGTGAGTGCTTAACTTAATAGTCCCTCCATCAACTATTGGCGTTTTGGAGAATTTTGAAGGCTGATTGTAGTTTTTTTTGGCTTCATATTGGTGAACAGGTTTGTGCTAGAGCCCAAGGCAGTACTAGAGGGTGAACAAGAACAGAAATTCAAGGACAGTGAGGCTGCAATTGCTTCTCTTCAGGTTACATCATTCCCATTCCCGATCTGATGGGTTATTAGGAAAGCATTGAAATGATGGTTGTATAACATATTTTTGCGGGATGATTGATTGTCAGACATCGAAGGAATACTTGGAGAAGCAGACCGCAGAGGTGGAGAACAACTTGAGGGAGCTTTTGCAGCAAGAACCGGGCATTGCTAGACAGATAATGTCCATGTCTATGTAACTTTTTGTATCAACCCATCCCTTTGAACAAAATGGTACACATTCAAATCTGATTTTTGTTTGTGCTTTATCAGAGTTTCCATTGAATGATGATCATCTATTTAAAGGTTTTTTTATCTTTGATATTGCGAATAAACAGAGGTGTCATGTGAGAAGACTTAAGATTAGATTTCAACCAATTTCAAAATGGCATTTAACATTGTCAAAGGGTATATGTATGGTATACAAATATTATAAGACTAAACGACGTTAGAACTAATGTATATCACTCTCATGATTGAGTTACAATATGATTGATTATGTCTACGAAAATAACCAAATTTTGTATTTCATGTACATGAATTTGCACAATTCTATAGCTCAATGTCAGGATTGTAACCATTTGACATAATCCGTGTATGAATTGACTATTTTCCAGGGATGTTTTGATAAAAAGCATTCAATGTAATAACAAATAGTAAAGACTCAAGTAACGTGTTTTTTTTTAGTAAGAACTTGGCTGACAAATCAAAAGCATTTGGAACAATAAATGTCGAAAAAGATACACACACATATATAAAACCCCAACAAATACATTCATTCATGCACACTCATTATACATCATGGATCAGAATTTCTGGGCGCATCTAAGCATTCCCTTTAAGATGTTCATAATTTGTCGGCTTCAACATCAAAAAAAAAGACAAAAAAACCAATATTAAGATTGATTGACGTAAAGAACAGGTACAAGTCCAGCCATCTTCCCGTCTCTGCCAGGTCGCTTCTTCTTTACCTGTAATATAGTTTTATAAGTTAGATTTAGGTTTTTAAAAACTCTACTATCCTCACAAGACTCCATACGTTGTTGTCTTTCTAAAACTTACGTAAAACCAGCCATCAACTTCATATTCTATCTCCAATTCCTCTTCTGCCGTCAAGTTTAGCTGCAAACAAAACACCCAAATGTTGTGTTTTCGACTGAATCATCATATCCATATTTCTGAATCGTTTTAACAAACACAAAAGCAAAAGCTTTACCTCATCATCTCCTCCTGCGGTGAAGTCATAGAGCGCTGTTCCGAATCTTGTACCAGTTGATTTCCTAGGTTCTTCGTCATCTGATTCATAACTTCGAGAACCAGACCCTGCTACGGGGTTCTCAAACGATTCGCGACTTTGTGGCTCAGAATATGAATAAGGCGGAGGAGGCTCTTCTCTTATCTGAAAAAAAAGGAGAGATGAAGGAAGAATAAGGAATCATCAGCACGTGCGTCAGCGGCATATATACAATACAACACACAGAAAATAAATATCAGCTTACCGGGGAACCATAGCCTTCATATGTGGACTGGTATTTGCTTCCACCCGGTTTCGCCTATTCGAGTTAGCATATATTCATATAAGTTAAAATTTCTTATGAACAGATATAGTTCAACCTTCTATATGCTTAAGCTATGAGCATGCCTTTTCCTTTTTTTAGACACAACTTGCATGCATATCATTATCTCCAGTTACTATTGTTTAAGTTTTCATTGTGACTCAGACTTAGGAGCATAGAGACATAATCCATCTGAACGATGATATTCTAGCACCGTATCATTGTATAATTACAGGAAACTCTATGGGCCCGTAATTCTAACAAATAGCATACTAGGTAATAAAAAATGGAATTAAAAGGCAGAATTTGTGTGTAGCCTACCGTTGATTGTGAGGAAGGCTTTGAACTGAACAATGATGGGTAATTCATTCCACCAAAGTGAGAGGATATAGAGCTTTTCACTGATCCAGTAGAATCTGGAGACGATGAACCTGATCTCGCATCTTCTTCCTGTAAATACGACAAAAAAGTCGTTTTTTAGCATCCCTAAAACTAAGAGATCGTTTATGCCAGTCATTTTGAAGAAAGCCCTAAACATGGATAAAACTAAATGTATACCTCCAACTCGTTAGTTTCCAAAAGAGTCTTAGCCCACATGTCATCATACCCAACCGAAGGTCTAGAGAAGACATTCTCCTCGTCAACATCTGGTGCATCTGTTCCGACTCCGGCAATGAATTCATTGACCTGAAAAGTTATATAGGTCTCATATTCATTTGGAGACTTAAAAATTATGAAGCATCTATAATGTAATTATGTACGAATGAATACTGAGAGATCATAATTTCACACGACCAGATAGATGAATGGTTAACTACTGCTCATGTGAATGCAAACATGTTTTGCCATCTATCTTCTAATCGGAAAAGTCAATACCCAAACTTTTCATCACAATAAGAGTAGTCCGAAAAGCATTTCATTATTGACCCATTCAGACCAGTTCGGAACTAAGGCATCGTAGTGGATTGTAACGTGAAACAGTTTAGTAAGTCTTCTCCGGAAACAAGGATTTACTCTAATGCGTAAACCACGGAACTGTTCTTACTTTCTCATTTCCTGATCAGAAAATTTATTGTGCCCCATATCCTTGATCTAACAATAAGAAGAATATAAAAACAGTACACACAGGCACTAAACTGCAAACATACTAATACTTTAACTTCAAAAGTCAGATAAAAATGGCAACTGACCCTGCTCATTGCTGGGGCGTTGTTTCCAAGGAGACCATCATCACCAAGGTTTGCAGCCCAAGCATTCACCAGATCATCATCCAGACCACTGGAGTTTGAGGCAGCAGGGGCAGGCTGAGTGGATTCATAAATTAAATCCGATATACCAGTAGCAACAACAGTTGGATCGGTTGACCCAGAAGATGCCGTGATATTGTGCTTTTTGCGGTATGTGTCAATGAGCTTTGCACTTCATAGGTAGGAGAGAAAAATAAAAAAAGTAAAAGAACATATCAGTGTTATCATATAAAACGGGAATAGAGACAGAAAACCACTAACAATATAAAAACCGGGAAGGGGGACACAAGCATGCAATGTATATAAGAAGGTCAGCAGCAAGATCACTAAACATGAATTTTTATGAATCTGGGTTTCTGTTAATTAAAATGTAATATATATTTAACATGGTTCTTGCTTGAATTTTGTCAGAATCTGTGAAAAAAGTGATGCTTCCTTCTTATATTTTTTGTCAGCATTGAGGTTATTCACATACATGCAATGCGGTAAACCCTGTTAAACTAGATATGCATATGACATAAAAAGCTAACACAAGAATTCTCTCGAAAACAATAAAAAAGGTCTGGTGTTTTTCTATTATTGCCTCCCTGTGCTCTACGCAAGAGGTTAGTATCCTAAGTAAGTATTATGCACTATAATGGGTAGGCTGTGATAACATAAAATTTCAGAATTTAGAATTTAGAATGTACCTTATCGGACCCAGGGGTAAATACTTGGCTCTTGGAATATAGCAAAACAAGGAAACAAAATCTAGCAGCCTCTCATGAGTTTCGTAGAGTTTTTTCAGCTCCTCGTCCTTCCATTCTTTGTTTGCATTGTCGTGATTGCGTATTTCCCTTATTATCAAGGAAAAAATTCATACGTCAATCATAAAATCATATACAGGTTACATGCATGTATTACAGGAAAATAAAAATATCAGTTTTCTTCCTTACTTGATTAATTCGTCTTGTCCTACATACATTTCATCCAGAACTTTTAACATCGGAGTTATCAAAACTCCAAGTCCTGTACCACTAACTCCTTGGTCTTCCCCATTACTCAGGTGCATTTCAGAAAGTTGAGACTGTACACCACCCTCCGCCAAGGTGTACAAAAACTCATATATCTGCAGCCTGAAAGGTTCACCAGATCTAATGGCTATCGTAGTAAGAGCTTGAACTGAAACAATTCGGACCTGTGTATTCACGAAACATAAACACTTAGGCAGGGAATCCTAGTAGCCTATCCTGACAGCAAAATCGTGTATTTCACAAGACTCCAACTAAAATGCCAGGAAGAAAATCAAATATGAGATGTAAAAAAGAATCACAATTTATAAATCAGCTATTTTCTATAACAGTAAAGGTCTCTAAACAGTTAATAGTAAAGCTTAGATAAAAAAGAAAGACCAAACGAGATTATTATAGTCAACTTTCATGAGTTTGCTCTTATAGTTTCTGGTCAGCCACAATTACTCCAGCACATTCTGTTTCATGGTAGAAACAAAAGAGTCCTTAAAAAGAAACAGTCATAAGCTAGCTAATTAGACCTTCACAATTCGTCCGCGGCCCCAAATCTCCACTTACACGAAAAGGGTCTTAAAATATGGTCTTCGCTCTAGAGTGTAATCAAATGATTAAACAAATCAGCTACAGACATAGAAAAGCCTACTACATCTACCAGCCAAAATGTTCCTAGACGAGGTTAAGGATCAAAGACCATTGCAAGATAATCAAGCCATATATACAAATCGTCCCATTAGAAACAATAAAAATCAAATCAAAAAATAAATATAACCAACAAAATATAGTGGTATACCTCCCAGCTACCACTAAACGCACACCTCTGGAGGCGAGTTAATGCACCAGCTAGAGTAGGATTGCGAGAACTGGCAGCAGCAACCATTTTATCTGCATCCAACATCATAAGTGCAGTGCCCGGTGGAGTTGCAGATTCCCATGCGTATTCTGAAGCGGCGTAGTTTGCATTTTCTCCAAGGAACCATACCTGCCACAGTATTCATTCTAAGTTAATGTGTTAAAAACGTTACCAAATGCATGTAAACCCTTCTGAGGAATGCTTACTGCGGCTTGCACCAATTTCTGCAGCGCCAGAGCTGACTTTGGATCTGATGCAGAGACCCTATCAATTGATGTCAGTCCTGACATGGATCCTGGCTGTGGAGGTGGTAGATCGAGTACTATCGTGACTGCTTCCAGGGCTGTGTGTTTCCCATCAGAACCAGCTCCAACAAGACATGTCTAGAAGTTGATCAATTAACAAATTATATCAATATAAACTACTTGCGGTAACAAAAATTCATCAAATATATCCAACAATAATTTAAATCTTACATGCATACAATATTTATGCAAATCTATAGCTACAAATATTAACAAGCACACAAACTTCAAGATCACAAAATGTCTAACAGACTGAAAATTTGAAACAGGAAGATTGTCGTATACAGCAGATGTAAGTAAATATAATAACTTCAAAATTACATTAGTGAGAAGAGAATACCTTCCAGAGAAGCTGTAAGACATCAGCGTCAATTTTCCCTGGAACTTTGGTAGCAAATATTCTGGCAATTTCGAGAAGAATAACAGCCATATCTGGTGTTGCCTGTGAAGAATTAAAAAAATAAAGTTAACTAGACAGAAGAAAACAGTTCACACTCCACTCTTCAACAAATTTGTTTAACTTTGCCTTCAGTTTCAGCGCAACAGATGAAATCTGTCACAAGTTCCTAGGCATAGAATTTTCTGCCAAATACCTCTTGTTACAAAACCTAATAAATTAAAGAGATTCCCTACAAAAAACATTCTCCTTCTAGGATCATTGACAAAAAATAAAGCTACTAAAACTTTTAAGCACTTCTCAAATACGTTGGGAAATCAGAAAATTTGAAGAACTTGATTTATTCATGAATAAATATAGACGCGGATTGCTTTTCTACAGAGGAAGAGAAAGGAACCACAAAGTTCACATACATTCGACCTGGAACTGAAGTTTTAGGCTGTATAGCATAATCCCACTACAGCTTGTCTCACTTTTTCCAAATAAATAAAGATAGAAAAAGAAAAAAGGCTAACTACTAGTACTCATGAATGTTCTAATAGGGTTTAAGGTCTTTTCTTCATCAGAGAATACCCATTTTCTAAGTCTCCATTGCAAAAAGAAGAAAATGTCGTACTTACCTTAAAGCGAGCATGCAAAGTAAGCAAAACATCATTAACTAGAGCTGCGGGCCAAGAAGGATCAGAAAGCTCTGAGGCAATGATTGATTTCAATTCATCCAACGTCTCATGCGGACTTTGCATCCATATCAATGCTTTGATAACCATTGCCCGGACATACACGCACTCGCATGCTACTGTTGTTCGAACCACCTCCATTAATGAAGCCAGCAAACTTGCAATTGTCTCATTGCGACCAGGCCCGGCGGATATAGAAGATGTTCTCCGTATTCCTGCAAAAGTCCAACAAATTAAAATTGTAAAAATATACATGTAACCAAAGAGAGGGAAAGAAGATAAATACAAAGTGATATAGGACATGTTACAGCTCAAAAAAATGATAGATACCCTACGTATTTAAATAATTAGGTAAAGGAGAATCAAAGCAATAGGAAAAACATGTTCCTTTGTTTAGGGCTGAAGAGAACACTGGTAAACCATCTTATGATTTTATTTGAGCATCGAATATACTCACATTTTTAGTTTTGTGACGATTCGAGGTACAACAAAACAGTCAGATAATAAAATTGATGCACCATCCCGAGCATAGATGCAATGACTTAACTTACATTTTTATTGTTGGTGCCCTTTACCAGTACAATAAAATTCAACGAAATTCTTAAACGACCGAAAGCTTGCATGAACTTTGATGATCCATATAAAATTAGAAAGATATTTGTGCATCTGTTATACATCTAGCTAAATAAAAAAAAAACGCTAATTCACTAAGTGGTTTTAGACTTTAGAGGAAGGCTTTATTACCACTATCTAACTATTATAGAGTAATTGGGATTTAATGTGGTGACTCTCAAATAACCATGGTTTAAGTAGGTTAGGCTCTTTAGTCTCTAACTATATAATATGTCTGAGAGAGTTGGGGAAGGGTTTATATAGATATATTGGTGGTTTGTAAGAGGGAGTGGGAGGAGTTTTGTAGTTCCAGTTCTGCCAGGTATAAAACAGTTTTCTGTAATTCTATTCGATACAAAAACATGATTTTTACTTCATGTGATACCAATTTGAAGCTTAAGAAATATTGACAACGTACCTTCTGGGTGAGAACTGTCATTGGTCTCAGCATCATCCAGAGCGTCAGAAAATGCATTTACATGAACTGCTTCATCAATGTCCTGTAATCCCATAGCAAACGCTGCAGCCCTGCTCTTTCCCATTTCTTGCACAACCCTTGCTGCTGCATGAAGAACTGGACTTGAGAAACTGCGAAATGAGCTCTCTAACCTGAAAAGACAGGATCAATTAGTAAAGTTCTTATACAAGAAACACAATCATTACAATTCAAAGAAAGTACGCAACATTCTAGCGAAGAAAGGGAATCCATAAGAACTGCAATTCTAAACACGGTCTTCCAACAAGCTAGGACTACCTTCTCATTACAAGCTTAATAAGGGGCTGCGGGCGCTTGGTTTTATTAGATTTATCTTTGGATGGCGCTTCTGGCAACTTCAGGATCTCCCTGGTCAAGCGGTACCACCCAGCAGCACGCTCATCCATCCTAAAAGATGCAGTAAGTTTTGGTCATTAAAAACCTAGAAAAAGAATGAATCAAGAGAAAGCAAAGTCATAAAACCCATGCCTTTCGGTGTTATCGTATTTTCCCAGAATGCACAAAATCGCCTCATAGCATACCCTTTCGCTTGGATCTAGGAGTAGCTGATAGAGAATTGAGTTGAACTGAGATCTAATATCAGGCCTCTCTGTAGGAAAATGGAAAGGAAACTAGTAACTTGTAAATCTTCCCATATAACCAGATAAAAATAACAGCTAACAAGAACATGCAATAATGATAGAAAGAGCTTAATATGCTTACCATCTAACGCCCGAGCTCTAGATATACTGTGACACAACCTAGCCAGGGCAACCCTCGCAAGCACATCATGCAAATGTAGGATGTCTTGCAAAGCCCCTAATTTAGTGCAAAGAGAAAAGGTATATCAACTAACCCATTTGTTCTAACCTTGTCGTATTATTGTATAAAATAAATTTGGCTTGTGACTAGAATCAAGAGTACGTCTCATAAACTTGTGTTCCAGAGACTTATTTATAATTAGAACATAAACATAAAATCACCAATAAACAAATCAACGTTAAGATTAGGCCTGGAAAGCATACCTGCTGGAGACGCAAGCTTTTCTGCAGCGAAAAGATCAAAAGAGACGGATCAAAATTTTGTATGACAAACAATTATGTGTCTACACAGACATAGAATGCAAAAACAATTTAAGGCGGAATTGACTGAATAACTTATTTACCTAATGTCATTGCAACTGTATAGGGGTCTCTTGTGGCTAGCTCAGATAGAATTTCCAGGGAATGCCTAACCGCAACAGGATCAGCAAATGAAACACTGCAAATAGTGTGGATACCAGAATAAGTTTTCAATCCACTGCATAATTAGGAAAAAACTAAAAAAACAATTGCTCTTATGAAAAGTTGAAAACCACCGAAACAATTAATTCGAATACTCTTATCACTTCAATGGAAAGTAGAAAGAACAAAAAAAGAGTCTTACCCCTGGGCAGCACGGTGCAGAAAAAGTGGATTTCCTGGATCAAGAGGAAGTCTTCTTAGTGCACTCATAGCAGCATAATGCAAGTTACTCCGAATGATCGACTAGCAAAAAGAAGGAGACAGAACGCTCAAGTTAATAACAAAGAATAAATGTTGACCTTTTGCAATCCAGGAGGCGTATACTCAACGGGAAGAACTCCCATTCATCCGCCAAACATATCTAGAAGCTAAATATGTTATCAAAGTTTCTCCCTTGGCTTATGGATAATCTGATATAAGGATAGAGTTGTAATGTTTTTAAGAAATGTTTCTTCAATTAAAGTGACATTTAAGTAAGGACTTGAAAAGCTGTTAGCTTACCAGAATCTCCCAGATCTGCAAAGTCAAATCATCAAAGAGTAACTATGCTACACTACCTAGTGCATAGTAGCAATCGACAATATCTTGAGAAATTTATACCCCACAACATGGCTAAGAACAAGCACAGCAGCATAAAAAGGAAAACTGTGATATGCAGGAAACAGGACTTGTTAGAAGTTAGAACCCTTGAGCCTTTTACTGGAGGAACCTGGGAGTTGAGAAAGATACCTCTTTATCACCCCCTTTTGTCCCAAAGACGCCTTTCTTTCGTTTATGTGGAACATCAGCAACCTGAAAGCGACATTAATAATAAATCAACGATTCTGCATGTAACTGGGAAAGAATCTTTAGATTACACCACTTTACTAATAAGAACAGAAATAAGAAAGAATCTTTAGATTACACCACTTTACTAATAAGAACAGAAATAAGAATGCTCTAGTATAATTATTAATTGTATAGTTAAGAAATTTGAAAACTAAGGTTAAAATCATCATTTCTTTCACCGAGTAAAAAAAATAAACTAAGCCATAACTTATGAAAAATAAGCAAAGCATCATGTCAAACATCAGAGAGCATTGGTAGTAAGACAAACCTTATCAAGCAGGCCAAATACAATCTCATACAATTTTGACAAAAGCTCAGAATTTCCTGACGGTGAATATGTCAGAGCTTTTAAAGCTTGCAGTCGTCGAGCATGAACTGAAGAACAACAAATGATGAGGTTAGAAAATCATCTCCAGTCACATCACAGAAGGAAAGTTGCAAGAGAATGCTACAAAGTAGGAAATGAAGTTCTCACCACATGATCTAGAAGCTGTTAATTTCTATTTACTGTCTTACATATTGGTTTTTCACATCTATAACCACCAAATTATTGAATTCCACACTAAAGCTGACACCACATCTACGTAACTACCTTTTAACATCACTGCTCTCGTTATTTTTAATCGTGTCCATCAAAAGAAGATTATAAAGGTACTGGGATATTTATTAAGAGGCATTAAACAAGCAATACCATTATAAAGATAAATAAGATTAAGACTTTAGGACAGTCCTCACGATCCAATTAAAAGAAAAAACATTTCACGATGAGTCGCTGACATGGAATTCATCTTTTAAGGCAGAATTATATATATAAACACTAAAGCTTGAAAACAAAACCATAATGGCCAATACGGGTAAAACTCACATTCAACTTCAGAATTAGAAGCTTCGGATGTCAACTGATTCACTATCCGAGGAACAACATCAGCTCTTGTGACTCCTCCACCAGCATCAATATCTGCCAGAGCATCCCAGTTAGGAGTGGGGATACCACCCCCTGGACTCATGCCCGTATCGGACAAAATTCTAGCCAAGTAATAATAGACATAGCGTAGCACATTCCTGTCTTCACATTGCTGATTAAGCTGTATCAATCACAAGAGGAAAAGAATGCTAAGAGCCCGATGCCTCTATTGGACAGATAGTTTTCAAAGCGCAAATCGTTGAAGATTCATGTAACATTAATGGGTAGAGAACAATAAAAAAAAAAGTCTAATAGAATGAATCATTTTTAGATGCTCCATTATAAAGATAAAACAAATAATACGAAGAACAGTATTGATCTGACAATAACCGATCCTCAAACCAACCAGTGCCACATACCATAAGAAGAGATGGGGCCAGAGAAGGATCAACGGAGTTGTACACAGCAAGCTTAGGAAACACGTGATTCACCAGTTGTTTCTGGGAACTTTTCTGTTCAGTCGTGAAAAAATAACAGAAAAGAAGAAACATTGAGATACTATTTTCACCAGCAGAAGAATGGTTCAAAAGGCAGAGAATAAGAGCAAAAACTTAACCTGATCCAAGGTGGCAGCTAATTCATGAATGCTCCTCGCAAGTTGCGTATAGGAAACTGGCTGTGAAGTCAATTCCAACATAAAAACTGTGTTAAACTACATCGAAGAACCAAGATAGAAGTAGATCCTGTTCCTCAGCTATTCACAGTTCGTTTTCTGATAACATGGAGCAACAACGCAGAAGTATATTCTATTCCTCCTATTTCACTATTCAAATCTATAACCACAATCAAATATAATAAGGCTTCCCACAGTTATCTTGGCTCCAATGGTCCTATCAGGTTCACTATGCTTAACGACTAAGGGTGTTAAAGCACACTAGAGAATCTGGAAAACAATACAATCCAACAATTGGCACAAAAATTTCAAATCAACAGATCGAACCAGAGAGAAAAGAGAAGCAAGCAGCACCTTCTTTTTCTGTCTCTGCCTTTGCGGCATGATATTGGCCTTAACAGGGTTTAGTGCAGCTTTGGCAACAGATATAGTGTCGTTCTGGATCTGCATCAAAGTGGCTCTCTTCGATTTCTTCTCCCCCAGCGTCGTCTTCGTCGACATTGGTTGGTGCAGATGCGAAACCGCCGACGCGGCTGCAGGAGACGGCTGAGACGCCGTGGAAGATGCGGACGAAGAAGTGGATTGTGCAGGAACGGGAGTTGGATCCGCCGAGATCAGATCCATCAGCGTGGTACCAGACGACTCCTGTCAAAAAAAGGAAATGGAATTAAGATTTAATAACTGGGATTCGAATCTTGGACGATGGAGCCTAGGAGAAACACGGTGGAGATCCGGCGATGCTTACCGCCATAGCTAGTGGCGGATCGGAGGAGGATTGTCGGAGAGGTTTTCAGTGACGGGCGATGGATGGAGAGAGATCCTGTGATGCGAACAGCAGTTAGGACCAGTTTTGCGACGAACTCCGAGTCGAGCGCGGAAGCGAAAATAAGATATAAATGTTGGAGTATTTTGTAATTTACAATAAGTGTAAAGTTTAAAAATCGAGATCTCTACTTAACGTCGTCGTTTCGTTTTAAAATCCATTAATCCGGCTCCGGACATCATCGTACGTCGCGATTCAACACTTACTTACGGTGTAACCTTTTTGTCTTTCCCGGAGGTTTAAAACTTGCTGAAACTCTCAAGCGGTTTTATTAATTACTTTTTATTTTAAATAGACAATCCTCTTTCTTGAGAATCCATTTTAATGAAAAAATTGATTTGTCACCTCTAAAACCAAAGTTAGTGTATTTTTTTGATGATATGTAAATGTGACCTGTCAAATTTCCTAAAATAAACGAAATGTTTTGATTGGTTGAGATAAAATTAAATAAATTATGAAATTAAAACATAAATACACTAGATTATAACTCTAAAATTAATAAATTTAAATTAACAGAAAATAATTATTATTATGATCAATTTGTTTTTACATATATTCATAATAAATTGCATAAAATATGATTACGGAAATTTTACAACCAATATACATTATATTTTTATATAAAAGTTAATAATATATTATCCAATAGGATAGTAAATAGGCTATACCATTTTTATCTCTTATTTTTAAAAAAAATAAATAAAAAGTTTATATCATACTCATATATAGTCTCATTGTAGAACGAGAATTTGAGATCAAAAATAAAATGAAAAGTAACCGGATGAAAAAATAAATTATAATAAGATAAATCTCTACACTTTTGTTTTTCCGTAATATTTTCGTGCTTTATTTTACGAAGTCATTTAAAAATCTTAAGAAGTAAATTTTATAATAAACACATGTGCGGCTCAAATTTTATAATGAACACATGCGTGCATGTCAACCATAATAAATTTATTTTCTTCATGACCAATTCCTCAATATTGTTCAAAGATATATATATTAATTAAAGTCAAAATTGCATGCGAACTTGTCGTGCATGCATTTTGTTAACCTCGATTACAGTCTAATTTTAATTTTAGTTATTAAACAATTTATATATTTTTAAAAATCTATATATGTCCTTAGAGCGGTGAGGTGGTTGGTACGCACGAATGTGCGGGACAACCATCTACCTGCTCTTATGATAAGTAAAGATTATAAAACCCATTTTTGTTTAATTAGCAATAGGTCAAGGAAAAATATATACTTAAAATATATATATTGGCAAGATTATATTGTGTAAGGAGAAAAAAGCATAGTATAGATAATATTCAAGGCATATTATAAGAATTTAATTATTATTTAATATAACTTTTATATTTGCAATTATATGTTACTGTAAACTGTAGAAAAAAATAATAGGTTTTAAAATAAATCAGTTTCAAAAGACACAAAATGATATGAAACGTTTGTGTGATTGTTTTTAAACACTAAAACTGTATATGTATAAAAATATAACATTTACATAATATATAAGAAAATTAATCAATAATTTAATATTATAACTATTTATGTCTATAAAAAAAATAAACCTTAAAAAATAAATAAATTATTATATGTTTTAATATTTTTCAATTTATTTAGTTATCATATTTATACTTTTTATCTAAAGAAGTATTTTAAAATCTTTGTTAATGGCTTTTTATCTTCCATTTCTACTCAAATCTATAACATTTTTTATTTGATTTATCCTTATTTTTTATTATTAAATATTTATATAATGTTATTGTTAATACATAATCTTATATAATAAAGTAAGGTTTTTTTTTCAGAGGAACTTTGATATGCTGCCACGTGTCATTTCAGAATTTGACATGTGTCAATTACATATAAAAAACAATTACACATAAAAATTGATATGTACTTAATTCTCTATCTCTTTATTTTGTTGTTCTTAATTTAATGATATAGTTATATAGATGAATAACCCAAAAAAAATATAATTAACTACATAACTATAGAAAAAACAATACATACAATTTTATCATTTCTTTATGTGCCTTTTCCTCTTTCATTCGTTCTCTTTCTTATTTTGTGATACATTTTTTCTCTTATCAATCTTATTTGTCTTACATTTCTTCATAAACAATTCATTAAAAATTGAAATCAAACTTTTAAAAAAATGCTGCCACGTGGCATTTCATAATTTAACATGTGTCAATTACATTTAAAAAATAATTACACCTAAAAATTGATATGTACTTAATTCTTTATCTCTTTATTTTGTTGTTCTTAATTTAATGATAAAATTATATAGATGAATAACTCAAAAATATATAATTAACTACATAACTGAAGAAAAAACAATACATACAAATTTATCATTTCTTTTTGTGTCTTTTCCTCTTTCATTCTTTCTCTTTCTTATTTTGTGATACATTTTTTTCTCTTATCAATCTTATTTGTCTTACATTTCTTCATAAACAATTCATTAAAAGTTGAAATCAAACTTTTAAAGAAATGCTGTCATGTGGCATTTCAGAATTTGACATGTGTCAATTACATTTAAAAAACAATTACACATAAAAATTGATATGTACTTAATTCTTTATCACTTTATTTTGTTGTTCTTAATTTAATGATAAAGTTATATAGATGAATAACCCAAAAAAAATATAATTAACTACATAACTATAGAAAAAACAATACATACAATTTTATCATTTCTTTATGTGTCTTTTCCTCTTTCATTCGTTCTCTTTCTTATTTTGTGATACATTTTTTTTCTCTTATCAATCTTATTTGTCGTACATTTCTTCATAAACAATTCATTAAAAGTTGAAATCAAACTGAAAAATATAGAATTTTATATCTATATCAAAAGATTTGCGTCTCAAAAAAGTGGACATAAATTTCTTAACATTATGAATAGTATTAGTAATAAACAATACACTATTCTATATAAATATGGATAAAATAGAATCACACGTCCTTTTTACAATCATCAATTCACAAATTTTACCACAAATATATTTCAGATTAGTTATACTACAAAACAACATGTTCTTATTGTCATAGAGAAATAATTTGATATTTTATATGTTTAAGATGAATAAAAAAAAATTATCATTCACTATATATATTATTATTTCACTTATCTTTCAAATGCTAAGAGGCTCTCTTTTTTCTCGTTCGATAATAAGAAGGCGCATCAGTTTGGGGAATCATTCTTTGTAATTGTACTTTATTCTGTAATCGTTGTTCTTGATTAAGGTCACAACACATTTGATTACTTTCCGATCAGTTCATGAATCTCATCAAAGGAAAGTCAATTTACCGAATACCAATTTCATTGCTGCCATCATATGGTATTTGGATCCTCGGCCATCACAAATTCGGATGCAATAGCAACAATACCTGCTCAGCAGGAGGAACAAGTTCTGATTCCCCTAGGCATTATCTTCGCTACTTATCTCTTATCTATTATCATATCCAATCGGTATTCTCTTCTTTTTTTAGTTCTCATTCACTATATATATTATTATTTCACCAATCTTTCAAATGCTAAGAGGCTCTCTTTTTCCTCATTCGATAATAAGAAGACGCATCCGTTTGAGGAATCGTTCTCTGTAATCGTACTTTATTTTGTAATCGTTGTTCTTGATTAAGGTCACAACACTTTTGATTACTTTCCGATCAGTTCATGAATCTCATCAAAGGAAAGTCAATTTATTGAATACCATTTTCATTACTACCATCATATGGTATTTGGATCTTCGGCCATCAAAAATTCGGATGCAATAGCAACAATAGATGCTTAGCAAGAGGAACAAGTTCTGATTCCCCTAGGCATGTTCTTTGCTGCTTATCTCTTATCTATTATCATATCCAATCTGTATTCTCTTTTTTTTTTTTTTTATTGTCCCTAATTCACATTATTTTAGGAGATTTTTTAACTTTTAAGAGATGATTGTGCCATTTTTATGCACAAAAATATATTTATTTCTTTAGGTTTTCTTTGTGGCCCAACAAAATATATATTCATTTATTAGCAGTAAAAATCATGCATTGTTTGCTTTCGTGAAATCTTTCTAAATTAATAGATAACTCCTTCATTTCCTAATCTATCGAAACTCAAACCACCACCACTGTTGCAATATAGATTTTACTTTCTGAGACCATTCTGATTATGCTCATGTGCTTTCTCGGAATGGTGACTGTTTTACCGCCCTAATAGGGTTAACCCTCATTCTCTATAGATATTATTATTCTGCTAATTTTTTAATAAATTTATTTTAAAAATGCATGGTATTCACAACTTTAAAAGTAATATTTACCTACAAACATTTACTAACAAATATAATAAAATAGATTGTAAAATTAAAAGTTAAAACAGTCAAAATATCACACAACTTCGTGCAATGCGCGAGCCTTCCCTAGTTAATTATATATTGAACATATAAAATGTTTTATAGCTCGTATAAGGTGCGGGCAGATCACCTAGTATACATTATATAAATTGTCCCATGGTCAGCTAACTAGTATTATTTCCTGTTAATCATTTTCTGAATTATAGAAGAAAATTTCAGGTCCAGATAGATTATCTTCATCAAGATCTGCATGTTATCCCCTATTCAATGTGTAACATGTGTTATCAGTTGATTTTGATGGAAATTATATGTTATGTTAACTTTTGTTTAAGATCGAAAAGAAAATATGGAGAAATTATTTTCAAAAGATAGAGAAAAAGAAAAATCAAATAACTTTTTGATCTTCACAAATTCATCCATGTATATGGAGAAAGCATCACAATCAGGACGGGCGTACGTTATGATCAATGAGATCATGTGCTCCCAGCTAAACTTTTATTTTTTTAAAGTAGATCCATGATAATGTTTCCGACTAACTCAAATCCCATAATAATGTTAAATGTCCACGGCTAACTCAAATCGCATGATAAAAATAATGCTATATAATGCTCTGAATTCCATAAAAAAATACTCCTAGATCCGCCATTGATCCCGATATGTTGATATATATGTTACTTTTATCAATTCAGAGCAATCTGTTGTGAAGGCTACTGATGTATCATGTATAATAATACCAGTATGCGATCATGCAAGTCATAGCCCAGATAACTGCTTACAGTTCGAAGTGTGGTGAGGAAAAGCTTATGAATAAATCTAACATCCATAAATGATTCATGCACGTCGTATTCAAAGCAAAACTAACACAAATGTAAAAAAAAAAAATATGTTTTATTCCAAAAACAGTTATCTAATTAACAACAATAATATGTGAAAATTCTGTTTTGTTTTGGAAATACCATATGAAATCTTAGGTCAAAGAAAAGATTATATATAATTATTTTGGTTAAAATTTGTTTTTAACTTATATCTTCGTCTCACATGGTAAAACTTTGTCCTCCGCTAGTTTAAAATTTAAATTCTAATGGTTATCGCTTAAACCTTATAGTTACGTATATCTTTATCTTTAACATATATAATCTGTTTGGAATAGAAAAACAGAAATTTTATATATGAGAATAAAATTCAAGGTCTTCTCAATATAATGATCATTAACCTAATTTGAAAAATCATAGTCATTCACTTAATGATTAATATTTTTTATGGTTAAACACAGAAGTTAGTTGACTCTTAATTTCTTAAGTGAGTTGCACCGATCTGACTATTGATTAAATGATTAGTACTATTTAATGTAAGTCAAACAAACTTTAAAGGTAAAAGTATTTTAGGTGCACTTGATATATCCAACAACTAATTCTATTTTCTAGATTCATTTCATCAAAACATTTATTTTGTTTTAATATTTTGGCTCCTTCCAACTCATTGAGGCAGGCAACTTTCTCAAGGAAATTCATACCACCTCAGGAAAACTGTGAGAAAATAATCAATAACTCAAATTCATTCCAATATCAACATTGTTACACACTGACACATTTTTATATAATTTCTCTCCAGTGAAGAAAATAACCCCACCCAAATCACTTTTATCATTTTTTCATAATTCGTATTACCAAATTAAACCAAGAAGAAGAAACCAAAATTAACCCAACAAAAAAGAAACAAACAAAAACTCTACAGTAAAATTAGCTGAGATTAAGACTGCAGATTAAACAGAGCTTTAGCAGTCATCTCTCTCTCGAATCTCCAGATGTAATTCAACCCAACAAGAAGCTCTGTAATGGCTGCTTCTGTCTTAACTTTATCCGCAAACACAAGTGTCTGAACCAACATCACTCTGTTCTTCTGACTATTCACCGCCGTCGCCATGTGCTGCTGCTCGAAACTTCTCTCACTCTGCCACCTAATCATATTCTGCGCCAACGGTAACAACCACCGTAAGATCCGGCCTAACGCCGCCTTCCACTCCGCCGCTAAACCACCGTCCGTCGCCGTGAACCCAACTCCTTTTAATCTCGACCTGAGCGACGATCTCACGCTCGCCGGCAACATCGAGTACAGATCGTCTCTCGCGTCGAGACCCACCAATTGCGGCTGCTTTATCATCTTCTCCATCACGACGATCAGATTTGCGTAGTGAAGCGCCACGCCGGATCCGCCTAGAGTCGTCTCCGGGGGTTTCAAAAGCCTCGAGCTTTCTTCGAGAAACGCAGAGGACGACGCCGTTTTGTCTCTCTCCTCGTCGTTTGGGCTCGGGTGGACGAGGTTCATCGAGGAAGAAGAAGAAGAGAGAGAGCGAGGGAGAAAAGAAACGGCGGTGGGGCCTACGTGGCAGCCGGACGCTGCGGCGGCGGAGGAGAAGACGGATTTGAGCCTGGCGAGTGCTGTGAACACCGATCTTGCGAGAATCAACACGACCGTGTCGAAGCTTTTGTTCCACAGAGATCTGTCTTTCAAATACTTAACATGTTGTCTCTGTCTCTCGATCTTTTGCTGCAGATCCATCACTTTCATCGCATCTTTCTTGTTGTCGTCTTCTTCTTCTTCGCATTCGATCTCAATCTGTAAACTGTGTTTTCTCAGGGAATTTTCTAAAATCGCCATCTCTTCCATCTCTCTATACAAAGCTGTCGTCACACTCACATATCTGCTTCCATTAACAAAAACAATCTCAATCAATCTCTCTGTATTTACTCTGTTTTGCTCTGTTTTTATAAGTTTTTTTTTTGTTGGTAAAACTGTTTTTATAAGTTAATTGTAAGTAAATGTGGTTACCTTTCGATTTTCTTGTTCTTGGCTTCGGTGTCTTTACAGCTCATGACCCAACCATGAGGGTCAAGACCCATGTCGGCAAACTCATGGAACAAGCTGTGGAAAGAGCGGAGGCTCGGGGTGGTGCAGCGGCGGCTCAGCCTGGAAACAGAATCAGCGGTGTGGGAGAGACTGTAGGCGAGCTCAGCGCAGACGAGGCTGAGGTGGAACGTTTCGTCGCCGGCGACGATCTTGATGAGGCCTTCTAAGGAGAGAGAGTGGTCTCGGATACTGAGGAGGTTTGTGTCGGTTAGAGAGTGAGTGAGATGGAGGAGTTTGGTCATGACACGTGCCACCTCGAAAGATAAAACTCCGACGGAGGAAGCGGTGGTGGTGATCGGAGGAGATGACCGGATTGGTCGACGAGAAGTGGGTTTGGAGGAAATGGCGTTTTTGAGTTTTATTAGGAAAGTTTCGAGAGCCATTGGAAGAGGCAGAGCAAAGCAAAGTGGAGAATGATTGATTTTGAAGGAGTAAATGGAGATAGTGAGTGAGATTTGAGATTATAATCTATAGTTTTTTCTTCTTCTAGGGGAATAAAAAGTTGATGTGGCTCGTGGGGTGTTCAAGCTATCATTACACTTTAGATTTTTAAAAATAAATTTTGGTATTCGAATATATTTTTATTTATGAAAATAATAAGGCCTTTTGTTATTCGATTACATTATTTAAATGATTGGAAAGAAAGAATGTAATAAGATGTGTATGTCAACTAGAGTCCTCTTCAGCAATTCTTATTCTATTCATTATTGTTCCATTATCCATAATGTACACACATACACTTCTTGACTCTGACCAATATTTGTTAAACCAGATTTGTTTGTTTTTACAGAGATATCTTTTTTTTTGGGTCAAATTTAATCTAAATGATAGAATAAAGATAAAAATACTATAAAAACCCCATGAAAAAGTCACAAATTTATTTTGATTTTCGCATTTTTGTGTTTGTGACCAATCTCTATTTTTAAACCAGATTTGTTTGTTTTTACAGAGATATCTAAATCTTTTTTGGTCAAACCTAATCTAAATATGATACAATAAAGATAAAACTACTATAAAAACCAATGAAATTTTTGATTGTCGCCTTTGTGTGTCTTGAAAAATGAAAATGTATGTACACATATTTGAGTCTCCTGGTTTCAATATTATAAGTTCAAAATTTTGAGTTTTGTTTTTATATTGTTGGTATTATGGATCATCATAAAAAAGTTATGGATATATGTTCCTAGATAAAATGTATAAATTTACAGATTCTCGTGTGAGAAATTCAACCTCCATATTTCCTATGTTTCTCCTATTATCTCTACTTATAAGATTGCAACAGACTTCAAATTATAACATATAAGAGCATCTCCAATGAGACTCTATTTTTACCTCTAAACTCTATTTAGTAAAATCATCTCCAATGGTACTCTATATCTTACTCACTCTCTAACCGACACAAACCTCCTCTGAACTTTTTTATTTACAAAATAATTATTTACATTTTGATATGTTTTTATTTTATATCTAAACAAAACCTATATATTTTATTTTACACTAAAACAAGATTAAACTAATGATAACTAATTATATAATTAATTAAAATATGTAAATGTAACATTGAATGATATTAAATAAAAAATAACATTAAAAAAAATTTTTGTGGCAAATGTTTAATTTTAATGAAATTAAATTTTTTTATTTATTTGTTAAACATATAAGATAAATGAATAAAATTTGTATACTTGTAAAGTAAAAGGACCTATAAAAAATTATTAACTAGAGAAAAATAGAATATAATAAAAATATTCTTTTTTTAAAGTAAAAAATAGAGTTAACCACTAGAGCAAACCTATTCTTTATTTATAGAGAACTCTATATTTAGAGTAAAAAATAGAGCTAACCATTGAAGATGGTCTAAGGCATGATTCTGGAAAGTTGAAACAATCCTTACTAAGAAAATTATATGAATTAAGCTGGATTCGAAAATGAAGAGAGTAAGCACATGAAGAGGAAATAAAGGCGTAACAAAGGCTGAAAGGCATTACCATAATCATAATGAGGGTTATTATTTTATTATACTCCCTAACGACAATTATAATTAAAATAAGTTGGGAGGGGTGCATGCGAATGCCAACCAATGGAAAGGGAAACCATTTGTGAGGATGAGAAGTATTGTCGTTAAATTAAGAGCCAAAACATCTTCTCCCATCCCATGCCTCCATCTTTTCTCTCTCTCGTGTTTTAATATTTTTCTATATAAAATCCAAAATTCATTTTATCAAGAAACAAAAGAAAAATTGTAAAAATCTTAGTGTTTCTGTATTAGCTTTTGATAATTCTGTAACATATCAACATGTACATTTTTGTTCACTTCAGATTTTTCTTCTTTTGTATTGCCTATCTTTGTGTAGACATATACATTTAACACCTCTGTTTTTTTTGTTTTTAACATCTGAAATATTATTTCAACTACAAATTATGAGAACAATTACAAAGATAATTTTTCTAACGGATAATTTAACTATTCTACAAATATTCACAATAGATATGCGGGTCCACTACGAACAATTCTACTTAAACCGTTTTGAAAATTTTTCTTATCTGTTTGCTTCCAATAACATGCAAAAATCGTATTTTCTGGAAATCGAAATCCAAACCTCATTCCTGATGTACAAACATTAATAAATCTTTTAGTCAACCACTCAATTAAAAATGCTTGCACAACATAACTCTATAAAAAAATATTATCATAGGATTAAATTTGATTTACTAGACGTTAATAGAAACTTTTTTTGTGTGGTGATTATCTTTCTCCATATAGTGTGAAGATTTTATCTAAATTTGCGTATAAACATGCATTTGCGGAGAAACTAGATACATCCATTTTTGTTATAAAAAAAAAAAACTATATACATCCATCTAGTGTTGTAATAAAATCGAATAAAACTGTATTAATCCTGCTGATGCAGCGGGATTTGTAGTGATTGGAGAAAGAGACATCCCGTCAAATTAGCATGAAAACCCCATACACATATTATACATTATTATATGCTACATTAATATGTGTGTATTTATATACATGCATGATCTTTAGATATTCCACTTGCGTAATTAATCTATTTATAGATTTACATAAATGGTTAATTGAATACATTCATACTTCGAAAACGGGGAGTTGAATGAGAAGGAAGATTCGTGAGAGAGTTTGGTTTATGAGATTTGAAGGACGAATCCCCTAAGCGACCGTGTGTTTGTCTGCTTTGACCCGTTTCACGATTAGTTACACCTTCTTTTATCATCTCAAGTAATTTTGTCTGCCATATATATAAAACTAATTACTACGTGAATTTCTAGAAGAAAAAAAGATACGAGAATTAATTGATGTCTTAAAACGTGTTTCATCCATCTTCACACGCCGCAAATTATTAAAATAAATAAACATGCAAATAGTTGCATATTTAGAGGAATAAAATCCGGTAGAATTGAAGATTTCTCAAAAATTTACCATTTAAGTCTATTCTACTAAAAAAAGTTGAAAAATAAACTAATTACAAAAAAATATGTTTACTCATTCCTCATTTTGGAAAAGAACTCATTCTTCTAAAATTCAACTCAATTTTTTCTCAAATATTTATTTTACTGATACTTTTAGTAACGACCATTTGCACCCAAATTTTACAAATGAAACAACACAAGTTTTCAACTGAAACCCAATATAAACTACCAAATGTGTTCAATCATACTATGTCATAGGCCAACTTTTGAGGAGATTATATCTTATATCTATATATATTATTATTTTGGACAAAATCTTATATCTATATCTATGTCATTCATAGAATGGAAACAAATACTCCATCTATGAGAGATGTTCTAAATTTATATCGTGTTTCGATAGAATTACTTATGATATATAACACAAGTGTTAATATTTAATTCTATATAATGATATAAACATCTTTGATAGGCCTCTTAAAATTGGGGCACGAACGATTATTTTATGTGGTTGTTGTGCTCAGAGTTAGAGGAGACACAGCGGATTACATTCATGTACCATCTAACCTGATACCCAATATTTTTCAATATCAAATATAACCCTTTCTCTAAATTTGTTGTAACCTATAAGTTTTGTATCTGTCAACTCTACATCAGTATGCCATGAATCTATCATGTACAATCGCCTAACAAATGACTAATCTACCAATTACTAATTTCTCTAGTGACCATAAGTAGCCATACAAATTTTCTAGTTGTTCAATCGCCTAAGAACCCGTCGATGTCAATTTTTTTTTACTTATGTTACAAATATTTACGCATTAACACAAAATGATATCTTCTTCTGTTGATGTCAATTTTTTTGTTTGTAGCATATATATATATATATATATATTATGTGTGTACACTGAAAGAGAATTGATGAGGAAAGAAGAAGTGAAATAGCTGACAAAAATAAAATAAAAAAGAAGAAGTGAAATAAACCCAATCCAATCATAAAGTGATCTATGAGAGAAAAGAGGCAAAAGGAGAAATCGCTGACTTGCAACAGTACACACGCAGCCACGCTGCTAAGCATTTCACCAACATTCTCCTTCTGACTCCAATCATTTGTTGTTTTTTTTCCTTTTTTTCTTCTTCTTAAACTTTTAATTATTAGCAAATGTAATGTGAAACCTTTTGTGTGTAAAAAGATAAATTTAAATCAATGACAAGGTGACTATTTATTCGCCGTTAAAAAAACAACTGACAATGGGATGTGATCATCTGAATAAGAAAAAGTATGATTCAATGTTGTTTTTTTCGATATCCTATGAAAAAACGATATAGGCTCTGTTCGTTTTTGTAATTAGATGCTACATCTAGATGTTGTATTGCACGCTACATCTGGATGTTGAATTTAAATACTGTTCGTTTTTTATTTTGGAACAACATCAAAATATTAGATTTCAAAGCTATTATGTTCGTTTCTGATTTTGGAACAGCATCCAGATGCAGCGTTTGAAATTAAATAATTTACACATTTAAATAAATTTTTTGAATTTAAGTTTTAATAATCTTATTTAATTTTAAAAGATAGTTAATTTTTAAATACACAAAAATAAAACATTAAAAATAAGGAATAACGCAGTTTTGCGGTTTTATGATTTTGTTGGAAAAATACGGTTTTATGTTTTGGCGAGAAAACATGATTTTGCGATTTTACAATTTTAGCGGAAAACACAATTTTGTGGTTTTGGCGAAAAAACGCGTTTTTGCGATTTTAGCGGGAAAGCATAATTTTACGGTTTTGTTGGAAAAATGCGATTTTGCGGTTTTGTCGGGAAAACGCAAATTACGGTTTTGGCGAAAAAACACAATTTTACGATTTTGGCGGAAAAATGCGATTTTACGGTTTTGGCGGGAAAACGTAAATTTGCGGTTTTGGCGAGAAAACGTAATTTTACGTTTTTGTCAGGAAAATGTCATTTGACCGTTTTGCCGGGAAAACACAAGTTTACGGTTTTGGCGGAAAAATGTGATTTTGCGGTTTTGGCGGAAAAACGTGATTTTGCGTTTTTGGCGGAAAATGCGATTTTACGGTTTTGATAGAAAAACATGATTTTGCGGTTTTGTCGGAAAAACGTAATTTTACGGGTTTGATGGAAAATGTGATTATGTTGTTTTGTCGGGAAAACGCTATTTTACGGTATTGGCGGAAAAACGCGATTATATGTATTTTAGTCTTATGGTTTTTGAGATGCAAAATTTGCATCCAAACTCTACTTTTTCTAGCATATCAAATATCCAGATTTTTTAGATTTTTTAGATTTTGCATCGAAATGCAGCATTCAGATACTGGTTGTAAAGTGTTCAAACGAACAACATTTGAGCATTTGCATCCAGATGCAGCACCTGAATGCAAAAACGAATAGGCCTAAACTCTTGTTAGAAGGATTTAGTAAAGAACTCTCTTGTGAAAAGTATTAAATCCTAAATCTTGATGCAGATTGCAGACAATTATGAATGCATCACATAAGCTTGAAATGCTGAGTTTTCTTAGACAATTATGAATGCATCACATAAGCTTGAAATGCTGAGTTTTCTTAGACAATTATGAATGCATCACATAAGCTTGAAATGCTGAGTTTTCTTTATGAATGCATCAAAAACATGTTCTGATTCTCCAATCTAGACAAGTATACGAATCAAAAAGCATAGAGTTCAGCAATTGTTTTTTTCTTTTTTGAAGTTAAAAACTAAAGGAAGCATGCTTGTTAATGGTAAAGGTTGTAGAGAAATGTGGCATGGTGAGAGACAGTCAAGACAATAATGGTTCATTTGAGCATGTCAAAAGATATAGAATAATTACCATTACTATTACTTACTAAGTAGTGTCAAATCCAATTTTTAAGTCAAGATTTAGTAAGCATGATGTAGTGTAAATCTTGTTTTAATGGTCCTATAAGTTCCCTATTTTTTCTTGTGGTGCTCTAATAGTTCATGTCAAAACAAACACTCATTTGACATTTTGATATACATCTATCCCTTTTTGGGCGGTGGAATAATATCTGAAACGTGCCAAAGTTTACAAATTCCCACCAGGAAGTGGGTTTTCGGAAATGATCCATAATTTTCTCAAATCAAATTTCAATATCACAATAGATTCTAAAAGAGACAAAGAGTAAAAGGAACAGAGAAAAGCAGTAAGTAAAATGATGTTACTTTGGTAGACATTCGAAAGTGAAAACAAGATTGGTGGCAGAAAGAGACAACATGTTACTATGATTGTGTTTTTTTCTATTCTATCTCTTAACTTAGACTTGTATATAATTTACTTTGTTGTACCATTTTGGTCATCTTTTTGTTGAGCGTGGAGTGGTGAGTATGCGCACGTGTCTGCTCTTTGTGTGATGGACACAATTATCACTTCCTTATCAAGCTTTGTTCTTTTGCTCCTTCACCCACACTTCAAACTTTTTTACCATTTTATAATCTCCATTTTTTTTTCACTATTTCACTAACCCATTTGCAAATTTCTTTCTTCTTTTTAAAACATTGATAAACTGAATTCTAAATAAACAAAGTTGTAATTAAGTTGCTTTCCAGATCTAAGGTAAACTGAGAGGATTCAAAGTAGACATAGAACAAACAGAATCTAAACATAATCTAAATGCCACAAAACATCAAAGTTCATGATAGTTAACCATAAGTTACACAGCATCTGTACAACATGAAGCAAGACTGCATTATGATCTGACGATCTTCACAAGAAGCTGGTTCCGACAGAGAGTTCAACAAGATTCGTGAAAATCTGAGCTCGGGTTGTCCCAATCTGGTGAGCAAGTTCAAGCTGTTCCTCCAGTGGAAGCATCTCGTAACTGCAAAAAATCAATTTCGAAACTATAATAAGGATCATCTCACGCCTATGATCGTTCTATCGTAAGGCTGTTACTACTACTGGATTGAAAATAAGAAAAATGCGGAAGAAAACTTTACTGGCAGAGTAGCTCGCAGTCGATAATGTTGTCAGGGCCAGGTCGTCGAGCCTTCCCACTCGAACGGAACTGGCGGAAAGAGCGTGGATTCAGACCCGCGGCATGAGGAACAGCATCCACTAGCTTTTTCTGGAGAGACTGTAGCCTACGGAACGCGACCTCATCGAGCGGAGCGATGCAACCGAAACTGCCGTCTAGAGTTCCAAACAACAAAGCGTAGCGGTTTTTGTTATCAGAGCTGGAAGACGAAACCGTCTGCAGACGCAGGAACTTTGTCACATGGGCGCCGACGTGAAACTCCGCCCTTGGAAGAAGTTTCAGACCTTTCCAGCTCTCTGACATCTTTGGTGCGTAATAGAATACCTGTTTGGGATATCATCAGTACAAAATTCAATTTAAGAGTTGGTGTATTTCACAATATTCAAGAGAGATGCTAACCTGGACATTCTTTTGCTCATCCGAGACAGCCAGGCTAAGCGTACTTCCATCAATCAAAAACTCTGAAGCAAAACAATCGAGGGATCCAAAATCTTTGGCTAGTAAGGTAAGCTGGGATCCTTGTTCCTTCCAGTTAAGAAAGTATATGCTTTTGTGAACATCACAAAGGAGGATGAAACTCTTCACCTGCAAGTAAAGGAAAATTAACATGTGCAACAAAGATGAAATCATGCAGAAGAAAACTGATTCTCAGAGCCAAGCCAAGTCAGATTAGTGAAGTTAAGCTCATAAAAGCAACACAGCAGCACTCGGGTAAGGAAGTAAAACGTACAACATTCATGCTCACTACATAGAGCGGCGGAGCATCAAAGAAGGCAACACCATTTAACTCGGTGCCATTCCACTTGTGCAAGATGATTTTAGGGCCACCAGATGATATTAGAAGATGACCCTGAATGGAGGCTACAGCTGATATAGCACCTTTTAGCTCTTTTGAGTAGACTTCAGTAACCTATTGAAAAAATGGCTTTAGAAATAAATCGAACATCCAAGATGAAAACGAAAAACTAAGAACAAGCTTCACCAGATCGTAGGCCCCAACTAAACATACCAGATTTTGAGAATTATCACCATTACTTCCAAATGAGAAAAGAAGCACACGGCCCCTTGCAGCAACATCCTCCCCTTGGACATAGGCAGTTCCAACAGCAAGAAGCGTTTCATTCTCCGCTGTGCTTGCATTCTGAAACACCCAGGGAGTGAAAAAATGAGTCTTGGTTATTGCAATTTAAACAAAGACATTTATTAGATTGATCCCTAGATTTGCTCCCAGCAATATTCTTCAGTTATCATGTCATAAAGATAGAGAAGATAAACATTCTTCATAGAGGCAAAGAACAACACTATGACTTTAGGCGGGCTTAGTAGCTAGCTTACAAGAAGTGTGACAACTCGCACAGTGAGTGCATGTTCTGAGCTCTGCATTGGAATAGTGGCTTTAGTTTCCCAGGGGCCACCAGATCTTTCTGGTTCCAAAATTTTGATTTCAAATTCCTCTACGGTGTATGGTCGTTGGAGATCATCAGAGCTCAGATTATGGTTGTCAATCTGCTGGCCAGCTTCTGGATCAACTAGTGAAGAAAGCACTTGATTCAGTGGCTTGTTGACCTTCAAAAATGGAGAGAACAACGATATTGCTTGTGTTAATAAGATAGGATAATAAATATCAAACAATGCGGAACAAATAAATAGACAGGTAATACATAATTGGCACAGAACTTCCTTTCTTCTCAACAAAAAGAAAACGAATAAACAAGCATTCAAACATTGCATTAGTTCAGGTGTTCAACTATCAAACAAAGCAAATAATCAGGATCTATTAATATTGCTGCAGCCAAGGAAGTCAGCCAGAATCAGGTATATCTGATATTCATGAATGAAATACAGAGAGGCGTCCATTTCAATTTGGAGCTCTTTGAATCTTTTTTTTTGTCTGACGCTTGCTCTAGAAGGGTAAAATTGATAATCTGAATTAAGAAAAAATCAAGATAGCTGAAAAGGGTAAGACTGGGAGCTGAGCAACACAGTTGCCACATAACCTTGGGAACATACGAAACAGATTTACATTTCCAAGACCATCACCCGATTAATGTTCCCTGTGATGCCTAAATGTCTTAGGTCGTCTCATGTCAACCACAAAAGAGTTCCAAATTCATCCAAGGCAACCAAAGAGATGCAATTCAAATTAGGAAGAACAATTTAGAACAAATTATCATGCTAATATCTCACCGGATATGATACTATCAACGGGTACAAGTTCTTCTCCGCGTAGTAAGTAACTTGGTGAGGCGTGGCCTTCAGAGGAATCTAGACAAAATTATCAGGCATTAACGTGATCAGTCCTCATATACTTATTATTTTTCTATCTAATCAACATACAGAAACAGTAAGCAAAGATAATTTAGAAAAAAAATGGGACTTACCTTTTGCACTGGCCAATAATTATCGTAGATTGATGCTGAAGGTAACTGGCAAATCTTCAAAATTCCCTGGTACATGTCAATATGAGATGAATTATCTTTTCAAAGGAATTAATAGTCTAGATGCAACAATAGCAAGAATAGAAAAGTAACAGCAGAAATGAGACGTAGACACATTATCAAACCTGTGATGTGACATATATGAACCCGTAATTGCAATTCACATTGTGAAGAACAGTAAAGGCCACAATTGATCCATCGCACAGCTGAAAAAGTGTGATAGCATGAGATGGAAGAACTTGCTCAAGAAAAACCACAGAAGCTTCATAGCAATTTAAATTAAAGACTCCAAAAGATTGAAATCATAGCATTGCATCAGTTCTTTAAGACACAAGAAAACAAAAATCTTCTTCAGGTGAGAGTATCTTACCTGTGAATGAAATCGAAGTCGCTCTCTGAACAACATACACCACCCCGGCCTTGAGCCAGAAAGAAAAAAACCCTGGTGACCGCTGATATTAGTGAACATGGTAATTCTTTGAGCTGCAACTCCATCTGAAGTTTCCTCTCTTGTAGACGTGTCCAAGGGGATGCGAAGAAATTTCAGATTCCTAAGATTAGAACTACCGGATGAAATTAAAACACCAGAATTTTCTAAAGATACGCTATTCTCTGCTTTGGTACCATCAACACCCTCAAATAGGTAAGCATGGTAACAAAGAATTGTGCCATCAGCTAATACTGCAAAGAGAAATGGGCGTGTATGATGCCCAGACCATCTTTGCATAGCTACCTCAACGACCTTTGTTTTCAAAGCGTCTTCATTCTTTACAGAAGTACTATCCTCGGAGTTTTTGTTGAGTTCATACTCTAACTCATGAATAGGCATATCAGAGAGGTGGCTTCTTCCAGACGCAAATTTATCAACAGAGAAAACACAATTGAAACTAGGCACATCAAATATCTCAAGGGCACCACTTTCGTAACAGAGAACACAGTATATGTCACCCTGATCATGAGGTCCACCATCAGCACTATCAACAGCCTCTCCAACTCCTGAAGAAAGCCATGCATCAGTGCTAGCTTTCCTTAGCCATGGTTCTGGTCCTTTATCATGGTACAAAGTACAGGCCGATACCTTCCTTTTGGAGCCTTCAAGTACAGATGGGCTACTTATGGAAACTGTGCAAGTAGAAGGATCTGCAATTCAAAGTTTCATATGAGACTGCTTGAGTAAAACTTTTCAAGATTCTAAAGATAAAGGAATACAAGATCAACTATTGCAATAAGATATTCATCTTTCTATAACATACCTCCAACAAGCAGACGAATACTGTCATCTGTCATTCTAAGTAAAACATATGGATCAGCGATTGAAACAGTAGACACAGTGGAAATTTCAGAACCAGAAATGGATTCTGAATTCGGAGCTCCAAAGATTAATTCTTGATTCATAAAAGAACCATCCAGGATACGGGCACCATGCTCAAACACCTGGATTACCCGACGCCTAAAAAAAAGATGGAAATTAATATAATACTATTTAGTATCCCTTATAGTTATAGCTGCATGTAGTAGAAACAGCTCAATGACCCAAAAGAATCCATGGATAGAGCTTAGTAGACAGCACAAAATAAAATAGACAATTGTATAGGAAAAAAAATGTTTCTACAACAAACATATCTCAAAAGTTGCAGAAAAAAATACCTTCCAAATAAATTTCCAGCAGCAATTGTTCTTCCCTGAACATAATAGTCAACACTCTCAGTGACTTCAGTGAGAAGGTCAGCAGTTTCAAGTACCTGAAAAGCCAAACATTGAAGGTATCTCTATCGACAATGGGAGGAACAAATGAAATACGCCCAAAACACAGAAGCAAGACATACCATTGTGCGAGCCTCCAAACTTATAATCAAATAGGCATGATATTCATCATCATCAGCAGCCATTTTAGAAGAATCGACATTATGACCACGGGAGCTCTTGTGATAAACTGTCCATATTCCTTTGCATCCTGGAAGTTCAACCTACACCACAAGAACATGCGGAATAGAGTGCTTGAGGATCGAAGAGACCAGGTCACATACAGAGCATTACTAAGTAAGATCGGATACATCCCCCTTTTTCTACAGTGAGCTCTCCTTCTAACTCGCACTTTTCACATTATAATTTCACCTTTCTTTTCTAGATCATTACTAATTTACTACACAGATAAATACTCCAGTGGTGGATAGTAATTGTGAAAGATATAAACCAGCGAGACTGTCCTAATACTGCCTTCTGTTCAGAGCTCACTACAAACTACTGTAATGCATCCTATATTGAAAGATAGGTATAAGAAACCCTGTCCATGCCATGGTGATGAGAGTAAGGGTTTAAACTAAAAGATCGACCAGCAGACATTTCCCCTTCTTCTCATATACCAGAAACAATTTGGGATATAGCCATACCTCAGTAATCATTTCCGGTCTAATTGACTGCCGAAGAACACATATCGCACCATTCTTCCCATGACCAGAACAGCACACCTAAACGCCAAAATACAGATATTTAGTTTGGCGTTTACAGTTTTTAGACAAATACGAGGCAAGCATGTCAACACTAAAAGTTGTGGAACAAAGGATTTCATTGTTAAGCAAAAGAATACTTTAAAAATAGACGTCTATGAGTAACAACCCTAACCATGTTATATTTTGTATAAAACATTTCCACGTCTAGTATTACATAAGAACTACTAAACAAACGGCTCACCAATTCATAGTTGCTCTGTTTGGAAATCCCAGTGGCGTTTGCATCAGCATTTATCCTTAAGCCATACGCAAAATCTTTCACTGGACCAACATTAACTAGTGAATCTCTCACTGCAAATGAAAAAGATTTCTGCATTTATTGGAAAAGAAAACATGAGAAACTTCATGGAAAGGAGAACATAGGCTATCTAACTCTTATTGACATAATACATGCTGCAATTTTTGCAAAGGCACACTCTTTTTTTTTTACTAAATTAATCTAGTAAAGTAATATTCTTTTCAACATGAATTTTTTTAAATTGAATTGCTTGCTACTGAAAGCCCATACAGAGAGCGAAATGGAGAATGTTCTTCCGAAAAACCCCAATTCAAATAGTAATGCCATCTATTGATAGAGAAGAAGTGGCTTCATTGAGATTTTTCTAAGAAGATGACCCAACCTCAACAGAATATTCTACAAAACTGTAACCACGGCAGAACTTGCTACCTGTGCTGAATCGGAGTTATTTGGTGTTGAACCAAACAATGAAAGCTCATCATTTCCAATAGTATCTTGAAAAGCATCAGAAAATATCCGCAGACGTTTTGCTTGATGACCCTCACCTTCAATGTCTTCATCCTGCATAAAATTAGGCAAGAAAATTTTCTAGTCCTGGATAAACATTGAAAAGAGCAGTTACTCTGGCCAGACTAAGAAAGATTGAACAATCACCTCATCTCTCAAACCAGGTAATGATGCTGCAGGCCCAGATCTACAGGAAAATTGCACCAGTAAACTGTCTCCCAACCGGCTACCTAAAAAGAAAAGAGAATTTCCAACACTAGTAATGTCCTGCAAGAAATTAGGTATATCATCTTAGGAATTCTCTAATCGAACAGGATCCAAAATGAAGCACAAATATGCAGAAAGAACATATTGACTAACCGAAGCAAGCACAGAGGCTTTTGATTTGGAAAGATCAAGTCTCTGTACAGCACTTCAAGAAAGAAAGTAGCAGTCAGTTTCACATATTATTATACAAATTTAAGTTGCACTCAGATTTACAAGCGCCAGCATAAATTTACGAAGAAGATCAAGATATTACCGCCCATCATATATAAGAGTCAGCAGCAACAATTCCCCAGATTTCGTTGACAATAGGGCCACATCGTTTGATATCCAGGTTCCATGGGCAGCATCGAGTTCCACACTGAAATTCGACGCAGGCAGTTCTTGACTGAAAGAAATCAGACACACAAAGAAAAAAAATATGGTTAACAGTATAAACAGAGTTTTACAATTGCTGAAAGTTGATTCTAAGCTATAGGATTCTAAACCAAGATTGAGGCAGCAAGATTATATCCATCAGCAGAAAGAAGGTTCTGAAGAGTGGAGAGTGTGCGAGAAAACTGTACCTGCTATCAGCCGAGGAGGCATAATTGTTCAGTGCCAGAGCACAGGAGGCTGACTACAAAAAAATATGGTATCTCAGATGAGTAAATAATTTTAGAACTTTATCTTCAGTTAAAAAAAATTCAAATGGGGTGGAGTGGCTGGAAAGAGCTGAATTTCAAAAAATAAACAACCAAAAGCTACCTGACTATGATAATGGATTGTATTTGCACACAACACAAGAACACCTCCGATCGGAGATGGTACTGCAAGTAGTTTGTAGGCATCATGGGGCAGATTCTGGAAAATACCAAAAGAATGGGAATAATTATGATCAGGGACTAAAGTTTGCAGAAGGAAATTTTTTAGTACGTTCAACCTTTCCAGTATGCATAAAATAGCTTGAAATTTATGATTTTTTTCCTAAAGAAGGATTAGTAGAACCTTTGAGCATTCTAAACAAAGAACAACGAATAAAAGTCAGCATGCATGTTTCTAATTTCTTAATAGCTAATTAAAAAGCCTAGTCATGTAGTAGCAATGAAAATACAATAACATTTTGAGATGACTTCAATTTCTGTTATCAGCTTACAATATAGATTACTAGAGCAAGTCAAATATTTGAATTCTTGAGAAGCAATTTATTTTTCAGATAAAAGAGGGAAAATCAAGAACATACAATAGCTGACCAGATTACTGGATGTTGTTTTAGTGTCGTATTGATACTAAGAGCAGAAAGCATGCAAGTATGGTGCTTCCATGAAACCCGCCCAGCCCAAGTATGCTCTTCTTCCTGAAGGATGACAATTACAGGCTCAATATAACCTGAATAAGACACAAGATGCAAAAACACATAATCAAAAGAAGAAGCACCACTTAGTTTATTCACATTATGCCTATTTGGAAAACCAGAATATCTAAAATTTCAGACAGCTAGCTATCGAAAAATCAAATCAGCCATACATTTTATATTGTTTCAAACGCTCATCATGACCAGAAAACATCATCTGGATAAAAACCGAGGAAATACACAAGTTGTTTGCTATTGTATTGCATCTAAAACCAACAAGTTAGAAAGCTAGATCCATTCAAGGAAACAAGATTCAATGCAATTATAAATGAAACTTGAACAGCTGAGAAACAATCATCATAATATATATATTATGATATAACTACTGATTCAGATATACAACGAGAACTAAAAACAAAACAAAAAATTAGCTGGATCTCCATGGAGAAACCTTGCTTGCTAAACCTACCATGTAGAAAAACAAAATCTTTGACATGTTTCATTTCCAGATCACGCAAGTTGATTATATAAGATGATTCAACTCGAGCAGAAACTGTCCCTCCAGAACTGAACGGATCATCATCTCCAACTAGTCCAGAACCAACCTGAAAACCAAAGCATAGAACTCTTAAAAGAAATGAATGAAGGTTCAAAACTTCTAGCAGATAAAGTAACAGTTAAAAATGGGGAATCCATCTTGATATGGTGAGCTCAACTCGGCATCTCACAAACTAAACGGAATATGATCTGAAGTTGATCAAGATGCCAACCTGAGAAGCCTTGAGTATGATCATCTGCAAACCGTAAACAAGAACGCCGCCACATCTGCCTTGAGGATCCACTTTTACCAAGGGGCCTCTTGCAAAAGACTCTCTTCCTCTTTTCAGATGAAGCCAATCTGGACCCTCAAAACAGTGCATCGAGCTGAAAAGGAACCACCACACATCCATTAGTTTCTCTTGAAATCAAATATAGGATCCAGTGCTACATAACTTGCATTGCTAGAAGAAACAAACAGACATTCAACACTGATGCAATGAAGCAAGCAAATGCAATGCAAAACAGATACAGCTGAAATTAACACCGAACTCGTCGTTTATTTGTAAATTAAAACCCACAAAAGCAGAACACTCTTTACTTACTTCATTCGAAGACCATGAATCGAATCATCAAACTCAAGAACAGAAATTTTTGCGTCGCGGAACGTCAGTACGATCGAATCTCTCCCCTTAGAAGAATTTCCGCCTCCCATAGGTAGCACCGCAATTGACTCTACGTTACCGTGCAACCTTCAATCCAAGACTCAGTCACACCATTGCTTTGAAATCAAAAAGTCCAATTGGAGTTTTGGTGATGTTTACCTGTAATGGCACACGAGCTCGAGAGAAACACCGGAGACGCCGTCCATGACTCCACCGCGCTTAGCAAGCTTCGGGTTCCTCGGCTCCTGGCTACTACTTCCTTCCTCTTGAACCCTAACAACGTACACCTCAAGGATGTTTCCGGCGGTTATAACGACGTTGGGCACTGCGCCGATGACGCGTTTGGGAGCAGACCAATCGGCCTCTAGGTCATCGCCGGAAACAATCGGAATCTGCGGCGGCGTTGTGTCGGAGACGGAGTGGGTGATGTAGCCGGAGGCGCAGTTCTCGACGCCGGTCGGCCAATGCATCATTTTGAAGGCCGCGAAACTCATCTTCTCTCTACCGAATTTGGGATTCAGAGATTCGAATTTCACAAAAATTGAAACAGATTGGGAAGCGAGTGAGGAATTAGGGTCCTGGACTGTTGTTGGTTGGATGTGTGAGCTAAAAATATTTTATGAACATAAAAGATCAATCTTCTTAAAACCCTCCCCCCCCCCCCGGGTTTTTTCATTTTAGTCTTTGGATAGTTCTGATCTGTTTTGGTTTTTTGGTTTTTCGAATAGTTTGGGTTTTGAAAATTTGGTCGAAACTAACCGAAACATAATACGGTTTGGTTCTCGGATAATTCAGTTCTTGAATTTCAAATCCAAAACTATCCAAACTTTTTAAATTGTTGTCTAAATTCTGTTAAAATCGGTTAAATTCAGATAAATTTGCATAGTTTCAGGTAGTTCGATTCTTCGGTTCGGTATAATTTTAGTTTAAAAAAAAAAATGGATAACCGTTCAGTTCTCCAAAACCAAACCGATAACCGAACCAGTTTTTAAATCTGACCGATCAGTTTTACATAACGAACCGAACCAGAACCGAAAATCGAAAATCTCGGTTCGGGTAAAAAATTTGGGCCTAACTAGGACCATCTTCTAGCTCCCGCTGGACATTTTTCTTTTTTTTTCCGAAAATAAAACCTTATAAAATGGAAGCATACGACACACAAATTATTAATATGCCTTATTTCGAGAATAAAAAGGATTATACTACATATTATTAATATGCCTTGGCTTATACATCTGGTGCTAGATGCCTCATCCAAACTAAGCCAACTGACCAGAACCGAAGCAATGACCGAGATAGAGCCAATAGCAAGACAACTAGAACCACACCAGCCATACAAATGCCAAATCTGATCAAAACAAAAAAATAGCTATTTAGGTTTTGATTTTCTTTACTGGGATTTTTTTGAAAATAGCTATTTAGGTTTATCTCCATTTGGTAACTTTTGTTTCTCTAATCTTATACTATGTAACACTCTAGTAATTAAAGAGAAAAGATTGGTAGAATATGCATGTCGACGAGTAAATTCGAGTTCCAATACTTTGTAAATTTCGTAATATATATACAAAAACGAATTGTTCTTCTTTCCACGCTTCTCGATCTCTCTTTCTCAGATCCTCAAGCAAAGCTTCTTCGATCTTCCTCGTCTGGATTTCGCTTCTAAATGTAAGTTTACTTTGATTCCTCCTTCCATCGATCTCAAACTAGATCGGAGTATTAACTAACGAGATCGATAAAATCTCACCTACATACATGATTCGGTATTACAACACTAATCGTAGAATCGAAAAAATCGGTTTGTGATTAGCGGAAACCCAGTAATGAAATCCGTCGATGGTTTTCTCTGTTAATAGGTGGTTGTTTGCAGAAACACCATGACTCTGGCTTCTCCTCGAGTTTCTCCAATTTCATCAAGGACTGTGTTGTTTCCTCGAAAAGTTTCTTCAATTGCATTTGCTATCGGTGGATTGGCTTCCTTCGTCATCTTCGCTTCTCTGCTTCTTTTCACGCATCCCATCGGTTCCTCTGTTACTGGGTATTTCTACGGATTTGAGACCACTCAGCATGTGGAGTTTCACCATAGTAGCGACATTGATACTTCTCATCCAAACCCATCACCGCCATTGACACAAGAAGAAGAGGACAAGGTGCTTCCTGTTTCTCAAGATCCCAACGATTCTCAGGATTCCAAGGATTCTCCGGATTCGAGTGATGTTAGATTAGGTGAAGAAACCGACTCAGGAAGGTCTACAAATGTTTCCATTGATGAAGAAGCTACACAAGATCCAGTAGAAACAGGTACTGTTTGTTGTCTTGAACTAGTTTCTACTTATGTAGCTAGTTTCCATTTATGTAACATCCTGGTTTATGATAGCTTAAAGTTTCTCAGATAGTTTGATTATTGTGCAAATCCAAATTGCTTGGCATAAATGCCAATCTCAAGGATTATACAAGTTGGCATCTAATTTGTACAGCCGAATCATTGGAACAAGACAAATGCTACTAATTAATGATGTATTTGACTTAATTACACTAGGATCATTATTCTGGAATCTTAATGACCTTTGGATTATACAGATAAATGTAACCGTTTTTCTGATGTTTAACTGATTTGGCAATTATAACTGTCGTTTTGATTTTTGATAAAGCAAATTTTCCCTAATGTCTTCTCAGGATCTTAGCTTTTGCTTCCTTCACCGAAGCTTTTCTGATTGCTTTTGACCATTTTGCAGAATGTGATCTGTACCATGGTAACTGGTTTTATGATCCAATGGGACCGTCGTACACGAACAACTCTTGCCCTCTTCTGACACAGATGCAAAACTGCCAGGGCAATGGAAGACCTGACAAGGGCTACGAGAATTGGAGATGGAAACCGTCTCAGTGTGATCTTCCACAGTTTGATGCCAAGAAGTTTCTCGAGCTAATGAGAGGCAAGACGCTAGCTTTTATAGGCGATTCTGTAGCTCGTAATCAGATGGAGTCCATGATGTGCCTTCTTTGGCAGGCAAGTTGATATACAGCTTCTTTCTGCTTCAAGAGTTTCTTTTTTTTGTTTGTCTGTATGAATTAACTTTTATATGTTGCTTTTTTTTTTCAGGTAGAAACTCCGGTTAACCGTGGGAACCGAAAGATGCAGAGATGGTATTTCAGGTCATCATCAGTAATGATAGCTCGGATGTGGTCATCTTGGCTCGTCCATCAGTTCAACGAACCGTTTGGTTTTGCTCCGGAAGGCGTAACCAAGCTCAAGCTCGACCAACCCGATGAGCGCATAATCGAGGCTCTTCCGAAATTCGACGTGGTTGTGCTCTCCTCGGGTCACTGGTTCGCGAAACAGTCTGTCTACATTTTAAACGAGGAGATTGTTGGAGGCCAGATATGGTGGCCGGACAAATCAAAACCCGCGAAGATCAACAACGTCGAAGCATTTGGGATCTCTGTAGAAACAATCGTAAAGGCGATGGCTAAACACCCGAACTACACAGGTCTAACCATCTTGCGGACTTGGTCGCCTGATCATTACGAGGGCGGCGCTTGGAACACCGGTGGGTCGTGCACGGGTAAAGAAGAGCCTCTCTCACCAGATAAGTTAGTTAAAAACGGGTTCACGGAGACGATGCACGAGCAGCAAGCAACGGGGTTTCAACGAGCTGTGGCGGATGATAAACTCGGGAATAGATCGAAGAAGCTGAAGCTGATGGATATCACCGAGGCTTTCGGGTATCGCCACGACGGTCATCCTGGTCCGTACAGAAGCCCTGACCCGAAAAAGATCACGAAACGTGGACCGGACGGCCAGCCTCCGCCACAGGACTGCTTGCACTGGTGCATGCCCGGGCCGGTGGACACGTGGAACGAGATGGTGCTGGAGATTATAAGGAGAGATATGGAGGGTGGACGAAGTAGACCATAAATCTTTGATGTAGGAGCAAAGAGATCTATATATATATACAACATACAAGAGGATGTTATTCATACCACGGATTAGTTGATTTTAAGGACTTCTAATTTATATGGTTATTACTTGTAAACCCTCATTACACTCACTTTTAGACTTGTTTTTTTACATACAATGTAACTTAAAGTTTTTGATTGTAAGAGAAAATTGACATAAATCCCAAAGAAGAGCAGTAGCTTCAGCTTCTAGACATGATTGATGTTTAGGGTAAGCATTCGCACCAAACCACTTAACTTTGCCTTTTTGTTTGTTGTAAAGAATTTACCCACGTCCAAAAATAGTTACTGTCCCAACAGTTTATTATTAATTGTAAATGTCGATCTCAACCGTTGAAGATAGTCAACTATTTTAACGGTTTAGATTAATTTTTCTACTCCAAGCGCGACGCACTGGATTGTAACCCTCAAAAAATTTGAAATTCAAAAGTTCGAAAAGTAAGGCCCAATTTAACAATTAGAAGAGCGCTGGTCCGGTAACGGACGGAAAAATTCCTAATCTCCTTGTCATCATCACCACCTCTCTCTCAATCTCTCTTCTCATCGATCTTTACATCTTTTAACGGCTACATTCCTCTCTCTCTCTACTATCTCTCTTTTCTCTCTCTCTACAAAAACTTCGACCTAGGTTTTCAAATTTGTCCTCTATTTCGAAAATTTTCAACGCCGATCGAAGAGTTTTATCTGATCGATCTTCTTCCAGTTTCAGTGCGACAGATCAAAACTTCAAATTATCAGTTCTGGAAAGCCTTCGAGAAATCTCCAGTTTCGGGCAAGTGTTTTCTCTCATTCTCCTCCCCGTAGTTGAGATCCCTTACTTCGATTAATTTGAAATCGTTTGCTTCCGAATGTCTAAAATCGATTACGCATAGTTTGGGTGTCGATCGATTTCAACCTGAATCAACGCTCTAGTTCTCAATGTTTGATTCGGGAATTGGAATGCTTATTTCTTCAATTTTTAGCTGATTGAAATCTCCAGTTTCCTTAATTTGCTGTTTCTGGAAATGATAATATGTTAGGGTTCCTTTAATTTCCTCAACAGGCAGAAGCATTTCGAAATGGCAAGTGTGAAAAAAGATCCGATTCTTCAAGTAGAGACAACATGTGGATCCCTCCTATACGAACTCCAGGTGAGAGATAAAGAGCCTTTATTGTCTTTCATATGATCTGTATCTTCGAATTTGAAGTCCTTATGAGATCTTGTTTTGTTTGTTTTTTTTAAAATCAGATTATTTGGGATGAAGTTGGAGAAACAGAAACCGATAGAGATAAGATGTTGCTTGAGCTCGAACGTGAGTGCTTGGAAGTATACAGAAGAAAAGTTGACCAAGCTAATCGATGTAGAGCTCAGCTAAGGCAAGCAATAGCTGATGCTGAAGCGGAACTAGCTGCTATCTGTTCTGCAATGGGAGAACGACCTGTGCATATTAGACAGGTGAGTCAAATGCTTTTGTTGCAGAAACTTAGTCCATGCTTATGTGTTTTTCAACCTTTAACCCTTTTGTGTGTGTGTGTGTGTGTGTCAGTCTGATCAAAGCGTTGGGAGCTTGAAACAAGAGCTTGGGACGATTCTTCCTGAACTGGAAGAGATGCAAAAGAGGAAAATTGAAAGAAGGAACCAGTTCGTTGTTGTCCTTGAAGAAATAGAGAATATCACTAATGATATCAAAGGTCAAGGAGAAGATGTTCACTCCAAACCGCTCATCGACGAGACTGACTTGTCTATGAGAAAGCTCGAAGAGTTACACTGCCAGCTTCAAGCACTTCAGAAGGAGAAGGTGAAATTTGATTTGAGCTTGGCTTTTTTTTTTCTCTTCTTTTTTGTTGGATTGTTCCAATCATTTCGTGTATTTACTCTTTGTGGTGTTGTTTCACTCAGAGTGATCGTGTGGAGACGATTCGGAAGCACCTGTGTTCTCTGTACTCTCATTGTTCAGTACTTGGAATGGACTTCAATGAGGTTGTTGGCCAAGTGAATCCCACATTAACTGATCCAGAAGGACCAAGAAGCTTAAGTGATCATACGATTGATAAATTAGGGGCTGCGGTTCAAAAGCTGAGGGAGGTTAAGATACAGAGAATGCAGAAGGTAATTGATAAATTTACAAAATACATTGGCGAGTTACGTAGGATTTTCTTTGCTGTTTTGTTGCTCATAGTGCTTATTAAATTTGATGAAGCTTCAAGATCTAGCAACAACCATGTTGGAGCTCTGGAATTTGATGGATACACCCATAGAAGAGCAGCAAGAGTATCAGCATATTACATGCAACATAGCTGCATCAGAACATGAAATAACTGAAGCCAATAGTCTCTCTGAAGACTTCATCAAATACGTAAGCTATTGAGAATTTTCCTTGGTTACACACTGTTCAATAACTCTATGATCAAGCTTACAAGTTTATGGAAGCTTTTTGATGTCCATGTCTGTGAACCTTAACATGAGTTCCATTGCCATATACAGGTTGAGGCAGAAGTTGTCCGATTGGACGAGGTAAAGGCAAGCAAAATGAAAGAACTTGTCCTGAAGAAGAGATCAGAGCTAGAGGACATATGCAGGAAGACCCACATGTTACCAGTGTCAGACAGTGCTATAGACCAGACTATAGTGGCTGTCTCTTATACACATCTGAAAACCCACATGTTACCAGTATCAGACAGTGCTATAGAACAGACTATAGTGGCGATTGAATCTGGTATTGTGGATGCCACGTTAGTCCTGGAGCATCTTGAGCAACACATTTCTAAGATCAAAGAGGAAGCTTTAAGCAGAAAAGAGATCCTAGAAAAGGTCGAGAAGTGGTTATCCGCCTGCGATGAAGAAAGCTGGCTTGAAGAATACAACAGGGTTAGACTCGGAATCACAGAAAACCTTTTTAAAATCGCAAAGTTTGTTGTTACGTGTTCTGATATTTTCTTGTTTATTTTTCACTCTACAGGACGATAACCGATACAATGCTGGACGAGGAGCTCATCTTACTCTCAAGCGTGCTGAGAAAGCACGTAATCTTGTTAACAAACTTCCAGGCAAGCCACTCTTTTTTTGTTATCAATATATCATAAACGTCTATGCTCTCTGAATAGACTATGAAGGTAAAGTCTCTTTTCATGTTCATTCATTCAGGGATGGTAGAAGCACTGGCCTCGAAGACAATAGCTTGGGAACAAGAGAAGGGGATTGAATTTCTCTATGATGGTGTATGAGTTCTCTTGTAAAAATCTATTATTGGTTTCAATCTTATTATCGCTGACCATAAGTAATACTCTCTTTATTTCTGTGTCTAGATCCGTTTACTTTCCATGCTTGAGGAATATAACTTACTCAGGCAGGAAAGAGAGGAAGAACACCGTCGCCAACGGGTAAGTACGATGAGCTCTTCTTTTCTATTTTGTTTCCATCAGAAACTTTCGACCTAATTGTGATGCAACTGTTTTTCTCTACATGATTAAAGGATCATAAGAAGCTCCAAGGACAGCTCATAGCAGAACAAGAGGCGCTTTACGGGTCAAAACCGAGCCCGTCAAAACCCCTCGGTGGTAAAAAAGCTCCAAGAATGTCAACAGGTGGTGCAGCAACAACCAACCGTAGGCTCTCCTTAGGAGCAGGAATGCATCAGACTCCTAAACCTAACAAGAAAGCAGATCATCAACGCCACAACGATGGAGCTTTATCAACTGGTAAATTTAAGAATTTACAATCAAATTATTACTAATTGTCATCATAGTGTTGAGTTAATGAATGAAATCTCTTTATTCTCCTACAGGAAGAAGAGGGCTTGATATTGCTGGGCTTCCCACGAGAAAACAGTCGATGAATCCTTGTGAACAGTTACAATCTCCGTTAGTTCGCAAACCTTTCTCACCCATTTCGACCACTGCGGTTGCATCAAAGGCCAACATCGCAACAGCACAACAGCTTCTCGCAACTCCTATCAAGAACAGCAGTGTCAAGAATTCGGCGGAAGAAGAGAAGATGATGACGATGATGATGATGCAAACACCGAAGAATGTAGCGGCGATGATTCCGATCCCGTCGACACCAGCGACAGTCTCTGTCCCGATGCAAACCGCACCAACACCACTGAACAACGCCAACGCAAGATTGCTGCTGCTACCTGAAAAGCCTGAGGTTGTTGAGTACTCCTTTGAGGAACGAAGACTCGCCTTCATGCTACAGTCGTCTAACTCATTGATCTATGGTTGATTTTATCTTTTGGTTTTATTAGTCTGTGTTTTTTTAAAACTCGAATTGATTGTGGTTTGGTTTGTAAAGGTCAATTACACGATTGGCTTTGTTTTCTTCTAAGTAATCATTATTACATGTATGGTTTCTTCGAGACTAACAACAAAATTCCCTTCGAGTCTCTCCAGTCACTGGCTTCCGTGAAGTCAACAAAAATAAGACTCGATTTTAAACTAATATAAACAAAAAAAACTAAATGATATAAACTTGGAAAATTGCCGCAAACATATATTCTAAATTACATTAAAAAGTAAATACAAAATAATCTATGAATTTTTTTTTTTTTTTTACATTAATAAAATTATTTTTGTTTGATTTAGGATTGAGAATTATGGTTCGATAGATTAAAATAAAGTCGATGAAATGAATATACATATCAATGTTGATTAGAAAACGTAAACACATCTGCAATTTATAATTATTATATGGAATTCCTTAGAGCATATTGTTTATTATATACAAATTATAAACAATTGATATTTATTATGCGTGACTTTGTAATTAGTTTGTGTTTTGTAATATAAATTGTGTCAAATATATGCTAAATAACATATTTCAAAAAGCGTTAAATAAATAATGCATTGTGAACATCCTATCTATATGAAGCATAGAACTATTATCTGAGAACATTGATGTAGATGAGGTGACAAAACGACAATTATTTCAGTATTCGTGAGAAGTTAGAGCAACATGTAATAACTTATCAAAACTAATACTAGTTAACAATATTTGTATTTTAGATTATATTTTAATGTTATTTTTGATTTCACAATTAAGTTTATGTTTGGTAACAACGGTTAGAGGTTATGGTGTTGGAGTTTTATTTAATTCATGATTTAAGTATACAGGTTAAACAAGAAAGATAAAAAATGATTACAGATAAATAAATTTTTATAAATTTATAAGTTTTTAGAAATTATAGCAATATATTAAACGAAAATCATCTAACAACACGTAAACCAAGAGACATAAAAACGACATCGCCGATCAATTATTCGTTACGGCTGACAATCATATTGAATAAGGTTACTAACTTATTCATTATCATAAAATATATGTATCGTAGAAAACTAAACCCTAAATGAAAAATAATGAATACGTTATTGACTTTATATGTGGCATCGCACGATCAATTATTTGTTAGGGCTGACGATCAATTAAATAACATACAAAACGACATCGCTGATTAACTATTCGTTAGGGCTGACAATCATACTGGATAAGGTTACTAACGTATTTATTACCATAAAATATATGTATCGTAGAAAACTAAACCTCAAATAGAACTTAGCAAACCTAAATTAATAGTTAGGGATGACAATCATATTGGATAAGGTCACTAACGTATTCATTACCGTAAAATATATGTATCGTAGAAAAGTAAGCCACAAATAGAAAATAGCGAACCTAAATTAATAGTTAGGGATGACAATCATATTGGATAAGGTCACTAACGTATTCATTACCATAAAATATATGTATCGTAGAAAACTAAGCCCCAAATAGAAAATAGTGAACCTAAATTAATAGTTAGGGATGACAATCATATTGGATAAGGTCTATTCATTATCATAAAATATATGTATCGTAGAAAACTAAATCTTAAATAAAAAATAGCGAACCTAAATTAAATAATGTAAAGTAGTCATTGCCAAAAATTGTGTAATTTTTATATGTATCACACATGCGATTTCATCAACTTCGTCTTTTTCCCTTATAGGGTTGGGTCCGTTCTGTAATCAACGTAATCAAAATAAATATTTGCTTTGAATATTCATTGTTTAAGAATTAGATCTGAAAAAATTGACAATATTCAAATGAGGAAGATGAACAAGTGTTTTACATAGTGAACATATCAAAATTTATATAAACATCTAAAAGTTTTCAAAACTTTGGAAAAGTTTAAAAAAAATTGTACACAAATTTAAATGTTGATGTATATCGATGAAGTTTAATTGTGTTTATATTTCTCATATTCGCTATTTCTCATTTAGGATTTAGATTTTTTTCGTTATATATATTTTTTTGCCATACTTTACGTTATTTAATTTAAATTCGCTATTTTCCATTTACAATTTAGTTTTCTACGATGCATATATTATATGGTAATAAATACGTTAGTAACCTTATCCAATATGATTGTCAACCATAACGAATAGTTTTTCGGCGATGTTGTTGACGCAAATAAAACGAATTAACTATGCCAAGTGTCTATATATATAGTTCTCAAATTTTAGCATATATATTTTTTTTGGCTAAAGATTTTAGCATATATTTGACACAATTTATCTTACAAAACACAAACTAATCACAGTCATGCATAATAAATATCAATTGTTTATAATTTTGTATATAATAAACAATACGCTCTAAGGAATTCCATATAATAATTATAAATTGCAGATGTGTTTATGGTTTCTGATTTTTTCTATACTTTAAAACTAATTTATTTGAAATAACCGAATATTTTAACTCATCCCTTGGAAAATCTAATACAAATATATAAACTAAAATCTTTAAAGACTTGTTTAACCAATCAATCAATCTATTATCTATAGGTAATCATGTATATATTGTTTTTAATGGCTACAAATATTTACATTTAGAAAAATTTCATTGATATCCGTTTGCGGTTCATCACTATACGTACAATGTAACTTCATGTCTCTCGCTAAACAACTTGAAGAGTCTGTTGTTTTAGAGTAAAATGATAACGAGAGGAAAACCCCATTTTTTGATATTTTTGTTTTTGTCTGAATTTTTGTTTTATTATTTACAAAAGTATCTACTTAATTTCCACCCTAAATTAATATTAATCCTATTCATCCTAAAATCTAATTTTATATATCCGGATGAAGGAAAAAATCGATAATTTTGGTACGGATATTTTGTATGGAAATTAAGTTATTCGGGAGACTAAGCTGGTCAACGTATGCAGAGACCGGTAAAAGGAAACAAGTTTATTATATACAAATGACAGATAATTATGACTCAATGCATGTCTTTCTTTCTTTCTTTTTTGACCAATTTAATACATTCGAAATTTAAAAAACCAAGTCTAATTGTTAATTAATTAAAATTTGCCCCTATCTCATTTTATTAAACTAATTTAGCTTCAGCTGTATCCCAAATTCCAAGGCTGTTAAGGAGTGAATTGTAATTTTTGAATTTTTGTAATTCAGCCCACCTATAACAATATTTCCAAATACACTTTTCTTTTCTCGTTTTTCAATCTCTTTCCTTTTATTCTCATTTTTAAAATCTATAAAAAGACCTCAAAATGAAATGTAATAAGCAGATATCCTCTCCTTTTCGATTTATTATATTTTTCTTAAGGTATTTACTTTTTCTCTTTCCAATTTTTTTTCTTCTGCAAACCCTAATTTCTCACATCTGTAAAGAAATTTCTCCCCTAAACTTAACCCACCCGTAGAAAAAAAAAAAAAAAAATCTTTTTTTTCTCTGGTAATTATGGATGTGTTAGGGGAAATCTTTCTGAAATTAAAGTTCCGCCATGGAAGCTTTGATCTTTCTCTTCACTGAATTTACTGATTTTCAAACTTTGCAAGACTTCATCTTTCTCTTTCCCCTTTTTGTTTTTGTTTTTTGTTTTGTTTTAACTTCTCTGAATCTTATTACGTCCTCTGGATCTTTCTTCTCTTTCTCTCTCTATGTGTACTTTTAACTGAAGCTTGAATCTGTCGTGATCACCAAGATTCGAGTGTCTTCTTAAGTTTTATCCTTAATTGTCGGAAACTCTTTGTTACAGAATATCCTGATGGAGGAGAGAGAAGGAATCAACAACAGCAACAGCAACAACATCAACAGCATCACAACCAGTTTTGGTCTGAAGCAACAGCATGCCGCTCCTCCTGCTCCGGCTCCGGCTCCTGCTCCGGCTCCTGTTGGTGGTGTCGTCTACCCACCACGGGCCGAAAACCCTAATCCTTTTGCGGCGGTATTAGCCAGCAACGCCGCCGCATCCTCCTCCTCCGCCGCGGTGGCTAAAGCCTCTGAGAATGCTGCTGCTCCTCCTCCTTCTTTCAGCTTGACAATGCCGGTGGAGAATTCGTCTTCTGAGATGAAGAAGAGGAGAGGGAGGCCGAGGAAGTATAATCCCGACGGGTCACTCGCCGTGACCCTCTCCCCGATGCCAATCTCCTCCTCCGTTCCTTTGGCGACGCAGTTTGCTTCTCGGAAACGAGGGAGAGGACGTGGGAGAGGAAGGGGAAGAGGAAGAGGAGGACGTGGAAGAGGAGGAGAGTCCGGCAATTGGCTCAAGAAGCCACAGGTGTTGGAATTCGACAACGCTCCTCGTCCTGGTAATGTCACTATATCTCACTCACAATCACTGTTTTTGGAATTTAGGAATCTCTCTGTACAGTTTTTGGTCTCTGTAGGAATCATTACATGGCCCTTTTAATTGGATCTGATATGTCTTTGGTATGACTTGGAATAAGGACAAAGGTTCTTTTGGTTCTTTTAAAGCTTAGTGAATGTTATGTAATTACTGTCAAGTAAACTGGATTTGGTGATTGGAGAAGAAGTAGAATGCAATTTAGGGATTCTTTTGATGAGAGTGACAGAATCATATATAGATTTTTGTTAGTAATAGTCTAGTTGCATAATGATTTGCTGTTTTGGATTTGAGCAATTAACAACTCAAGATTTGATCCCTGAAATTGCTTTTTCCCTTGGTCTTGCTTTGTTATCTTTTTTTACATTGATTGTTTGTTATTATTACTGATTCATTTGATCTTTACTTTGTAGTTGTGGCTGCAGCAACTGCAGAAGTTGTCCCTGGAAGTCTTACGCCTCATGTGCTAACGGTTAACGCCGGCGAGGTATGTCCTCGATAATTCTCTCTTGACTTGTATAATTACTGAATATCTGTGAGGTAAAAAGTCGGGTTTATCGCTATGATGATGATTCACCAAAGCTTATTAATCTTGAGTCTTTGACCATTTCTAACTGTCTTTGGCACATGGATTCTTAACAGGATGTGACGATGAAGATAATGACATTCTCTCAACATGGGTCTCGTGCTATATGCATTCTCTCAGCAAATGGTCCCATTTCCAATGTTACACTTGGTCATTCTACCACATCTGGTGGTACTCTCACTTATGAGGTATGCTCTCTCTCTCTCTTTCTCTCTCTCTCTCTCTCTCTCTCTCTCTCTCTCTTTTGATCCTTTTTCTTGTTTTACTAAATTTAGTTTAACCAATATGTGGTCAGGGTCATTTTGAGATTATTTCTTTGACTGGTTCGTTCATACCAAGTGAGACTGGAGGAACCCGAAGCAGATCTGGTGGGATGAGTGTGTCTCTTGCTGGACCAGATGGTCGTGTCTTTGGTGGAGGACTTGCCGGACTCTTTATAGCCGCTGGTCCTGTTCAGGTAATTAACTCAGAACATGAAAGTGTTGTTGTTGGTCTCTCTAATTGACTCGAGTTTCGTCTTGTTTTAAACATTTGTTTATCTATTTCTCAGGTGATGCTAGGGAGTTTTGGAGTGGGTCAGGAGGGCTCGCAGCAGCAGCAGCAGGTGAAGAAGCAGAGAAGGGAAAGACTCGGGATGCCGGTAACAACACAAGCGTCTAATATCTCATTCGGTGGCTCGGTGAATGATCCAAAGGCTAGATACGGGATCAACAAGTCTATTGTTCTTCAGGCACCACCAGTGTGCGCACCACCACCACCTGAGCCAAGCACCAATACCGTCCACCATGGTTACTACCCAAACAACACGGCTAACCATATCAAGGATCTCTTCTCTTCCCTCCCTGAAGATGACGAGGACGAAGATGATGAGGAGTTCGATGGTGAAGATGATGAAGATTTCAATGATGAAAGCGAGCCCGACACCGATGTTCCAAGCTAATGATGGAGTGGAGTGAATCCGAGCACCGATGGTTCTTGATCTTTAGTTGCTGCTATGTTGTTGTTTTTTTTTCTTATTGCCTTCAGATTCTTTAGAGTCTAATGTGTTTTTTTTTATTTTCCTCAGAGTTTTATGTGTTTTTTTTCTTTTCCTCAAGAGTTTTAATGTATTTTTTTCTTTTCGTCAGAGTTTAATTGTTTCCTTAAACACCAAAAAACAGAGATCTCTTACTAAAAAGTTAGGGTTTATTAGAGGATCTAATCTTAAGGGTTCTTTGACTTGTTTCTCTCTCTATTCCCAAGTGGTTTGTTGTAGAAGTGCGAAACTTAGTGTGTTTGCTGTTGCCTCTGGATATCGGTTTAGTAAAAAATAGCTATTATTTTAATATCATATCTAGTTTGGTTCGATTTGGATATTTTCGCTTTTTGGTTTATTCGAATTTTAACCAAAAACTAAAAGTTTTATTTGGTATAACGTGGATTTCGGTTTTTTATAGAAAATTAGAAATGGTAACAAATTCTTTATGAATTATAGTTTATGATTCGGTAAATGATTAAGTGTTCATATTTTTGTTATGGTTCTATATAAAATTGTTTTTTTATTCTTAGTAGTTTAAGATTAGGTTAATTATATTATTTTATTTTAAAATTTGTTTAGACATTAAGTTTTCAGGGTTACATAATTTACATATTTATTGTATACTATATACTATTATATTGTATATTAGATACTAGTATTATATTATGATTTAAAATTAATCGGTTTTCCGGTTTTATCGGTTAATATCCAAACTATATCCGCATCCTACGGTTTTGAAATTATTACATTCGTACGGTTAATATAGTATATCCATATTCTAACCATATTGTATTTCGATTCGGTTCGATTTTATCGGATTGAACAGCCCTATTTCAAACCTCTCTTCTTTAATCAACTTTTTAGTGACTTCATTTTGAAACTTTACTCATCTGCTTTTTTTTTTTAATTAGTCTGTAGAGAATCTATCTACATTTTCATAAGTGTGGTTTCGGATAATAGTAGACTTTCGTCTTATGATGGCTAAACGGTTTGAGAAAGAGAAGGATCTTCTTACTTTGGTAGTCAATGGCTCTGTTTTTGTCAGTTTGTGTTTTTTTGTTAGACGATAACATTCCGTTTACCCATCTTCTCGATTCTTATTTTATTAGACTAAACCATATTAAATATTTTTTGATATTTCTTTGAGTTCGAACCGTCTTTTGACTTCTTTATAGCTACTATAATTTTTGGTTTATAAGCTTCAACGAGATTTAGTACGAAGATTTGGGGGTTTAGATATGAGAACCGTCAGATTTTTCTACCTAAAGGTTAGATATGAAAGAGAAAAATCAACAATTTGAATGAGTAAGATAAACAGTATTTTTACATAACGAACACATCAAAACTTATAAAAAGTTTTCAAACATTGGGAAAGTTTCAAAAAACTTGTACAAAAATTTAAAATTTGATGAACATCGACGAGGTTTAAGATGGTTGCTAGGGTATCGGGTATTCGGATTAGGGTTTAGCTTTTATGATTTAGAGTTGGCATACTTTAAATATTTAATTTGAAATCATTATTTCCCATATTCGATATTTTCCATTTAGAGTTTAGATTTCTTTCGTTGTATGTTTTTCTTATGTTTGTCGTACTTTATGTTATTTGATTTGAGGTGTTTGTGATTTTCCATATTCTCTATTTTCCATATAGGGTTTAGTTTTCTACGATATATATTTTTTATGTTAATGAATAAGTTAATGACTGTATACAATATGATTATAATTATAAGAAATTTTGTGGATTTTAGGAAATTTTAAAAAAAAATCGAATAATTTTTATTAAAAAGCTAGATATCGAAACGAGTAATTCGGATTATCTGACATGTTTTCTTATCCGTTGAACTACACTTAAATGTTCTGAACGAATAATTATTTGAAACAGATATACATGACGGATCATATACAATTGAAGACGGATTCTTTTCCCCCAAAATGGACAAGCGACACATAAATAAACTGATATAGTTACAATAAAAGTTATGTATCTTATTATATAAATTTTTTTATTTACAATTTAGTTACAATATATTTTTAGTTACAATAAAATCTTATCGATTAACTTATCACATATCGTGATTATGTGAATTAACAACTTTTACGCATCCAAATTTGTATAATAAGATAGTTATATTTATTATTATAATAAAACTATTTACGTTGAAAAAATTACTTGAAATGTCATTCGTAACTTATTTTTAAATAGTGACACAGATTAGAACCTACTTTCACATTATTATGTATTTGTGCTACTATAAAACACACTGGTTGTTATACTCATATAGTTTTTTTCACATCAACTAGGCCTAGTTTATAACTAGGTCTAGCGATTTTTTAAAACATCGGAGAGTAATCAGAGAGTAATTTTATTAATAATTTAATATATTTTAAATATTTTAATAGTTATTATATTAAAATTGATCCAATTCAAATAGTCTATTATAAATCATAGAGGTTCGATCTCCATAACCGGCCCATCAAGACATTGGCGTGAAGGCCCAATACCTTAGACGGTCTATTAGATGTTTTCCTTATTCATGTAGGAAAAGGATATTTCCTTTTCTACCCTTATGTAACTACTATATAAAGAGGCCCTTGGCCATCATAATAATACACAAGATTCATTACTTTTACAACACGTTATCAGCACGAGCTTGCTCTAAACCCTAGCCACCGAAAAAAAAAAAAAAACCCCTAAAACCGCCATCCGCTGTTAGCCACCAAGAAGCAGCCGCGTGATCCGTCCGTAGCTGTGCAATCCAAGCGTGAGTTTTACCGAGGTCTATTAGCTCCCGGTCCATTCCATTCAACCCAAAAGAAGGATCAAAGGTATAAACAAATTTCTAAAAACCCTAGAACATAAAAATCGAAATTTGACCTAATGATCATAAAACCCTAAAACCGATTCTCTTATCTAAACTTGTTTGATCTTTTTGAGAACTTGAATTGAATTGAATCTAAGATAAAGATAAGACCTAAAATTCGGTTTGATTGATTAAACTTGTTTGATTTCTTAAAACCTAAAACCGAATTGAATCTAAGAAAAGATAAAACCCTAAAACTCGGATTGCTTGATTTTGCTTGCATGTTTAAAACCGTTTTTCCTTAGCTTGTTTAATGTTTTAAAAACCGCATGATAAGATTGATTGTTAGAATCAAATTAGAACATTAAACATACATGAACCCTAAAACAGATTCATGTGTTGATTGCTTGTTTTGTTAAATCGCATAAACCCTAATCCTATTCCAATTAGGAAAACCCTAAAAACGTTTTTGTGTATTGCGTGATCTATTGATTGGCCAAATCCTAATTGAACTAGGAATCCTAATTGAACTAGGAATTGCATAAAGAAAAAAAAAATATTTTCGGACCATTAGAATTTTATTAAAACCGAAAACCATAGTTTCCTTTTTAGGATTGAATTTGGAAAATTTCCTTTTTATTTGATCACATAGAAAATCGCAGATAGGAAATTGCCTTATTTAGAATTTGGATTTTCTTGTTTCCTTTATCACATAGAATTTCATGATAGAATTAAAATTGGAAACTTGATTGAATTAAAATTGCATGAAATCGGATATTGCACATCGCATGATGAATGCTTGGATTTAAAATTGGTTGAAAGAAACCATAAAAGCCTAAGAGTAAACCGATGCTTGATTTCAGATGTCTTTGGATTTTGTTCTTTGATTTTTAATGAATGATTTAAGTTTCTTTTAAGACATAATTCTTGTTTTATGAAGTATGGATGTGTTCGTGGTGGATAGTGGGTCAAGCCACACGATTCTAAAAGATAAAAGATACTTCATAAACCTTACACTTAAAAGGGCAAACATAAGTACTATAGCAGGACCGGCCGGCCTAATAGAAGGCTACGACCAGACCAATGTTTTAATGCCTAAAGGCACGCATCTAGAATTCTCAGATGCATTGTTTTCACCTAGCTCAAATCGAAATTTATTGAGTTTTAAAGACATTCGAATGAATGGTCTTCATGTGGAAACAATGGGCGAAGGAAATAGAGAATTTCTTCAGATAGTTAAAATTGCCCAAGGCCAAAAGAAAGTCCTAGAGACTATACCTGCTATAGCTACTGGCATATACTGTACTAAGGTCAGTATGATAGAAGCCAATGCCGCCGTAAATAAAGCCTTTACGGATATGTACACTTTATGGCATGACCGGCTGGGACATCCCGGGTCAAGTATGATGCGGAAATTGATTGCCAATACTAATGGGCACGCCTTGAAAGAAAGGAGAATAATCCCAAAGAATATTATGTGTACCTCGTGTTCACAAGGGAAATTGATTGTAAGGCCATCACCAATAAAAGTGACTAAGGAAACAATAAACTTTCTGGAAAGAATTCAAGGAGACATATGCGGACCAATTCACCCACCTTGTGGGACATTCCGATATTTTATGGTCCTCATTGACGCATCTATGCTTATTGTCATCACGGAATATGGCATTTGCAAGACTCCTTGCTCAGATAATACGCCTAAGGGCTCACTTTCCAGACTTTCCTTTAAAGACCATACGAATGGATAATGCTGGTGAATTTACTTCCCAAGCGTTTAATGACTACTGTATGTCCATGGGGGTAAGTGTTGAATACTCCGTGGCACATGTACATACACAGAACGGCTTAGCCGAGTCATTTATAAAACGCATACAGCTGATAGCTAGACCATTACTCATGAGGTCAAAGCTCCCTGTATCCGCTTGGGGTCATGCTGTCTTACACGCTGCTGAACTAATCCGTATCAGGCCATCTAGTGATCATAAGTATTCCCCATCCCAATTAATAACGGGAAAAGAGCCAGACATCTCCCATCTAAAGACATTTGGATGTTCAGTCTATGTGCCTATTGCACCACCACAGAGAACTAAGATGGGACCTCAAAGGAGGATGGGGATATATGTTGGATATGATTCACCCACGATCATAAAGTATCTTGAGCCAACCACCGGAGATTTATTTAAGGCCAGATACGCGGACTGTCATTTTGACGAATCCGTTTTTCCAACATTAGGTGGAGAAAACCGGCTGATGAAAGAAATTGCATGGAATCAAACATCCTTAAATTGGCAAGATCCTCGAACTAAAGAGAGTGACTTAGAAGTCCAAAAGATAATACATTTGCAAAAGTTAGCTATACAATTGCCAGATTCCTTTGCAGACCCAAAGAGGGTAACTAAATCGTATATACCAGCCGTGAATGCACCTATACGAATTGATGTCCAGGATGGACCGCAAGTGGCTACAGAGTCTAGGCCACGTTTGAAACGTGGAAGACCTATTGGTTCCAAAGATAAGACTCCTCGGAAATTAAAGAAAGGTGCTGAGATTCAGACCGAGGAGATAGTGGATATTCCAGACATAAATGAACCTAAGGTGCCAGAAAATGTTGCTTGGGACGCCAAGCAGCAAGGGCCTGAAGTTCCTGATAATACAGAGATCGCGATCAATTATGTCTCGTCTGGAATCCAATGGAACAGAAAAGATGTCGACATTGATAATGTATTTGCATGCAATGTAGCACTTGAAGTAATGAACGAGGATCTAGAACCCACGTCAATATATGAGTGCACTCAGCGACCAGATTGGATTAACTGGAAAGACGCTATAAACGTGGAGTTAAACTCTTTAAAGAAGAGAGAGGTTTTTGGTCCCATAATTCGGACACCTCATGACATTAAACCAGTTGGACATAAATGGGTCTTTGTGAGGAAGAGAAACGAATTAGGCGAAATCGTTAGGCACAAAGCACGGCTTGTTGCACAAGGATTCTCACAAAGACCAGGAATCGATTATGAGGAGACATACTCCCCTGTGGTGGATGCAACGACATTCCGATTCCTGATAAGCCTGGCTATAAGAGAAAAATTGGATTTACGGTTAATGGATGTTGTAACCGCGTATTTATATGGTCCACTGGATAATGAAATTTATATGAGATTGCCAGAGGGTATTGAGCTCAAAGATAAGAAAAGTTCTCGAGAAGAACACTGCATTAGGCTGAACAAATCCTTATACGGACTAAAGCAAAGTGGGCGTATGTGGTACAACCGGTTAAGTGAATACTTAGTAAAGTCCGGGTACAAGAATGATCCCATTAGTCCGTGTATCTTTATAAAGAAGTTTGCAAACAAAGGATTTGTGATTATAGCAGTATACGTGGATGATTTGAACATCCTCGGCACCTCTGGAGAAATCGCCCAAACAGTTGAATATTTAAAGGCCGAGTTTGAAATGAAAGACTTAGGAAAGACTAAGTTCTGTTTGGGAATACAGCTTGAGTATATTAATGATGGAATCCTTGTGCATCAAATGGCATATACAGAAAAGATACTCAAGAGATTTAATATGGACCAGGCCCACCCATTGACCAGCCCAATGGTGGTGAGAAGCCTCGGATTGGACAGTGATCCATTTGGTCCAAAGAAGGACGATGAAGAAGTCCTTGGTCCCGAAATGCCATATCTAAGTGCCATAGGAGCGTTGTTATACTTGGCTAGTCATACTAGACCAGATATTTGTTTTGCCGTGAACCTCCTATCAAGATTTAGTTCTTGTCCGACCCAAAGGCACTGGAACGGGATTAAACATATACTTCGTTACCTACAAGGAACGAAAGATATGGGTCTATTTTTCACTAACCTTAACAATGAAGGTTTGGTTGGTTTTGCTGATGCAGGTTACTTATCGGATCCACACAATGGACGATCTCAGACAGGATATGTGTTCACTCATGGAGGAACAGCAATTTCATGGAGATCCATGAAGCAGACACTCACGGCCACTTCATCAAACCACGCAGAGATTTTGGCGATTCATGAAGCTAGCCGCGAATGTGTTTGGTTGAGATCGATGACTCAGCACATAAGGCGAGACTGTGGAATGACCGATGAGAAGGAAGAGCCAACCGTACTCTACGAGGACAATGCCGCATGCATTGCTCAACTGAAGGATGGATACATCAAAGGAGACAGGACGAAGCACATCTTACCGAAGTTTTTCTTTACTCACGATCTACAGAAGACCGGAGAAATCAAAGTGCTTCAAGTACGTTCCTGTGACAACTCAGCCGACCTATTCACCAAGTCGCTTCCAACCTCCACGCTCAAGAAGCTCATGTATCAGATCGGCATGCGCCGACTAAGAGACCTTCAGTGATGCCTAAAACAAGGGGGAGTAATACGTGCTGTACTCTTTTTCCTTCACTAAGGTTTTGTCCCACTGGGTTTTCCTTGGTAAGGTTTTAATGAGGCAGCATCCCCAAGCGTATTACTATGATCCATTCATCACGATCCGGTTATGTCAATCAAGGGGGAGTGTTATAAATCATAGAGGTTCGATCTCCATAACCGGCCCATCAAAACATTGGCGTGAAGGCCCAATACCTTAGACGGTCTATTAGATGTTTTCCTTATTCATGTAGGAAAAAGATATTTCCTTTTCTACCCTTATGTAACTACTATATAAAGAGGCTCTTGGCCATCATAATAATAAACAAGATTCATTACTTTTATAACATAGTCCAATTATTTAAAAAACCCCAATATAAATAACGACAAAGAAAAAAAGTTTTATAAAATTAAAAAATTACTTCCCACATCGATTAGTGAAAGAAAGGTTGGTATCTAGCTTGATCTATAAATTAACACATTTTCTCTTACAAATCTTACAATCGCCAAATGGACTTTCGAAAAGCCCAAAGACTTATCTGGAAGTCAATAAAGGTCAAAAAGTGAACCTTATAAATCGGTTAAAATCGAATAAACCAAGTAATCGGTTTAGGCGCCCGATTACATGCACATCCGATTAAGTTGTCCGAATTGATGTTAATCGAGGCGGAGTGTCAGTGCCGAGCGAATAGGCGGGCGATTATACGTCTAGGCGCCCGTCTTTTTGAACAAGGGTGCTAAATAGACTGCAAGATTTTTGTTAGTTTATATTTATTGTTGTTTTTCTCTTGTATATATTGGAGTAAATGAATATTGGATTTACATTCTTAATTTTTAAGATTCTGAATTAGAAATTTATCAAACAAACTAAAAATATGAAGTGGTATAATTTGATTGATTTTTTTCTTTTATCTTAATATTTCATCGAGTATATAAAAATTGTATACTTTTTCAGTACAGTATCGTAATCCTATATAACTTTTCATTTAACTTAAAACGAATATCATTTTTTATCAAACGATTGCATTAAATTATAAGAATTTAACCTCCACTAGAAGAATATGATACAACAAAGCTACAAAAAACAAAAACAAAAAAATCAAAAGCATTGATCAACAAACTAGCCGAGTAAATGGTAAAACTAAAAACATTAAACACATAGAGATTAAGGCATAAAGGTGAACTTTAAATCTCAACCAAAATAGCACCCGTACAAGGGTAAACGAAGAGGAAACCTTCCTTAGCTTGGCAGTCCCTATCGAAATGGTAACGGATTTTTCGTGACTCCAAAATCCAAAATTTGCTTTCCAAATGAATGTTAGATTTTGTAGGCTACTATTTTGCTAACTCTGGCCTGGGACTGTATGAATTTGATTAAAGCTCATATACGTAGTGGCAATGATATGAATCGGAAATCAATAAGGAAGTTGAGAAAATTAAGTAAAAAGATTCATCACAAAAATAAAATTCAAAAATCTCAAGAGAATACTTCCCAGTTGGTTTATGAGACTTCCAAAATCACTTTTGTTTAAGAGACGCTGCAATTTCATAATCCATGTGAATCAATTTGGTCTACGAAATCATATCATAATTTTCGGATTTATTCATCTGTTAACTTTGTTTTCTTATGACTTATGGATTTTGATGAACTAGAAAGATGCTTTTTTCTCTCTGTCGAACAAACCAAAATCTGCAACAAACTTGTGCGACTCATCACTCATGGATATTGTATTTTTATTCAAATTTTTTTATGCATTTTTCTTTTTAGTTTAGCGCCTACCGTTCATTTTTAATATATTGGAGAACTATTATGGCTACAAATTATTCACACAAATCCTTTTGAATCGGATCAGAAAATATACGATAACTTGATTCGCTGTTTTCACATCAGCAACATTTTGCTTTTTTTATCTTAACCCTTTCTGAAAAAGAAAAAAAAAACATTTTGCTTTTAACTTTATAGCAATATAGTTGTCTACTTGTCTTTTATTTTTTGCTAACTCAATAGTGGTCTTTTAACAAGTACAAATTTGATTTGATTTAATCTGGTTCCGAGACGAGTTTAGTTATTTTTTTGATTAAACTTATGCTTCCCATTCATATTTTTTGTAGAGCATTTTTACATAATTATAAACAAAACTCTGATTAGTAGAGCATTTTTTTCTATAATTACAAAACAAAACTGAGAGATTAGTATAAGAGATAATTGCTCTTAGTATTCTCTGATTTCCATTGAGTATTAACTTTACGAATAAATTCTTCAACTCTTGTTCGAAGCACACACTCTACATCGCTCTCATTCTCTTCCAAACTCTCTGTTTTCTTCACTCTCCTCTCTTCCTTGTCCTTCTCTGAAAAGTCTGAACCGGGTTTCAACCCTGAAGACATTATCCGCAAACCCGGTTTGTAGGTCAGCGATTCCTCAGAACCGACCGGTTTGGACGAGAGAACCGACTTATTTGTCAACACGGGTTCTTGTAAACCTGTCTTGGACGTGAGACTACTCGGCTCAGAGATCAACAAGGATTTCTCAAAACCGGGATTGGAAGAGAGAACCGACTCGGATACAACCACGGGTTTGGAAGAGAGGACCGACTCAGATGTCGATACGGGTTTCTCAAAACCGGGATTGGAAGAGAGAACCGAGTCAGATAGCAAGACGGATTTCTTGAAACCGGGTTTGGAAGAGAGAACCGTCTCAGATATCAACAAGGGTTCATGCGAACCGGGATTTGATTTGTCTTCGAAACCCGGTTTAGAGCTGCCCATGAGGATCATGATGATGATGAAGTTGCAGAAGAGGAACATGAATAAAGAATTGGAAGCAGTTTTGTTGACGAACTCTAAAACAGAATCTATCATCATCTTTGCAATAAGAAACAGAGAGTAGAGAGTAGAGAGTAGAGAGAGAGAGAGAGAAGAAAGGTTGTTTGTGCGAAAGAGATGGGCTTTGAGGGATCTTTAAATAGAAGACGCGACTTCTAAGACAAGTCGATGTTGACAATGACTGCTGAATAAAGTTGTTGAAATCTTTTTGTTTAATGATAGTCTTCTTTTTTTTGACGGCAAGTTTAATGGTAACTTAAACAAGTGATTATTATTTAACTAATATACCAAAGAAGAAACTCCTTGCCAGCTAAGTTGTAAAAGTCCTCCTAACACTACCTAAGTCTTTTCAAAACACATGATGGGTCTTTGTTAATTCAACATTACTACTACATTGATTGTGATTTCTCAATAAGGTTTTTTATTTTTATTTCTCATAGGTTTCAAGTTTCTAACCAAAAAATCTTATATATTTGAAGTGCAGATGAGCCTATTATTCTTAACGATCTTTTTTTTTTTTTATAAAAGCTTAACAGTGTTAATTCGTAATTAAAAAAAAAAAAAAAAAAAAAAAAAAAAAAAAAAAAAAA
>JAHZTW010000002.1:65770311-65895372 GCA_020283515.1 Alliaria petiolata | reverse complement strand
TTACCTTCTCGAGTTCCTCAAGAACAGACTTGGCGACTTCTCCCTTTTGTTCAAAAAGGGCGTCTAGCGTCATCATTGGGACCAAAGCTCTAACAACTTTGATTTGGAAACAAACATACATTCGAAGGAATCAAGAATCAAAGAGAGAAAGCTTATTCGAAAGAAATCTAGAGAGAAGCAAAAAAAAAAGTTACCATCAAAAACATAGGCTTGGATCTGCTCTCTTGGGTTTTGTAGCTCATAAAACGCATCATCAGCACTAGCTTTCACTACACGATACTGAATCGAGCAAACCAGCTGCACAAATACGTTATCCTGCAACAAAAACAAGAGACATACACAAAACCCATTTTACATCGGGCGAGAAAATTCCCTCACAAAATGTATAAACAGTGATGGAAATTTTCGATTTAAAGCCTCAATGATCAATCACTACTCACTCCTTCAAGACTAAAATTCGAATCTGCGAAATCAAAACGGAAACAGAACAGGCACGAGAGACGGAATTGGTGATCGGGAATATGATAATCAAAACCTTAGTTTTGGTCTCGATTTTGACATCGAGAGAGTTGATCCTGGTGGAGAGGACTCCGGCGAGCCACTGGCCGGCGAGAGGGTTGAAGAAATGACATCCAGGCTCCGCTATATGCTCGAATCGGCCCCAACGTTCGACTATACCAACGCTCGCTTGATCGATGCAACCTCCGAGGATGCAATACGTATTCCCCATTTTCTACGCGGTTACTCAAGGTTTCGAGAGACGAAGAAGAAGAAGAAGAGAAGCGAAATTTCTAACTCGAGACCGATTCTCGTTTATACGATTCGCTTCTGTGTGGTCAAATTCGTGTTATATGATGGGATCGGAGGATCAAAGCCTATTTCCGCTGTCCGATCAAGCGGTTGCATAAAAATGGACGGCTAGGATTACTCTGAGCGATTATCAGCTATATACATGTGCACATCACCAGTATTTTCTTTCTCTTTAGATATTTGACTTATATGCATTATGCAATACAAAATAAACTCCCTTGAAGAGAAGAAGATGAATGATATTATTCAGATTCATACTATGAATCATTGGATAAGGAAGCACCCCGTGGTCATTATTTCATTTTTTTTTATCATCTGAAATTTTATTAAAACACAAAGGTGAAATACATTGAAATGATCCTAAATTCGCGGAAAAACAGAAATATCCCCGGAAACAACGTCCAAACAAGGAAAACTAAACCGGCAGTACACGGTTAAAACACGGGAGACAAGACACTAAGAATCTGAAACTAAAACAGAAGCAAACTAGTTAAACCGAAGAAAATTACAAACCTCACATTTGTAAGCTTTCTACAACTTCAGAGGAAACTAGTGCAAGAAAGTATCACAGATGCGTAAAGCCAAACAACGAAACAAAACTTCCTCCTGCGACGTAGAGAGACAATCTCTCAAAACCAGTAACCAAGGCTTCATGAACCGGCAAGCAAGAGTAACATTTTGAAAACTCTCAGAAACGGCTGATGTCGGGTGACAATTTAACGCCTAGATAGAAACCTTTAAGAAAGTCCAAAACTCTAGCAGCAATGAACACAAGACCAGGAGCGAAGCCTAAACCAACCTCGATAAACTGTGGTCATTATTATTTCATTCATGTCTAGGTTTTTTTTATTCTCCTTATAAACAATGATATTGAAAGTTATGTATAATAAAGGTATAGTTAGACGTAAAAAAATATTATATCTATTTTTAATTGGTAAAAAAGTTATACTTTTCACACATATTAAAAAATATTTTTGGGGTTATTGGTTATATTAGAAATTTATACTTTTCACACATATTAAAATTTATTTTTTTGGTCACACAATTAAAATTTATACTTTTCACACATATTGAAAAACAATTCAAAATGACCATGCCATCGACTTCTCTACTTCTAATAGCGAGAAGAACATGATCAAATAACGAGTACGCATTCCCGAATCGCTGCTTTTCTTTTGGAATAAGAAAGTAAACGTCCATAGTCTTGAGTTGATTGTAGCTCGGGAATAGCGGAATCCTCACAGCAATTGGACCTCCTCTTCAAAGTTTCAGCGAGCTCTATCTCAAAAACCGCATCCCAATATCCAAGGCCGCATCAACATATATAGAACGGCTAAAAACTAGGACATCTTTCAGATAGTATCTCTCTACATCTTGTCCATCGTGTCCATACCGAACTCGGCTGTTTTTGTAGACCTGCTATACAAACGGAGTGATCTCAGCGAGAACAGTTCCATGAATCCAGAAAAATGCAACTATCGAGTACATATTCATCATCCCACCTCTTTCATCTTATTCCAGCTCAGCTCTCGGTGCAACATTCATTAGCTCTTGTATAGACAAGGTCTGATCAAAATCCAATCGACCGATATTTTCAAATTTGTATGAAACTGCCTGACAAAGGTAATAGCCCAGCAATTGTCCTTCTCTTGGTTTATAGGAGGACCAAGTAAACGGGCAACCGAAGCCTCCCATATTGATATTGTTAGAAAGAGAAAATGAATTACGCAGAGTTAGAGATTGTTTGCATCTCATCTCTTTTTCTCTCTTTATACTATTCTCTCTTCATCTCTCAATAGTTTTTTTGTGTGTTCCATTGGTTTTATTTTATATTCAACTAGAATAGGACCCGCATATATGCGGGTTTTTGATAAAATATTTTAAACCCGTAAAAATAAATTGAAAATAAAATCGGATAATTTATTTATTCTAAAATTTTGCCGAATTAATTATCCTACTTTATTATAATTAGATTTATCATAATTAAAATCTAGATTAGGATCCGCGTATTATAATAATAAAATTTAAAACCCGTTAAATTATTTTTTTTAAGAAAATAGAAAGCAAAATGTGATCACTACTAAAAACATATATGAAAAACACAAAATCGAAACCTAAAAATTATTTATTTAGTTTAATTCTCATTTATTTTCAATTAAAATATTTAAAACACAGAACTGTTGCGGATCCTAAACAACATTTACCCTACTTCTCATATAATTAACACACTTTATCAACTATCTTTTTCTGTTCCGTTGTGTTAAAAACTTGAGTATTTAATTTGAGTCAATCGAGTATGTTAACGATCTTTCCATTAACTCTCTTCAAGCAAATAAAGTATCTCTTTCTCTTCACATTCATCTCCCTTATATGATCTTTCTGCTCTCTAGAAAAGTTATGCTTCTTAATACTCGCATCAAAAGCCTCTCTACATGATTCTTGATATCATCCTCCTCATTGATCTCATCATCGTTTAATGTCATATCATTAGCATTCAGAATTTTCCTTTTTTTTAATTAAAATATATTCTAGTTAATCTAATTTACTTTTTTGGTTTTTTTTTTCTTTTGAAATATATCCTTTTGTTTTTATTATATATTTTGTTAAAAAGAATATATTATCCTTTTGTTTTGTTAAAATAATATATTTTTAATAATATTTTGAAATATTATCTTTTTGTTTTGTTAAAATGGATCCTTTTGTTTTTAAATGTAAATATATTTTAGTTAATTTTATTTTATTTTTGTAATCTAAATCAATAAATTTGACATTTGATTTTTGTAAAATAATATTTTACCAAGACACGTATCGAAATCTAAATCGATATGATATGATATAATGTATTAAGTTACATCGTCGTCATATCATTAGCATCTAAATTTTTTTTTTAATTAAAATATATCATATTTAATAAAATTTACTTTTGTTTTTAATTTTGTTTTCTCTCGTATATGATCCCTGCTCTCTAGAGAAGTTATGCTTCTCAAGACTCACATCAAAAGCTTCTCTACATGATTCTTGCTATCATCCTTCTCACTCATTGAGCTCATCATTGTCTAATGTCATATCATTATCATCTGGAATTTCTATTTTTTAATTGAAATATATCCTAGTTAATCTAATTTATTTTTTTGTTTTCTTTTTTTTTTTTCTTAAATTGAAATAGATCCTTTTATTTTATTTTATTTTTCTTAAATTGAAATATATCCTAGTTGATTTTATTTTACTTTTGTAATCTAAATCGATAAATTTGACGTTTTTATTTTTGTAACCGTAGCTAACTTAGTTTCTTTTTTTCTTAATTTTCATATTTACCTTTTCGATTTTTTATTTTTCTTTTGGTATTAGTAATTGAAAAATAAACTTATTTTCGTTTTTTAATTTTAAAAATAATGTTTTGATTTTCTTTTTAGTATTAGTCTTTGATTATACAATTTCCTTAACTTAAATGAAAAACATAAAAAAAAACTTCTTTTTTTCTTAATTTTCATATTTACCTTTTCGATTTTTTATTTTTCTTTTGGTATTAGTAATTGAAAAATAAACTTATTTTCGTTTTTTAATTTTAAAAATAACGTTTTGATTTTCCTTTTAGTATTAGTAATTGATCATACAATTTCCTTAACTTAAATGAAAAAACATAAAAAAACTTAATTTCCTTTTTTTTGTTTTTAATTTTACATTTTCGATTTTTTATTTTTCTTTTTGTATTAGTAATCAAAAAAAATTATTTTCCTTTTTTATTTTTAAAACTAATTTTTAGATTTATGTAAACATTATGTTCAAATCTAATTGGTTGGTTTTTAACACGTTTTAATTTTAAAAATAATGTTTTAATTTTTCTTTTATTATTAGTAATTGATCATACAATTTCTTAACTTAAATGAAAAACATAAAAAAATTTATTTTCGTTTTTTTATTTTATTATTTACATTTTCGATTTTTTATTTTCCTTTTTGTATTAGTAATCGAAAAAAGTTATTTTCCTTTTTTATTTAAAACATAAAAACTTATTTTCCTTTTTTTTATTTTCTTATTTACATTTTCGATTTTTTATTTTCCTTTTTGTATTAATAATCGAAAAAAGTTATTTTCCTTTTTTATTTTTAAAACTAAGTTTTAGATTTATGTAAACATTATGTTAAAATATAATTGGTTGATTTTTTTTAACACGTATCAAAATCTAATCAATAAACTTGACACGTGTCACGATCATGTTAAAAATTAACTTTGATTATGTAAACATTATGTTAAAATATAATTGGTTGATTTTTTTAACCCGTGTCAAAATCTAATCAATTAACTTGACACGTGTCACGATCATGTTAAAAACTAACTTTGATGCATCCTACTTTATATAATAAGATAGAACTACTTTGGTAATTACGTGAATAAACTTTTTTTTTCAAAATAGATTCATTCATTATTTTATTTTATTTTAAATTATAAATCAGGAGAAAAGTAAAAATAAACAAGTTTTGTTTTTGTGATGTCTCAAGCAGAATTAGAAAAATGTCATGTTCCTTCTCATAAATTCCAAAGAAAAAAACCTCAAAACCTAGAAAGATATTATTACTATGTAATATTGTTTGAATTCATATACATAATATATATATATAAAGGTATTTATCAATGGCCTATGAGTATTCTTAAAATTGGTTTTGATGGTGGCGTTATCCACAAATTTTGCACAATGTCAGTATTAAAGAAAAAGTTGGTAATTCTATATTTAATAAAAAAACCTAAAAATGTTGGAGTAAAAAAGTTGTATTAATGTAAAATAAAACAAAAAATATATGATAATTGAATCAATTAAAAAAACAAGCAAACATAAGTAATGAAACTTGATTTGAAGAGTAGTAATGGAGACTAAACCACTATACAAAAGTTGGTAATTCTTATCTTTAACATTACAATGAGAATTTGATGCCTAAAGTATGATTCAATGAAGAATGATAATTCTTCAACCTCACAGTTTTCAGCGCTCAGAAAGAAAGCGACTTTGAATTCATCCTATTTTAAGATGAATAAAGAGAGGACTATGGCCATGAATATTTGAGTAGTTTTTGGATTTTAGATTTCGGTTTTTGATTTTTATATTTTGTTTTTTAAATTCTTAGTTTTTGATTTTACAGCAGATTTCGTTTTTTTTTTAAACTTAAATGGTTATTTATGTAGTTTTTAGTTGTTGTTTCTATATATATATATACATTTCTTATAAAAATAATTTGTAATATCAAAATTTATCGTCTCTAATTTTGTTTATTTGTTTAAAAATACTATTAAATATTTTTAAATCTTGATTAATAAGTAAAATAAAATAAAAAGATTAATCATATAAAAAAATAAAACTCAGAAAGTACATGTAATACAACAAAATTACCAATAAAATTATTTAATTTTTGTGATTGTTACTTTTGTTAAAAAAATATCTTGATTAAAAGTTTTGTTTCCACTCCAGCCATGGCTCAACCATGGGAGGATGAATTCAAAGTCGATTTATTTATGGACGGTGAGAATTGTCGGGTTGATGTTGGTGATGTCAGAAATTTTGCAGGCTTCATTACCCGATCTCTTCAATTCGTTGACCCAAGGTATACTCTTTCGAAAAAAAAAAACTAGGATAATATTTGAGAGAAGATGAATTTTCAGTCACTATCAAGTAACTTGAAAGTTCACATTTGAGCATGATCGTACAAGATTTCAAAAATGCTTGTGTGGCGGCCATGAAATTCTAACGGGAGCTTCTAGAGTTATTTACGAAAGGTCATTTGGATGGGGCAGACTTCATGCTGATATCTCTCGTATGCTTGGTGAGGCAGTCTTGTATCAACCCGAAAACGAAATTCCTCTACCGAGGAAAACGAAATCAAATTAACTCTGATTTTGACAAGTGAATACATTACATTATAGTGTTTACGACCTCGATTTCATCGTGCATAGCATTCAGTCATTCTGACGAACGTAACGTTTTTTGCCAGAAAATCCACCCAAAAAAATGTAAGATCATGAAAACAAATTCCAACAAAAAAAAGTTTTAAGATCTTACCAAGTTCGAAAAAAAGGAAAAACTAAAAAAAGGAAGTACCATACCGTATCTAGCAAGAATAATTACCATAAATATCGTCCATCTACCGGTTTATACAACACATTGAACCGTTTCAAACGTCAATAGAAAGGGAAAAGACACCTTTTTCTTAACCCTAAACACAAGAAAGGCGACTAACAAACCCCTTCCTTGATTCTTAAGGTACATCACAACAAATGGCCTCAAGAAGTTCTCAGAGACAGCTACTACAGTTCCCAAGCTCATGAACAACAGCTTCCACGGACGGTCTCTCGATGGGAGATTCATGAGTGCATAGCCTGTCTCTTATACACATCTACAACAGCTTCCACGGACGGTCTCTCGATGGGAGATTCATGAGTGCATAGCCACGCGATTCTCGCTAGCTTATTGGCTTCATATTCAAAGTACCTCCCCTGAAGATTTGGATCGATGTAATCATGGAACCTACAAGCCTCAGTTCCGAGCTTAACCAGATTCTTAACCATCTGTTTACCAGAGATGATCTGAAACACAAGAACCCCAAAAGCGTAGACATCAGATTTCTCGGTGAACCGTCCTGTTGTGGTGTACTCTGGAGCGAGATAGCCCATTGCTGCACTGTCTTTGACCGCAGAGAAGACAATGTCGTTCGTGAGAAGCGTGTGGAGGCCTGAGTTCGAGAGCAGCGGATTGTATCGCTGGTCTATTAAGACTTTCTCGGCTGAGATGTTTTGGTGAACTAAAGCCGGTTTGTTTCCTTTGTATGAATGTAGATAAGCAATCCCTAAAACACAAACACATCAAAAGCGTAAACAAGAATCAAATAAACCATAATCAAGAACGATGAATCAAATAAACCATACCCTTTGCGATGCCTTTGGCGATGGATACTCTTGTGGACCAATCAAGAACATGTGTATCGCCATCTTTGAGATCAAGATAGCTCAGTAGATTTCCATTGGGAGCGAAATCATAGATGAGAAAGCATTCTCCGCGGCCTCTTGAACAGCAGAAACCCCTAAGTCTTGCCAAGTTTTCATGTTTCAGAGACGCCAGCATGTTGAGCCCTTTCAAGAACTCGGGTTCTTCGGATTTGCAGCTCGTTTTGCTAAACCGTTTGATCGCAACCGCAGAACCGTCTCTCAATATTCCTTTGTAAGTCGCAGAGAAGTTGCTTCTTCCGACCAGATTCACTTCTGAGAAATACTGAGTAGCTGTTTCGACCTCTTCTAGGTTGAACCGAAAGCTCTGGATAACCTCTTGAGCAAAGACACTGAGGTTCCTATTGTCTGAAAGCGGATCCCAGCCATTGGAATATTCAAGACTGGCCAAAGGAGAACCACTGTTCTTCATGAAGCCTCCTCCTCCTCCTACGGTGTTGTTGAGACGCGTGTCCGACATTTCATAAGCGGTTGTTAGCTTCTGTTTGCGTCTACGGTAATGTGTGAACAAGAGGATGCTAATGGCGGACAAGGCGATGGTCGAGACAACCAAACCGATCAAGATCGAACCTTGGTGAGAGTTTGGAGGAGCATTACAGTCTGCTCCATTGCAAGGTAACCGAAGATCAGCTGATTCTGGTATATCCCGGGATGGAAAACCGGTCACGGTTGCACTGTACGGCTTTGGTTCCTCAGGAGCTGTGCCATTGCAAGATTTCAAAGGCCAGAACTCAGCTCCACATAGCCCCAAGTTGTTCTCAAAAGAAAAACCTTCACTCAATCTCTTAAGTACTGTCAAATTTTATACAACAGAGAAAGAAACATAAACACCAATGAGTAAACACTACACAAATACAAAAAGCTCTATACAGTGTAAGCTTAATGAGGAGAATCAGATTAATTACCAGGAGGTACATTGCCAGAGAGGGAGTTGTTGCGGATATCGAGGACTCGAAGCAGAGGAGGGCCAGCTAGTTTACCAGGTACAGAGCCAAACAGGTGATTGTAGCTCAAATCTAGCCGCTCTAGAGCGTTTAAATCCCCTAAACTCGCGGGTATAGCTCCCGTGAGTTTGTTAGATTGAAGAGCAAGAACACTGAGCTTCCTCAGTGAACCAAGCTCCCTTGGAATGCTTCCTGTCAAATTGTTGTAACAAAGCTGCAGAACTACACAGCAATGGAGAACAAAAGATCAGATTAGCAAAACCAGAAACAGTTCCTAAAGCTTAGTTTTGTCTTTACTTTCTATATAACTATATCCATTGGCTTAGAACTGAATTCTACAATTAAGAACCTGGTCCCAGTACTAATTCAACCCATTAAAGCTTTTTGAATCAATTATCTAAATGAACAAGATTATACAAGAGAAGTACAAGTGTGTTCAATTCAAGTTTGTTGTATTCTTTTGGGTGCAAGTAAGCAAATTCATGGTTCAAATTAAAAGTTTGCTTCTTTTTTTTTCTTCAAGTAGCACAAAGTTCTTGACTATTCTTCCTTACAGGAAACTTACAAAAAGAAATATCAAAGGACATGAAAAGGACGTTTTAAAGACACATCATTAACGCATTAAATTCCAAAAAAAAATCAAAACTTTTTCTACACCCAGAACTAGTGAAGTTACCAAAAATAAGGAGCTCAGATTTCTAGATTTCAAAATCTCCATTGAACCTTGAACAAATCTTGAGACTAGTAATTTGCAGAAACCAAGGATTAGTTTGATTGATGAAGATGATGATTTAGTTGAATTAAAAAAAAAAAAGAACTAACCTTGCAAGCTTCCCATCTTCCCAATGTGAGAAGGAATCTCTCCGGAGAGGTTATTAACATTGAGATAAAGATCCGTTAGCTCCGACAAGTTACCGATTTCTCTAGGGATGTCTCCGACAAGAGCATTGTAATGCAAGAACAGACCCGTCAAGTGTTTGAGCTCTGCAATGGCCGGAGAGATTTTACCAGACAGTCCTTTCCCTTGTAGAGATATGTTTGAGACTTGTCCTTTCCAATCGCAACCAACGCCATCGAAATCCTTGCACAGATCTCCTCCATTGATGCTCCACGAAGCGAGATGTTTGCCTTCTGGGTCTAGCTCCTTTTTAATGTCCATCAATGTCTGTAACTCGCTGGTGGGTACTGCTCCGATTCGATTGAAGAAAATGAGGAGAAGAGGAAGAAGAAGAAGAAGCAGCAGCATTTGCGTCGCCGCCATTTTTTTTTTACTAGGGTTTGTTTTTGAGCTCGAAGCAGCTTCAGAAGCTAAAGGAAGAAGATTTCAGATTTCTTACTTATTAAAGAATCTAACTTTCACTCTCTCTGTTTGTCTCTTCTCTTTCATCGCTGGCTTTAAAAGCTCAGTTTTTTATGGAGGAGAGAGAAGATAAAGAGAGACACAGAGATGTCGCATGCTTTGTCCATTCAGACAATATCAAAAGGAGTTCTTGTGTTGTGTGTGTTCTCGTTTCGGAGGAATCAGAGATGGTTTTAAATCGGACCGTTGGATTTCTTGTAGTTAATCTAAACCGTTGGATTTCTTGGGGTTCATGTTTGTTGTTTTTAGTTATGGTAAGTTGGTTTGCATGTTATCTTTTCTCGTTGATTGGTCAAGTGGTATCGCCCATTCTGAATTAAACCATGATGCATGTTCTCTCTTTTTTTTTTTAGTTTATAATATTAATATATATTCAAATTCTATTTCTCTCATTGGTATTTATTATTTACTATAGGGTGAGTTGGATGTATATACCTAGTTGACCAAAAAATTAGGTGAATGAGAAATGATAATTTGAAATTAGATAGATAGGAAAGAGAGACAAATTTTAAACCAAAAACCCCCTTTTTATTTGACTTAATTACAAATTTGTCATCAGTCTGAAAACTCTGTTGGCGGCGTAAAATCCTCATAACATTGTTCACTTCTTGCCGACAACATTGGTCACAAACCCCAAAAAACACTGTTCAAATCTGTCTGGAAACACTGCTCACACAAGTCGACATTGTTATCATGCAATTAACAAGTTAAAACAGTTAACATATTGCTGAAATAGCATGGTAAACCAGTTCTCATATCATTAAAAATATGAAATTATCATGTTATCCGAGTTAACATTCCATAAATTATCGTGTTTATCGAATTATCATATAATTGAAAATAAGAAAAGATGAAAATTATCATGTTAACCAGTTATCATATCATAGAAATGTGTTTTATTGATTAAGTAACTTTGTTAGCTTAACAAAATTATACGAAGTTATACCAATAACAACTTAACCTACTTGTGTTATTGCTTAACTTTCAATGTTATCATCATCGTTACTTATGTTATCGTTGTGTTACTATCACCATCGTCTAACATGTTATTGTTACCATCGTTACCACTGCCATTACCGCCATTATCGCGACCACTGTCTCCGTTACCACCGTCACCACCGTCTCCGTCAGCACCACCTCCGACACCACTATCGCCACCGTCACCAACCTCCACCATCTTCTACTGTTCTTTCCCTTCCTTTTCTTTTTTTTCTTCTTCTTCTTTCTCCTCCTTTTTTTCTTCTTCTTCCTTCTTGTTTTTCTTCTTCTTCCTTGCTGTTTTTTGTTGAAAATATCTGAAGAAAGAGAAAGGGCAAAAAGGATTTTATAATGTCAACAGTAAGAAGGAGAAAATAACGGCTGACAAAAACTAAATACTATATTATAAAATCCTATCTGTTGGTATTACTCAAAGGGTGATATTAGTACATATACATAAATAATTTAATAATTAGGTAAGTAGGAATAGATAATTGTAAATTAAATAAATAGGAGAGAGAAACAATTTTTTATCCTAAAAAATCCTTTTTATTATGCTTAATTACAGAATATGTCACTGGTCTGAAAACTCGGTTATCGACTAAAAATTCCGGCAACACTGTTCACCATTCGCTGTAAATACTGTTCACAATTTGTATGAAAACACTATTCATACAAGCCTATATTGTTATTATGTAGTTAACATGTTAAACAAGTTAACATATTGTTAAAAATACTTGTTAAATTAGTTATCCATCATACATGTTAAACAAGTTATCCCTGTAACTATATGTTAAAACCAGTTATTCATGGAAAATTATTTTGTTAACTTAGTTATCATATCAAAAAAATATATGAAATATGAACACATGAATATTATCGTGTTAACCAGTTATCCAGTTAACCAGTTATCAAATAAGATATCGCGTTAACCAGTTATCAAATAAGATACCACCATGTTAACCCAATTATCAATATACATGAAATTATCGTTTTAACAAGTTATCGTCGTGTTTCCGTCATCACTATCCACTACAATACCACCATTGTTGCTGCAGCCGCCGCCAATATCATCACCATCGTCTCACCATCGCCACCTTCACCATTACCACCATTCTTCTTCTTTTCCTTTTCCTTTCTTTTTCTGCAACCGCAGTCTTTTTCTTCTTTTTCATTCTTCTTATTCTTTCTCTTTTTCTCTTTCTTCTATACCTTCTTCTTCCTTTCTATTTTCACCGGCAAATCAATACGAAGAGAGAGAAAAAAATAATTTTGTAATTAGTTAATAAATATAAAGACAGAAAAGACTTGAGCACATATAAAATATGAAATAGAAATGGTCAATGGATGAAACTTAAATATGATGTTATAAAATGGTATCTATTGGTATTACTCTATTTCTAACCAAAAAAAGTTGTTTCAAAATTTATTTCTATCATTAATATTTACTATATTCCCAAGTGTGGTTATGTTCAGGGGAAATATAACGTCAAAAATTATTTATAAAGTATCAAAAATAAAACTAAATATTAAGTTATCAAAATTGTAGAAAATAGTAGTATAACCCTATATTGATTAATAGTGGTTTAATTATGGATTAGTAATCGAAAGATTCATTTATGGAATTGGGAGTCCATGGTTAAAATATTTCTTACGTAAAGTTAAATCATGGTCAATCACAGTGAACGTCTTAAATTACAAAAATATCCGGTTCTTAATCATCACACTCCGAATATTAATCTGGATTTCATTCTAAAACTCTGTAGTAATTAATGTTCTAATTTCCCAAATTAAAGATCATCAACATATAACTTCTTTGATTTTTTGTTTTTTTTACGAAATTTTCAATAACCAGATCAGTTAAAAACACAAAAGAGTGTATTAATCGTTTGGTAGATTGATAAACCACGTAAAAGCCAGTCTACAAAACTAAAAGAAATGAAGTTTAGTATTTGGAATTTAGTTAATGTCTACAGAATCTATCAAAAAAAATATACGGTGCTCAATGCAAAATGAAAAGCAATATCCCTTTTGGTTCTGTCTGTTATTACGATGGCGACATAAACAAAAGAACCAGGCTGAGTTCTTACAGATTTAGCACAACAAGAAGAACATACCGTTTATCTTTCAAGAATTGGATTTTTGTGTTTCTTGAAGCGGTGAATTCTTCAAAAAATTCATCAGAATACTTAAAAATTCAAAAAAAATACTTAAAAAATCATAATCCAGTAACACTTGTAATAAACGCGTTCAAGCCCTCTTACCGCTGGTTTTTTTTTTTTTTTTTATAACAGCAAAAACAAAATCCACATATTAGTTTATTGGTCTAAATAAGTTAAGTTTCGTGGGATTTCTATAGTAGTAAGTTTACCATGTTTTAAGCCTTTTTAAAACCTAATAAAATAATTTAAATCATCATATTAAAATAAAGAAAGTATCATAATCATACAAAGTATAAAAACGTCATACAGAATAACATAGAAACGTCATACAAACTAACATTGTTAAAAGTTTTTCAAAGACATAATTATTATCTTGGACCTACACCAGAGATGGTGATTTGGTTGACGCTGGCAGATTGGGTAGTAGGAATGGTGGTGGAGTCGATGTCTTGAATAGCCGAAGAGGATGGAGCAGCACCGACTCCTTCACGGAGAAACCTAGCTAGCGTAGTAGTAGTAGTCCGGTTGGCTCGGTTCAGGAATGACAATCGCCGGGCTTGTTAGCATCAGCACCAAGGTACCTGTGCTAGGTCTGATGGCGGCTTCGTCTTGAACGCAACAGAGCCCTATCTGAATGCATCTCAAGACCTCTTCTTCCTCGAGTGTTTCGTCTTGGAAGCGAGAGTCTACTAGCTGGAGACCGTTGCCTTCCTTCCATGTACTCCACGCCTATAAACGCATTAGATTTCATACATGATTAATACAAACACGTACGGTGCTCGAGATGCATTTACATTAGAAATTGCTAGATGAAGAATAAAAACTAGATATGATTTGGATCATCACAGTATAACACAAGAGTATATATATTATATATGTATCTCCATTTTTTCACTATTATGATTTAAACAGAAAGAATGCTCTTCATATGCTTATAGTGAGGCTTGCGTAACATAATCTGTTGTAACCTGAAAGAGATTATATAAAAACTGCAACAAACTAAACAAGTGTATTCCTCTCCACAACCACATTTAGCAACCTAAAGAATCCCCTGGAGCAAGCTATCAAATTTGTAACTTGGTATATATATGATTAAACTTACAAAGCCGAGAAGACTCTGGTCAGGGTGTGCGGTACAGAACCTGCTGTTTTGTTTCCCGGTAATGATCATCACTCCAAGGCTAAAGATGTCCGACTTCTCCGACATTATATTCGACAGGGCGTACTCCTCGGACATCCCAAAATCTGAGATCTTTGGTGTCATGTTCTGATCCAGGAGGATGTTGCTTGGCTTCAGGTCCCTGTGGATGATAGGGCTCGCCGTGTAGTTGTGCAGGTAAGACAAGCCTTGTGTGATTTCCCGGATGATACGAAATCTCTTTTCCCAGTTGAGTAGTCCACTCCGAGCTTCATCTACATATTTTATCGAATCTGTCATTAGAAGGAACAAATTGAAATTTCAACTAGAAAAAATGAAAATTATTAGAAAACAGAGAGACCAATTACCGAAGATGTATCGGTTCAGGCTTGACTTCTCTAGATACTCATACACTAATACCTTCTCCATTTCTCCACAGCAACACCCTTGAAGCCGGACCAGATTTATGTGCATCACGTTCAATACGGTAATAGATTCTCTCCAACTGATGCGTGGTTACTTATAAATACAATCAATATGATCCACAAAAGGGGAACATATGTCAAGATTTTGGTATGGCCATGATTGTAGTTGAAGAACGAAGCATGGGTTTAAAAGAGAAAAAGTGGAAACATGTCTTAATAGCTAATCCTCAACAAACTACATTAAACGCTTACACGACTTTGGTGTATGGCTAGGAAAATTAGAGTAAGCTCTAATGCGAGAAAACAAACTCTTCTTCCTTCTTATTTGAATTTTCAGGCCACTGAGTAAAATATTTACATGTTGGTAAAGGGTCATTAACTTTATGTGAGTGTTATTATATGGCTAATTTAATATGATCTGAGTTTGGTAAACTAGTGTTAATGTTAAAGGAAACAGAGGAAAAACAGGGGAAAAACAAACAATAGATTCTCATCCAACTTATTATGAGTGCAACAACAATAACAATGGTTATTCAATATGGATGGCCATTCCTCATCAATTTTGTATTTACACTTTATGAAGCCCATACTTTTGTTTCACTATCCCTCCTTTTCATAACTTTTTGAAGCCCATACTTTTGTTTCACTATTCCTCCTTTCATAACTCTTTGAATCAATAGCTTTCTCCCGACTTAAAAGTTAAAACAACAAACAAAGCACGAAACCAAGTTTCTTCTTGACTATTTTTGTTGATCAATAAAGAATTGTTCTACAAATTGATCAAACTATAAACACTCATAGACGCATTATTTACTATACGAAACAGAAGATTGACTGCGTTATTACTTGTATAATAATCCATACAAAAAGATTTGATCAGTAGATTTCTTCTGTTTATTTGAGATTTAGTCTCACTGGGTTGTGTTCCCTTAATGGTGTTGTCAGCAAATAAACCAAATTCACTGTAAATTAGCTATTAAACTAGTTTCCTACCACATAATCCAGTATTTAACTCTTGAAAAAAAAACATTTACATAGATTTAAAGCGCTTTTGTTACTATGGAATTACACTATTTCATTTCCCTTGCTCCAGCAAAGATTTACCAACTTAAATGTTAAAATAAATAATTTAAGTACCGAATGCTTCAGCAAAAAAAAAGAAAACAACTAGCAAAAATTCAGATGTTTCAACAAAATTAAAATTGCAAACGATAACATATTTAGGAAGGAAACAGTCTGAAACCTTATAGCAAAAAAGAGAGATGTCGTTTGGAATTCAGAGACATTTTGTAAATTTAAAAAACCACATGCATCTAAGAATCTGCAATGGTGACCTCGACCTCGACACCAGGCTCAATGGTGATGGAAGTGATCTGCTTCACCACATCAGGAGAGCTAAAGAGATCGATCACACGCTTGTGTACACGCAGCTCAAACCTGTCCCAGGTGTTAGTCCCTACAATACATAAAACAAACATCTTGTAAACATCTAGGTTATCAAAGTATGATACTACAGAACATGTCAACAAGATTGAAGGCATTTGTAATCACAATCAAATGACAAACCAATCACAAAGCAATCTTAGCTATAGCATATACACCAACACAATGAGAAGTTCCGAAAACAGAGAAAGAAGATTTGATTACTGACCTTCACCACAAGGAGCTTTTCTGGTGGTAATCTTAAGAACTTTAGTTGGCATCCTCACTGGTCCTTTCACTCTCAATCTCTTATCTTTAGCTCCACGGACCAAGTCAGTGCACACTTAACCATCAAAGCACACAACAAGAAGAAAACTTAGATCAACCAATAGTGACTAATGATTAACCATTTTAAGTTTCAGTGCTATACAAATGACTAAAACCCAATTAAATTCCAGTAAGCTATACATATTCCAGATAAACCCTTTTTTAAAGATCTAACTGAAACAAACGAATTTGATTGCTAAATCAAGAAAATGAATCTCACCCTTCTCAAGGTTTTTGACGTTCTTGGAGGAGAGAGTGATTCTAATCTTGTGAATCTGCTCTTGTGACTCCTCAAATCCAGCCTTTCCTTGCTTCATCGGTGGTGCATACGCCATAGCTTTCTTCTACTTTTTTTTGTTCAAGTTCCTTAAGCTAAACATAAATATATCCAAAACAAACGAAAAAAGCTTATCAGAGATTGTCAAATCGAAGAAAACTAAACCCTAAAAACACCATAACCTAGAGGGAAAAAATGAACTTTCAAAAACCATTTCCGAAATAACAGTTCGATTCAACACGAGAATACCGAGATTAGACTGTATTTAAGAGTATAAATCTGTGAAGTAGAAATTACCAGAGAAGAAAGAGACACGAGCCGCTGAGTTGATGAAGAAACTGGGCGACGAACTTTGTGGGAGAGAGACGATGTTAGGTTATAAGTGGGACGCATAAACTAGGTTTTTCTTTTGGTACTCCCCTAATGGGCCTTTTTTTATTTTGAATTGAGCCCAGAACACGGTTAAGCCCAGTGAAAATTCGTTTTGTGGTTTTGTTATAAATCTCGACTCGAATTGAAAATCTATAAATATTTTATCTACATAGAATTTTATTGGTAATAATGAATAAATCCCTAATGAAACTTCTTTATATGCGTCTTTTACATTTGTGTATACAAAGTAAAATAAGATACATAATTTGATTATTTGCACTCGAGTGTTGTAACCTTAACGCTAATTATGTCACTGATCAAGGAGTGTGAAAGCTTACAGACTATGATAAGTTTTATAACGGAGTAAAAAACATTCACCTCGAGAGTCGAGGCACATTAGACATAGCCATCAAGGGAGTGTGAAGCTTGATTTGAGATTTAAAAATCCTATAAAATACAACGATTTGTGCACGAAAATATGCTTTTTATGAGGGACGAATTCGTGGTAATTTCGTCGTAAATCGACAATCGCAACGAATTTGCCACGAAAGTTCAATCGTCGGTAATCGATTGTCGCGAAAGCAAATTCGTCGCAAATTCGTCGTTAATTTTGGGAGACGGAGTTTTCGTCGTAAAATCGTCGTTAAAAGTGTCGTCGTAAAATCGTCGTTAATTCACAAGGTATAGGGTTCGTCGTAAATTCGTGGCAAATTGAGGGGAAACAAATCGAAGTAAATTCGTAGCAAAATAAAAATCATCGTAAAATCGTAGCAAAAATGTTTCGTCGTTAATTCGTGGCAAACTGTTAATCGTCGTTAATTTGTGGGAAACTGTTAATCGTCGTTAAGTCGTGGCAACCTGATAATCGTCGTTAATTCGTGGCAAACTGTTAATCGTCGTTAAAACGTTGCAACAGAGTTCGTCCTAAATCGTGGCAAATACGTAGTAAATTTTTAAATTTAAAATAAAATAAATTATTTAAAAAAAAGAAAATTTTAAAATTAAAATTCAAAATAAAATAAAAAACATTTTTGGTTTTTTTTTTATAAAAAAAACTACTCTGCGAGATAATCGAAATCCGGGATATTCCGAGCTTCTTCGGTAGCTTGAGCCGCAAGGCGGCGTGCTTCGCGTTGTTGCTCGGTCAAATCTTCCTCTGTCGAATGGCTGGGCCCGACATGTGTTGTTGCCGCTCGTCGTCTCCGCTTCTCTTGCAAGAGTGCGGCGATCTGGGGATTTCCCACTGCCATTATCTCAAAAATAGTGTCGTACTACGAAAGCTCAGCCTTAACTTGTTCTTGATATTCTGTTTGATTTTGTTGGAGAGTCGCTATCTTGGCACGTAGGACGACCGGATCATCTTCGGGAGACCGCTGAGGGGCATAAGACGAAGAAGATGGGACATGATGAATAGATCCCATCCCTACGACTTTTTCCTTTCTCTTAGGGGCAACCTAAATTTTTTAAAAATAAACAAATTATGATTTGATAAAAAAATATAATAATAATAGATATATTATTATACATACCTCCTCGTAGATCCAATCGATCTCGGAAATGGTCAATCCCCCGGATTGCACTGAAGAACCGCCAGGTGATGTCTGAGACATCTGTGACTCTCGCTCGGCAATCCTCGCTGTGACGTCGTTGTAGATCCTCTCGGCCTTGTCAGTGACAAAGAGCCCCGACGCCTTCTTACGATGTGTCTTCGCAAAAACTTCCGTCATTAGAGGCAAAACACCTCCGTTCTCGGATGCCTACATTTTTTGTAAATTATTTTGTTAGTAAAATTTTACAAAATAGAAAATGAATTTATGAAAGTAATTAATAATTTACCATTTGTAAACGAACGCCTGCAAAAGGCGTTTGACCGGCTGTATGATGCAATGCTGCGGGTAAACCGTCCGGACCAACGGTATTACGAGAAGATGAGCACTTTGCAGAAATGACGACCGAGTGGGGGTCCCGCCAGTAGTGAACCAATCCATCCCAAACCGACTGCTCGATGTATATCGGTTTTGCGTCGTCGCCTATGACCTCCCATTTTCTTTTCCAGTCCGAAACGGTGCCTCTGAGACGTCCCATCACTTTCATCTTGAACGCTTCCCGCACGGTCAGGATATCAACTGGATCCCAAGTGTATTTTTGCTACAACAATTAAAAAACCAAAAACAAATAAAAATTTATTTAATATCAATTTTAATAATTTATAATTAAAAAAAAAACATTTATTACCGCAAACATTTTGAACCAAGTTTCGAAGATTTCCGGAGAGAGTTGAGAGAAATTTGCGTGAGGCTCGGTGAAAAATGACTTGATGATTTTGCTAACGTACCGTGCGACACTGTTTTCGATCCCGAACCTAAAAAGAAAATTAAATCACAAATTGAAATCATAAAAATGAAATATTAAATTAAATATTAAATTAAAAAGTACCATTTTCCGGTTACATGACGCGGGTCTAATCTCGTAACATTCGTTCTTCCCGGGTGTGCAATCAAATCATCAACCGTCAAATGGGCATATGGATGAGGAACAGCAGGTTGCCGGAAGTGTGGCGGTGGTGCAGTAGTCTGGGTCTGGGTCTGCGGAACTTCCGACTCAGTAGCGGAAGTACTGTATGGGTGAGATGGAATCAGAACCGTCCCAGACGAAGTCCCACCACCATTATCAGGTATAAACTGATAATAATGGTTACGACGAGAAGGCCTCATCTGCACAATAATTAATAAATATAATTAATAACTAAAATTAATAAATCTCTAAATTAAAATAAAATATTTCATTCCTAACGAATTTTAATATTCCGATATCCTAACATTACTATAATATTCCGATATCCTAACATTATTCAAACCTAAATATATCAAAAGAAAAATATAAATTTAGATCCTTAACTTCTAATATTTGATAAAATTGGAGAGAGATCCGAGTAGAGAGATCTAGAGAGAGAGAGATCTAGAGAGATCTAGAGAGATTTTAGAGAGTTGAGAGAAGTGAGGGGAAGGAAGAAACTCGGCAGCTATATATAAGATTTATATTCATCGCTAATTCCTCGCAAAGTTACGAGGAATTAGCGACGAATATACTGAGTCCTCATTAATTTGTCCCAAAGTTACGAGGCATTTACGACGCCTCACTTTACGAGGAATTAACGACGAATCGTCGGTAATTCGTCCCAAATTTACGAGGACTTTACGACGACATCATTTACGACGAATTTGCGAGGAATCCTCTCAAATTCGTCGTAAAATGTAGTTTTCTCTTACACGCTACATCTCTCTAAAATCTCTTAAACTCTGTATCTCTTTAAGAAGAAGTATCACTCTTAGTATACGTTATCATTTTATAAAGAACATAACATTTTTAAGCATGTAATATACAGTTTTAAGCAAAAACAACAAGTTTAGTTATACATTTATATAACCAAATAGATTGAACTAGAGTATGCAAATTTGGGGTTTAGGGTATGAGTTTACGACGAATTTAGGAGGAATCCTCTCAAATTCGTCGTAAACTGGAGGTTTTACGACGAATTTGCGAGGAAGCCTCCCAAATTCGTCGTAAAATTTAATTTTCTCTTAAACTCTGCATCTCTTTAAAATCTCTTATGTTGTTCAAATCAAACATAATGTTGATACTCATATAGTTTTAAGTATACCATAAAGAATTTAAAATATTTATAAAATGAAAAGCCGTAACATTTTTATTTTTACGTACACCTCGACCAACAGTTGGATCGAACCAATCACATTTGAAGAGAACACATTTCATTGCAACCAACCCGGGGTACTCAACTTCAATTATGTCTTGCAACACCCCATAAAAATCAATTTCGCCCCTCACACAAACCCCGTAGTTTGCAGTAGTCCTTTGATTGCCGTATTTGAATGTATGAAACACATATCCACGTGTACAATACATGGATGCAGTAGTGATTTTCCAAATCGGGTCTTTGATTAATTCATGAAACCAGAGCGGGTATGCCGTATCTCCATCCGCAACCTATATAAAAATAAAAATAAATGTTATTAATTATTAATTTAATTATTTAGTAAATTATATATATATATATATATATATTAACGTACTTCTGACTTTAACCACTGAGCAAAGTGACGATCTTTACGAGTGCTGATTTCCTCGTTTGTAACTCCGTCAATAGCTTCACATACATGTCTATCAAATTCCCTGCAAGAAAAGAATATACATATGAGCGAATTTATGACCAACCAAACTATATATATATACATGATATATAAATTTATTTCACTTACATTTCAAATGGACTAACTTCCTAGCAATTTAGAAGGATATACGTATGTGCGCTATGATAATCATGTTCGTTGGTGAACCATACTTCTTTCAACTTTCCACAAAGGCGTCCGATTGTTGAGAAAATGTCTGGGACACCTTCCACCGGGTATGTTCGACCTACACCTCCATCATCATATCGCCGAGGAGCCTTTTTTCGTGTCCGCATATTTGATGCAAAATAATATCTCGTGAAGTGAGAAGTTTCTTCTGTTAAACTTCCCGCAACGATTGAACCTTCAACATTTGCTAGGTTTTTTGCTTTTCGCTTTAAATGACCCATAAATAGCTCAAACGAATACATCCATCGAAAGTGAACAGGCCCCCCAAGTTCTGCTTCATAAGGAAGATGGATAGGTAGATGTTCCATAACATCAAAAAAAGCCGGTGGAAATATCTTCTCCAAGTTACACAGTAGGATAGGTATATTTGCATCTAATTGTGCAATTACATCTTCTGTCAAAGTACGAGTACAAAGATCACGAAAAAATGACCCAATGCCTGCAATAACAAAACAACAAGTATAAAATTTATCAATAATTAATCAATGGCATGAGTCACTTATAAGTACGTACATATATAATTAATTAAAAAGCCAGAATTTTACCTCCAATTGCTTCATGTACATTTGCGGGTAGAAGTTCAGCAAAGGCAAAAGGCAACAAGCGTTCCATAATTACGTGAGAGTCGTGACTCTTCATCCCTGAAAACTTTTGCCCTTCCACACATTTAGATAGATTGGAAACGTACCTATCGGGAACATCACATCAGATGTTGCCCAATTGAGCAATGATGACCTTTCTGCGGCACCCAATCGAAATATTGGAACTGGTGTTTTCCCGTTGCTTGAAAGATGCAACTCATTCCTCGAACAAATGTGAGGCAAGTCCTGTCTTGATTTTACGCTGTCTTTGATTCTCCCATTTACGTTTAGCACTGTATGCATGATGTTATCAAAAAAGTTTTTCTCAATGTGCATGACATCGAGATTGTGCCTAAGCAGATGATCTTTCCAATACGGAAGCTCCCTGAAAATACTTTCCTTATGCCAATTGTGATGCTCCCCATATCCATCTGGCATATTCCCTGTACTGTGCCAATTTCCACCTCGGAAGACTGTTTGCTGTGCACCGTAATGATCAATTTGCACTTCTAAATCTACCTCGGATACACATACAGGAGGAGGAAGACGGACAACTTTGTTCTTTCTAAATAACCGCTTGTTTCTTTGGTATGTATACGACAAGGGTAGAATCGGCGGTGATAATCAAACCAACTTGTTTTTCTACCGTACTTCAATTGAAATGCTTCTGTTCGATTGAGACAATAAGGACAAGACAACCGCCCATGCGTAGTCCACCCTGATAGCATCCCGTATGCGGGAAAGTCGCTTATTGTCCACATAAGAACCGCCCGCATCATAAAAAATTTCTTCCTTGAAATATCATACGTACGAACCCCATTAAACCACAACTCCTTCAACTCCGCTATTAGAGGCTGCAAAAATACATCAAGGGACCGCTTCGGATGCTTGGGATCAAGGACTAATATACTCATGAATAGAAATTCTCTTTGCATGCACATGTCTGGGGAAAGGTTGTAAGGCGTTAAGATTACCGGGCATAAAGAATATTGCCTACCAGACATTCCAAATGGACTAAATCCATCTGTGCAAAGACCAAGATATACATTCCGTTTCTCTGTAGCAAAGTCGGGATGTACCGTCTTAAAATGTTTCCACGCTTTTGCATCTGACGGATGATTGACCTCCCCATCTGTCTGCAAATGATCAACATGCCATCTCATGGATGCAGCAGTCCTTTCCGAGTGATACAATCTTTTCAACCTATCAGTTATTGGAAGATACCACATCCTTTAGTACGACACCCTATTACGACCAGCACCTTGCGGTTTATATCGTGGCTTATGGCAAAAACGACACTCCTGCAACTTGTCATCATCTTTCCAATATATCATGCAATTGTCTACACAAACATATATCATCTCAGAAGGTAACCCAAGACTAAAAACTAGCTTTTGTATCTCCTAGTAACTCTCAGCAGCTAAATTATCTTCAGGCAAAATCTCCTTAATCAAATCAGCCCAATCATCCATGCAAACCTCACCTAAGTTATGATCAGTTTTAATGGTCATCATCCTAGCAGCCAAGGACAATTTAGAGTGCCCATCTCTACATCCATCGTAGAGTGGCTGATTTGCAGCATCTAACATATCATAAAATCTTTTGCCATCTAAATTGGGTTCCTCGTCGTATATATTACTATCATGACCAGCAGCTAGAAATGTACCCGTGTTTTCATGAAATGCATATGTAACCATCTCATGAATCCTATCATGATCACCATATTCACCATGATCATCAACTTGATGCACATTATTTGACTCAGCATCATTAACTGCTTGATTATTACCGCTATTACTAGCAGCATTTCCCCCATGCCCTTCTCCATGGTTATACCAAATATAATAGTGCGGAAAAAACCCTCTATTTAATAGATGCGACCACACTTTTGAGATACGAATAAATTTCCTATTCATGCATTTTTGACAAGGACAATACATCATACCACTTTCAACGGTAATTTGCAAACTTCCCGCCTGATACATGAATCCTTCTAGCCCATCTTGAAACTCCCTCGTCAGCGATCCCTCCGAATCTTTACGGTTATACATCCAACTTTGTATTTCGTATATTGACATAATTTTTTTTTTTTTTGGTAAAAAAAGATTTTTTTTTTTTGGAAAAAAGAATATATTGAAAAAGGGTTAAAGAAGTTTTTTTTTTTTGGTGAAGAGTTTTTTTTAGGTGAAGAGAGAGTTTGTTTTTGTTTTTGTAGTTTTGATAATGAAGTGTTGCTTCTATATATAGGGTTTTTTTTACATCGAATTACCAACGAATTTTCAACGAATTAACAAGGAATATTTTCGTGGCAAAAAAACCAGTAAAACACGTTTTCATCTAACTTATTTTCTTCTTTAATACGTCGTTAATTTACTTCGAATTACTTTCTCGGTAATTCGTCGGAAATTAACGACGAAATTCCGAGGAATCCACGTCAAACATGTTTCGTCGCTAAATCGTCCTAATTTAGTGACGAATTAGCGACGAAATATATTTTCGTCGTTAATTCTTCGTTAATTCATTGGAATTTACGACGATTTGACAACGATTAATTTTCGTCGCTCTTTCCGACGAATTGCCGACGTTTATAATTTTCCTCGTTAATTCAATGTTAATTTACTACGATTTATTTTCCTCGTAAAAAATCGTGGCAAACGTCATATTTTCTTGTAGTGGTGATGTAAGTAAATTATTTTCTATTATTTATTATTTTCAATTTTAGTCCATTTTATAAGGTGTTATCAATTACAGAAGAACGAAAACAAATTCAGCAAAATACACAAAGGTGGCACACTATAGTAGTGTTTAGGCGATTTTGGGATTGCAATCAAAACCATAGATGGTTCTTCTGAACGTCAGATCCATTTTGACCTAAGCGTTTCCAGTATATCTACAAACACTTGAATGCATACGATGAGTTTTTTCTTGGAAGAGTTAAAATCGAACCATGAAGTAGTTGTGGGTTTATACACATGTAAGAGTTAGACGTGAGATGTTCTGGCTGGTCTTTATCACGTTGTATATGGTATTCGTTGGTATGTTTCAAAAAAATATGAGAAAAATTTTCCTTTAGCAAAAAAAAAAAAGTATGAGAAAAATTTTAATATTTTGAAACTGTTTTGAGATATTATTAGTTCTGGATTTTGCCAAAGGGATTCAATTTCCAATTATTTGTGTGTGTGTGTGATCGTCGCAAATCTAACTAATCCCACGGATATGCAAGCTCGTGGAACACATGCATTCCCATGGTAAAACATCTAGACTTGAAGGATCATAATCACCTTCATTATACTAATGGGGCCTCTACATCATCCAAACAAGTTTAGAATCTACTAATCTAAGAAGTAGCGCTCTAAATTTCGAATAGGAATCAAATCTGAATATCTGCGAATTTACGTCTTGAGACTTAGATTGTCATCTTTTCATCCGGGCCACACTATCCATTATTATTTTCCCAACCAAAACATTCAAATCGAAGGCTTACTAAACACAGAAGCAATGGATACCACTAGACCACGAGCCTCTTGGCTTTGATTACTAATTTGATTTAGCTGAAGCGTTTTGGTTCATATTCCTACTATTATCAGTGAATTGGCTTAGCTTCAGTTGTGACTATTTTATATACACATATATTCTATACATCTATAATACTTGTATACATATATGTATACAACTTTTTTTAGGTTTTTACAGTCCGAATTGTGATGATGGAATCCAACGCTAACGGATTGATATTATGAGTTGTATAAGCTTAGGTTTAAAATTACATGATCACTATACAGTAAAACCTCTATAAATTAATAACGTTGGGACCGTGAGGTTTTATAAAAAAATATTAATTTATAGTGATTATTAATTTATAGATATATTATTTGGTTGAAAAACTAATTTTAGGACTGACAAAAAATATTAATTTAGCGAGGTATTAATAAATCGAGTATTAATTTATAGAGGTTCTACTGCATATCATCGAACTTTAAGAGTTAAGAATAATATCGCCGCTAGAGAGAATTTCAGATCTGTAGCTTTCCGGCGGTGGGCGTGTCCTCGACGTCGCCGCCGGAAGTGGTTTTCGACTCCGATTAGTTCCCTTGCGTTCCTCTTTTTTCTCTGGGGGTTTCGATTGCAGGTTGGGGTTCTTCTGGTTTCGTCTCCGTTCCACCTTGGGGTTAGTTCTCTGCCGAGTCTGGGGGTTGATGAAGCCTCGACTTCTGTCTCTGCTTGGCGTCGGTGCGGTTGTGGGTTCAAATCATGTGATTGGAGGGTTTCAACTTTCTGGGTTTTCAGATCCGAATGCTTGCTTTTTTGTCTTTGGCTCGTTCGTGTGAGCGGGTCTGCTCTCCGGCTCTAGCTTCTTGGTTTGTTCAGGTTTTGCTACCTTATTTCTCTTGCCTAGCCTTCGTTTTTGCTGCTGGTTGTTTGTTAGGTTTTCTAATTCGATGTTAGGAGTTTGGTCTAGGAGCTTTGTGTTGCTTTGTGCTACTGTCCCTGGCTCGGTTTCGTGGCAGTAGTATGTTTTCAGAATAGTGCAGGTTTCGGGTTTTGGGTTCGTCTGTTGGATGGTATTCCGCTGTGGAGTAATCTAATTTCCGAATTCTTTTGACTCTCTCGAGTCTTGGGTTTTGGATTCAAGACGAAGCAGTGGTTTCGATCTTCAGCTTTACTTTTGCGAGGAGGTGATCAACCTTTTGTCTGTAGGTTTCTGAGGTTGTGTTTGCGAGTGTCCGCGTGTAAAAGTTGTTGATCTTTTTTGCCGTTTTCCCGGTCTGTTTTCAAGATTTTGTGTCTTGAGTCCTGTTCTATGACGGAGGCTTCTCTCTGTGAAGTGCTTGTCGTGGGTGGTTGTTAGTTCTTGTTTTTGTGCTTTTCTGCCGTCTTTACTGTTGCAGTTTTGCTGGTGGAGTCCACTTTGTAGTTAGCTTCGGGTTTGGTTTGCTTCGAGGAGGTGAAGTGGTGTTAGGAGGTGAAGTGTTGTTTGGGTGTTCGGTTCTCTTGTTTCTCAGCAGGCTGTAGCGTCAACCTGATTCTATGGTAAAGGTTGTGGATGGTGTCATTACAGGTTCTAGCTTTTGCTCTTTGTTTCATCTGGCTCTTGTCTTATTTTATCCTAATATTGGTCGATGTTTTATAGACGTTGTTGTGTAAGTCAATGTATTTCATAAATGTATTTCACCTTTGTATTAACTTTGAAGTATCAATATCATCAGATGGAAAAAAAAATATATATATCATCGAACCTAAAACCCAATCGCTCAAAATGTGAAAACCTGACAATCTTCATGGTCAGCAAAGTCATTGGACGTTACACAAAACATGAAACAACACCTAATATCTACAAAAATACATTATGAAACCAATTTAATGCACGACCAAAACCGAAGATGGACCTCACCGTTCACCGGAGCGTACCCGTCACGCGCTGTTTTAGGATAAAAATCCCGCAAATTTCACGCGACGTTTGTCTCTTTCACACCTCTTCGATGACGTGTCATCTCAACGAGGAGTCAATGCTGCCTAGTCCGCATTAGATTCCACATATGTGCCAAGTGTCGCCAGTCTGGCGTCAGTAAGTTGTCCTTCCGTGTCACCGTTACGTCAATGTAGCAAGTGGGACCTGGGCGGTAGCCAAAATAAACTTTTAGTGGCCCACTTCGGACCAGAGCTTTCAATCTCAGCTGTACGATTCTTTTTTACTGCTTGCTGACTATATTTAAATTTTTTTGGATTTTCTTATAAATATTTTTACAATAACATTTTCGTTTTTTAAAAATTTATTTAATTAATAGTAGTATTATTTAGTGTTCACATCAATTTACCTTGACAAGAGAGCCGCGCAATTCGCTCCGCGATTGAGACGGGCCCATCCTCTTATCCTTCCCAGGTTTTATTTTGTTTTCTTCTCATACCCCATAATCTCCATTTATATATAATATTTCATTTTTCTAGAATTTGTTTTTTTTTATATTAACAATACAATTTATTTATCTATTAAAAAAATCTCGGTCATTTTCCATCTAAATTTTGTTATCAATGAAAAGTTAACCATTTTTGTGGACTTTGCTGACGAGGACAAACTGGCTTTTTGGGTTATCGGAATTTTCTTTTTGTTGTGATAAGTGATAATGGGGAAAAGTAAAATATAAAACGAAATTCTAAATATTCTCATCGGAACCTTCAAATGCGAATTACGGCAAATAGTTTTAGTAAATGTGTTTTTATGGGATACACACACCAGTGGCTCGTATATATCATGTGTGCTCATGTGTCCCTTTTTTATTTCTCTTCTAGTAATAAACATAGAAAACTCAACACTTTTATTAAAATAAAAATGATTGGAATAATAGATGATGTAGAAAATCGTGGTTAGTTTTAGCTACGTAGCTCCCAAGTTTTCTCCTACCATAGTGTCCTGTTGAGATTGATAAAATAAACCAAATTATGAACGTGTAGTCGTGGATATGTGTATTCACGTAAAATCTTAACTCTACAATAATAGCCAATAGGTTGCTTATGTTAGTAGGGTTCAGGACTTTCATGATGATGCAGCATCAACACAATTTGGATGAAACTGGTTTGTGTTTGTCGGAGAAAGGCAGTGCCATATCGAAGGAGGATATTTATCAAATTTTGATTCTATTTCATTGCAATGGTTTTAAGATTTTGAGATTAGACTTGAATCTCAAAACATAGGCTATAACGAAAATAATTATCAAAGTCATAGTTTTTTAAAATGACTATTAATACTGAACATTTGGTACTAGGCTGTCAAAACTTCAATTTTTTTTGTAGGAAGTATTAGCTTTTGTTATAACGATATAGGATTTAGAGATTTAAAATAATGTTATATATATATATTATATGATATTTATATTTGTTTATGTAATAATTGTATTTTGAAATTCTGGATAATAAGTAATTGTTTATTCTTTATTTGAAATTCAGTAAAGTGAGTTTGCCGGAAAAATAACATATATATATATATATATATATATATATATATGACTGTGTAACCTACATTGTGTAAATTCTATACATGTAAAACCAAATTTATCGCTATGTATGTCAACGTGAATATATTATTGATACTATATCGAGAAGCATGATTACTTGAAGTCAAATATATGCCTCATATTTTTGGTTCATAGATGCCTACTTGTTTAGGTGCCACAATTTTCAATCCAACATGTTGGCGATTGATTTATTCTAAAGCTTAAGATTGGAAATTCAATAGGTTTTTTTTTTGATAAATCGGATGTTTAATATGTTATCTTATGATTTCCGAGTTCATGCAACGTACCGAAATCATAAGCATTGGGATGCATTTTTGCGGTGATCCGCTACTTGAAAAGAAACGTGTAAGTTGCGTCTATGGTATGTGTTTTAACTCTCTCGATCTGATGCTAGCTGATAATGATCTTTAGTACATGTTAATTTATAAGTCTTGTGAAAACTCGAAGTTCTTGGAAAATTCGGTAGCAAAAAAACTGAACATGTTAATGGTTTTTGGCCGAATTCTCGAAAATTAACGTATCAGTCGAGGTCTACTGTACAATGTATGGTATTTGGTAATTGGTATATTGATATTCACATGACAGCTATAGATTTTTTATCAACTCTGTTAAGGAGACAAGATTAAAAAAAGAGAAAGTAATCTTGAAAACATAAAACATCTTTTGAGTATAAAAACAAACCGCCAAATTTAGTGATTAGTCTGTCGTTCACGGCCTATATTCCACAATTCAATACTATCCCTCTCAAGTGGCCTAAAAACGACAAAAAAAAAAATATATACACAACTTTCTTTTATGTAATTAATAAAAACTTTTTTAAAAATACGAGGGCTTTGAAAACATGTGGTGGTCCCTAATAATTTTTTTTTTTTTTTTAAACGAAATAATTTCTGAAAAGTGAGGTCCATACCCGGAAAAAAGAAGCAGCTGAGAGTGAAAATCTCATAATTATCCTTGAAACAACGAATGAGATTTTCCCGCGCAATGGGGGAACCAAAAACGAGGGTTTTTGATGACGTCAGATTGAAAACAATCGGACGGCTATCGACGACGCCGCTTGTCTTTTTGTGGGTCCTACTTGTCCACCTCACCTTTTAACGAGTCCATCTGTCCTCCATTACCATCCTCATCGATGCTCTACTCCTTAAAACCTGAATTTTCTCTACTTGCAGTTTTATTTCATTTTAAATTTAATCTAATTCCATGTCACATTAACTAACAACTTAATTATTAGACTACATAATCCATGTTTATTTGTTGATTATAACCACATTTTGTTACTCTATTTATGGAGTTCAGTTGTTTTGATTTCTTTCAATAAGCGTAATAGCGTATTGTTGATCTAATTAGTATAGATGTTAACATTCATAGCAATTGGACCGGAGATAAATTTTTGATTGGTAAATTCTTAGCGCAACGGTAAAGATGTATTCCATGTGTTTCTAATTGACTGATATTTTGAAAATTTCACACATATTAAAAATATAAATTAAAACTTCACTAAAAATATATTATTTTTGTAATTAACAATTTTATACAACTTTAAACCAATAATAATTCAATAAATTCAATTATTTTTTTAAAGTTTACGATTCATCATTATTAACTAATGAAAAATACATAGAAAATTTAAAATATTTATCTTTGTAAAACAAAAATACAAACCATAAAATCTTTATTTTAGAAACACATGAAGTATAATTTATTTTAGTATCAATTAAGTAAAAAATAACAACAGTGAAAGTGGTACCACTATTTTAATCATTATCTTTAACCGTTTCTAATTATTTCGTTATTACTCATTGCTATCTAAAATACTTTGATTGCTTTTCTATCACTAACCGGATCCAAAGTCCTAATCTTTCAGCTAAAAATGAAAATTGTATACTCTAAAAGCTCAATTTTTGAGATTAGCCAAATGTTTTATTTTTATATATTGGAACATTTTAGAAAAAATAAAACCAATGTAGTTTGAATTAAATAATCCTATATATACAGACACTTGACACTCCATGTCTCTTCAGACAACTCGGTCCACCAATTCAAACTTTTTTTCTCTTCTCTCATTCCCAATTATTTTTTTTTACTTTCACCCAATCCCTAAAAAAAGAAAGAAAAACAAAAACATGCATTCAGTTCCGGTGATTCTCGCCCTCACCGTACTTACAGTGGTCTTAACATCACCGGCGCAACAAGTTATCGGATGGCGTCCATATCCTCCACAAATCAACGGCTCCGATCAAATATTCGGAGCTTCAAAGAAATTCGAAGGCTCATCGAATCTCGTCCGCCTCCGTTACCACATGGGCCCAGTCCTCACCAACAATATCACCGTCCATCCAATCTGGTACGGCACGTGGCAGAAATCGCAGAAGAAAATCATCCGTGAGTTCATCAACTCGATCTCAGCCGTCGGATCAAAACACCCCTCCGTCTCCGGTTGGTGGAAAACCGTACAGCTCTACACTGACCAAACCGGATCTAACATTTCCGGTACGGTTCGTCTCGGGGAAGAGAAAAACGACCGGTTCTATTCCCACGGCAAATCCCTGACCCGGTTATCGATTCAGTCGGTGATAAAATCCGCCGTGACTTCCAGATCTCGGCCGTTGCCGGTGAATCCCAAGAGCGGTCTCTATCTCCTCCTCACCGCCGATGACGTGTACGTTCAGGATTTCTGCGGCCAGGTTTGTGGGTTTCACTACTTCACATTCCCGTCGATTGTTGGATTCACGCTGCCGTACGCTTGGGTCGGAAACTCGGCGAAGTTTTGTCCCGGAGTTTGTGCGTATCCCTTCGCCGTGCCGGAGTTTATCCCGGGGATTAAACCGGTGAAATCGCCGAACGGTGATGTTGGTGTCGATGGGATGATAAGTGTGATCGCTCACGAGATTGCTGAGCTGGCGACGAATCCGTTGGTTAACGCTTGGTACGCAGGACCCGACCCGGTTGCTCCGGTGGAGATAGCGGATCTTTGCGAGGGTATTTATGGAACTGGAGGTGGTGGTTCGTACACGGGACAGATGTTGAACGACGATCGTGGCGCCACGTATAATGTCAACGGAATCCGACGGCGGTATTTGATCCAGTGGTTATGGAACCATGTGGTTAGTTACTGTACCGGACCAAATAAGCTCGATTAGTGAATGGTTTAATTTGCCGTTTGTATTTTGGGAAGGGTGATTTTGGATTGATCTAAGAATATGGGGGTTTGTGGGTTTGTGTTGGAGAACTGTCGAGGTGTCAATGCATAATTAAAACTAGTTAATGATGATAGTTAAGTTTGTTGATTAATGATTATGTGAAAAAAAGGCTACTTATGTTATTGTGTTAGTATTTTACTTTCGTACTATGGTATCTTTTTTTGTTGAAACAAAGCCAATCTTAATGCGAAATATATCTTGGCTTTCTTCGGATAAGGTTTGTTTTCGAATGGTGTCGATAGTATTATTTAAAATATGCACGAGTTTATTATCTTAAATTCCTAATAAAGACAAAAATCATCCTATGGTTGGTTTTCTTAAGGATATCAAATTTCAGCAATTTGCTGATGATTTCAATTATAAACATTGATTTGATATCAATCATATATGAAGTTAAAAAGAGTTTTCAAAATGTTCTTTTCTAAAGTCGTAGTCTGTACCGCTACGACTTATGTTAGTCATGCGGATCTCGATTTCCAATTGACATATCGAGAGTTGTCAACCGAAATTTATAATTTGTTCATATCGGAAACCGCAATATATGTAATATTAGTTTCGTTTCAAGTGTCTTTCAGGTGTCTTTCGATTATATGATCTCTAAGTTTTGTATATTGTACTTTTGTATATTATAGCCGACGGCGGTATTTGATTTCAAATCATTTTCTTAATCATATATGTAATGGTCATTAAAATTTAAGCCAAAATTATATAAAAAGGTATATGTGACAAGGTATATATTTGGAGTATAGAATAATATGTATCGTCTATAGTTTATTGAATCTAATATAATTGTGTGGATAATTTGATATTTATGTGTTAAGAGAGTCAAATTTATCCTTTACTACGAATGTATTGGGAGATATTAAAAGATACATTTTTCTTAAAAATATCACATAGCAAAAAAGTGTAAGAAAACGAATTCAGAAGATTGGATAAATCATGAAATGTAAAAGAGATATTTTTGAGGAGTGAGGAGGGTAGGTGAAAGATCCAAACCTAACATAATTGTCCTTTTAATGTTTTTCTTTTGGAATTTTTTTTTCTTTTCGAAATTCAGAAGTTATTTACCCTGATTGATTTGAGGCAATCTTGTTTACCTTTTTCACTTAGGCAATCTTGTTTATCTTTTTCTATTATTGCTTTCACTTAGGTAAATCTCGTTTACTTGTTTTGTTTGTTTTTCACTTGGGCAAATCTTGTTTACCTTTTTCATTCTTTTGTTCTTCTCTTAGACAGTCTTGAATCAGAGGGGTCATTTTCATCAAGCATTTAAATGGTAGAAAGAAAAACCCATTACAGTTACAGAGTAAAAGCACCGTAGATTTTACAGAGTAGAAGCACCACAGAAACTTTTACCAGTATTAGACAAGTTGTCTGCGACAACCACTGAGTATAAAAGAAAGAAAATATGTAAAAGGGGAAGTGTACAAAAATTTGTTCATCATACGAGTTTTTTACTAGTGGTTGTTACTCATCAGTCATCTCTATTATGTTATGTATCACTGCCATGACTTAAACTACATCATAGATTTTGAATAACAATCATCATAGCTTTGTGAATATCGAAGTATTTAAATTCTCTAGTTCTGATAATTGTCGAAGTACATTTTACTTTAGTATAGTTGGTTGATACGTGTGTTGTTTACATGAAATCATGAATGCATACGCGTGTAATGTAACTCAATCAATATTTTGTTCATTGCATTTAAAGCCGTTATTCTTACTTGACAGATATGTCGATGGTGGTAGAACAACGACGCTGTAGCTACTACGTTCATTACGTTTTAAAAAAAAAATCTAAATATGTTATCTCTTGTAATCGAAAACGTATTAAAGCGAACTAGGTTAATTAACACTCGAAACAAATAGAATAACATTTTGGCTCTAATCTCAAATACCCCTCCGTACGAGGGAAAAATCTGATATGCCCCTCCTATAATTTTTTTTTTTTTTTTTTTTAAGAAAACGTGTGAAAAGACGAAAAAGGATATATGAAATCTTCTAAATTACAAACCAACCAAGCTATTGGGTTTTCTAGTAAACCGGACTGAACCAAACCAGAACAAACCCATCATGTGACTTGCACGTGATTAAATTTTCATTAATCATCCATCATCGTCTCTTCTTCTTTGTCACGGGGCTTCTTCTTCAACATGGACCTCTCGGATTCTCTCATTTTCTTTTTGGGTTGAAGTGATTCTTAGATCCAAAACAAAACGGCAAGAAACATGATTCTCCACGAACATGTAAGAAGCAGGAGTTTGTTAACGTCTTGCTGAAGTCTTTTTATTTCACCGGCCACCGAATCACTTTTTGAATCCTCACAGAAGTACAACTTCCTTACACTTCCTCTCCTGAAAAATACTAGAATGGCGGATAATTCGTGGGACAAATGTGTAGAAGAAGCAGTGAATGTGCTTGAATCAAGGCAACTCCTTCGATCTTTGAGACCCATTTGTATGTCTAGGCAAAACGATAAAGAAATGGTGAAAGGCAGAGGAAATGAGGGAGACGATTACGAGGTGTTCGACGGTATGTGTCAATGGGATCAGACTTCAGTCGAGGTTTCTGTCTCGATACCCACATTTCAGAAATGGCTTCACGATGAACCCAGCAACGGTACGTTTCATTTCTTGCCGATAGTTTTGGAGTTTCCAAAGTTACGGTTTTTTTTTCTGAACTTAAAAGCGACAATTCTTTTAGCACCTTAGACAGTGAATTTTGGTTTTATGCAAAATATTGAGTATAATTGATGGCTAAAGTGAGGTCAATGAAGAAGCTGAGTTGATTAGGCAAAGGTGTGGATTTTTTTTTTGACAGGAAAAGAGATTTAGTGGAGATGCATTAGGTGAGAGTAAAGAAGAGAGATTCAAGAAGCTGCTTTTGTTCTCTGGGAATGATTATATGGGTTTGAGCTCTCATCCTACAATATCAAACGCTGCTGCAAACGTATGTTTCCAAAACTTTTTCATGTCACCAAACCAAATTATATATTTCTTCCACTGCCTTATGTTTTTTCTTCAAGGCAGGCAGTCCAAGAATATGGTATGTGACCTAAGCGTTCTGCGTTAATATGTGGCTATACCACTTATCATCGTTTGCTCGAGTCTAGTTTGGCGGCACTGAACAAGAAAGAGGTAAAAAAAACTTCCTTGAATAATTGAAATGAGTCCCAGGATATTGATATATCTCAAGCTGAAAGCAGATAATGTGTTTTACATCTTTCTAGGATTGTCTGGTTTGTCCTACTGGGTTTGCTGTCAATATGGCTGCAATGGTTGCAATTGGAAGTCTTCAAGTCCAAGCAGCAAAGAAATTAATTAAGAAGCTGAAGAGGAATAAGACTCCCAAGCCAAAAATAAAAAGGAAGTTGACTCGTTCACGTTTAGTGAATGATTGTTATTAAGTAACTTAGGCCTTTGAACTTATGTTATGTCTGCTATGTTAGAATTTGTCTTTGTGTTTTTCACGATTTGGACATATATATTTTATATGCATGTCTTTTTTATGTGTTAAATTAAACGGTACAACTAGCAGAACTAGACCAACTAGAACTGAATTTATAAAACGTGTGGCAGCAAAAAAATGTGTAGGAGCAAAAAAACGTGTGGCAGGAAGTTTAAAATGAAGTTAAAAATGGATAAAATATGAAGTCACGTGCGCCGTCAAAAGAAGAAATGAATATCTTTGCAAACTCGCGCCATCAAAACAAAAATTGAATCCAGTTTTTAGTTGTACCCAATTTCAAAACAAAAATTGAATCCAGGTAAAATTTTGTAATCAGTAATACCTTACTCTAAATTAAACATTTTTAGTTGTACTTATGAAATTTAGTAAACAAACTACATTTAACATATTTCTAATGCTAAAACTTGTATAAAAATACAAACTTTCTTGTTTTTCATGTTTGTGTGGTTAAGATTTTCAAAGTAACCTTAAAAGTATAAGATAGATTGTGTAGACATCACATTTTCATGGATCAAACATTTTCATGGATCAAATTAATATAACTATGAAATGTTCAAATATGCTTGCACATGTTCTATGGCCTATTTTATGTGAAAACATGTTTACAAATACATTTAGAAATTGTGTTATTGACATTTTTGTAGAAAGCATAGTTGTACTGGTTTTTCCAGTTGGACTTGAGTACAACTAAAATGTAGTTGCACTAGTTGTACTTAAAACGAGTGGTACTAGTCGCACCAGTCGTACCCGACATATTAGACGCAGAATATAGAATTGTACTAGTGGTGCCTAGTCATACGTGATAGAAATAACATGCATACAAGTCTTAGTCATACAAAGTTGCACACATAGTTCACACCAAGCCTGCCTTGAACCATATTGATCAGCGTTTTCGGATTTGGTGTATCGAATCGACCTGGATAGTCTTCAGCCAAAACAGCTGCAAATAAGTGTGGTGTGCCTTTCCTTTTTTGTCTGATTGTACTTGTAGTAACCCGAGAGCATGTGTGCACCTTGTTGTAAGTGGCAATAGTGAAACAATTTGAGTTCATACGCACAGAAGCTCTTAAACCCCACTTCTACATTGATCTTTACTCATTTGTAGTAGATAACCAAAATCATTTTCGTCATTCCAAATATATGATGGTTTCTTCGTGTTCAAGATCAATGGATAGTAACTAATTTTCAGCTGAGTTGTAGATGCATCTATCAAAACCTTTCTGCAAATTCCCTCCACTAATCCAGCATAAGTGACATCCTCCAAAGATTTTCTCATCACAAAAGTGTGAATGTCATCTTCTACAGAATTCCATATAATTTTATCACCGTCTTTTGAATAGAATCCCCCATAATCAAAACATATGACTGTGCAACCACTGCTACTCATTTCTCCTGAAAAGAACAAAAAAATCGTAAGGTAATCTTATCATAGTTATACCAGTTTTACTAGTCGTACTAATTCACTTAAGATGTCCAGTTATGCTAGTAGTACCAGTAGTACCCAGAAAGTTTGGTCCATCCTAGTCGTACTAATTCACGTAATATGTCTAGTTATTCTAGTTGTACCCAGTAGTACCTAGAAAGTTTGGTTAATCCTAGTCGTGTTAAATTCACTTAATATGTTCAGTTATGCTAGTTGTACCTAGTAGTATCCAGAAAGTTTGGTTCATCCTATTCGTACTAATTCACTTACTATGTCCAATTATGCTAGTTGTACCCAGTAGTACCCAGAAAGTTTGGTTCATCATACGAATCAACACGATTTATTACGATGCATTGCTCAGTTAACCAAGATATCACATTTAATTAACAATATCAGTTTCTAATTGCCTTACCCAACTAGCTCAGTGACTCCAATGAGCAAAAAAAAAAAATCAAAAATTTATTTACTATGAAATTCCCTAATTGAGAAGAAACTATGTATTAATTGCTTTGGGATTGCTTTGCCTATGACATATACTTGATAATTCAATCATGAAATCGAAAATAGCATAAAAAAACAGCAACAACTAACCTTCAATTTCACGCATTCAAATCGTCAATGGTGGAAACATGAGAGGAAGAAGACGACGAGAGGTGGACAGTGGGATTATTAAATTTTGGTGGTTGGTTTGGTTGGTTTAGAAAATTAATTTTAGGAGTGGTTTGAATTAAATTCTTACCCAATTTCTTTTTGTTTTTCATTTTCAATTTTTTTTTTTATAAATGAAGGACTAAACAGTCCATTCATATAAGAGAGGGGCACTTAGATTTGAGAGGGAACAGTTAGAATATCCCTCCCGTACGGAGGGACATTTTAGATTAGTGTCCTATGGAGTTCATCATTTCTTTTACCAAAAAAAAAAAATTACTTTAATAAGAAATGACAAAATAATCATAACTAACATCTGTCAAAGTCTATGTTTTCTTTAGTATCGAATCTGCCACAGATTTCATTAGTATTGATTGGTGGGTATTTATCAAATTAAGCTTACGATTTATATTTTTTTTAACATAAGAATTGGAGCTAATCAGATTATAAGAAACCTACACAAAAAGAAGTATTGCAACTTGCATTAGCTTACAATTTCAAAGTTATAAGTACGAAACAATTTAAAAGCAAAAAGGATTCTATAGGTCTGGGCATTCGGGTACCCGTTCGGGTTCGGATCGGGTCTATTCGGATTTTGGTTATTTCGGTTTTAGGCTATAAGCCCCATTCGGGTATTTAAAAAATTCGGGTCGGGTTCGGATCGGTTCATGCCGGGTTCGGGTCAGTTTTGTATTAAAGATGAGGAACCGGGAATTAACCGAAATCCGATCGGTTTTGAGTACTTTTAAATTTTAATAACCAAAGTATTCAAATTTACCTTTCGGTTCGGGTCCTATCGGGTACATTAAGTACCGTATATAACCAAATAAGTACATTTAGTACCTGAATCCAAAATCGAAAATCTGTTTTTATACACCAAATACCATTCAAAAACTGAAACAAATAAATAAGACATAAGAAAGAGTACCAAGAAAAATCCAAAATCTGTTTTTAAACACCAAACACCAAATACCAATATAACATCTAAAATCTGTTTGAAACATGTAAGTCTTAAGCAAAAAAAACTAAAGTTTGTTTTCAAACATCCAAAGAAGCAAATAAGAAACGAATCCGATCAGATAGAGAAAGAGATAAGGAAGGAAAGGAGTGTCAAGTCACAAAAATTCTTCACTCTTCTTGTTCTTGTATTGTTCATCTCCATGCTCCTGTGAGTAACAAAAACCAAATCACAAATTCAAATTCCCAATTCGCAACTTACAAATCACCATGGTTCAAAATTTCAAATGAAGTTAGTTTGTTACCTTATAGCCGATTTGGAAAATTCGTTACTCTTCTTCTTCTTGTATTGTTTCACTTTCAAACTCTGAAATAAATTGAAACAAACAAAGTTGATATGCACTTAAGTCTAAGATTGTAAGAATAAAACTTCAAATCGAGTAGAATAATAAAACATACCTCTTCTAAGCTTATCCTCATATTCAACCTCAGCTTGTATTTGTTCCACAGTAGTCGGAACTCTTGCATCACTCAACCAAATTTCTGTCTTCAGCCACTGCTCGGTACACATCAAAACTTCAATCATATAGTGAGTAAGAGAACTCCTACAAGGAGTTACGATACGACCACTAGTGCTAAAAGCACTTTCAGACGCAACTGAAGACACTTGCATTGCAAGTACATCTCGAGCGATTTCAGATAAAACAGGGAACTTGGAAGTGTTAACTTTCCACCAAGACAATATGTCATACTCTGTCCCACTCATAACTACCGGTATCTCAACAGGTTCCTTGAGATATCTTTCCAATTCATCTCTCGTGTCTTTGACTCCCAATTCATCCACCTTTTCCTTGTACATAAAATCCTTCCTCTCATAACCGAAATCATCCTCCACCAATTGCACTACTTCTTGCGATTGGAAACTCATTGAGGATGCCTGAGTAGATTGAGACTGTTGCTGAATTGGACCATGATGTCGAAGTGTATACTCATCAAATAATGAACGAAGAAAATCAAGGACTGATTTACTCATCTGTATAGCATCAGCCGATTCTTCTCCATACAACTTCTTGAAACACATATTAGCAAAATCCATCTTCTTCCTAGGATCAAATACCGTAGCTGCAATCAACATCTTGTTGATCCCTTTCATTCCATCCCAATACTTGTCGAATTTCTTCAACATCTCTTCAGCCTTTGACTTCAACTCTGAATTATAACTATTACTCAGCTGAATCAGGTTTCTCTCTATGGTGACTATCTCGCCATAACACTTATACGCATTGAGAGACTTAGAAGCCGACATAACCAAAGTCGAGTTGTAAAATATCACTAGGAACTTAGCTAACCTTTCAACAGCATTCCAATCGCTCCTACTTGGAGGTCCAATCCGTTTGACACCATTCTCAAACTCTTGGAAGTAGTCATTGTATAGCTTATCTTCAGCCTCCATCTTGTCAAATGCCAATCTAAATTTCAATGCCTTTGACAACATGTTGAATGTAGAATTCCATCGTGTTCTAACATCCAATGGCAAACTACCTCTTGTTACCCTTCCCGAATCAACCCTCAACTCGAATGACTTCAATCTGTTTGTAGATGATCTAACATATAAAATCGCATTGCGTATGGCATTCACACTGTCATCTACTTCAGCTAAACCCTCTTTCACAATCAAATTTATTATATGCGAACAACATCTAACATGCATACAGCTCCCACCTAACACGAAAGCCTCGTTAGACAGCAATGAAAACGCACTTTCGAACCTCCTTAGAGCCGGATTATTGGCAGTTGCATTATCAACAGTTATGCAGAATACCTTCTCTAAACCCCACTCTGCTAAACACTCTAAAAGAACAGTTGCAATTGTATGACCTTTGTGATTTGTGACGTTCTTAAACCCAATGATGAACTTCTTTAACCTCCATTGTGCATCAACAAAATGCAATGTGATCACCATATAACTCGCACCTATTAAAGAACAAATAAAATCAAGTTTTAATATGAAAGAAATAAGAAAGAACATGATAACATACAAACCAGTAGTTAAGAAAATCATACCTGTAGGCTGACATGTCCATATGTCTGTTGTAAGAGAGACTCTCTGCTTGTTAGCAACAAACCAATCCTTCAGGGCTGTTTTCTTCTTCGCATACATCTCAACGATGTTTCTTGTTGCTGTTCTTCTTGAATGAGGATCGTACAGGTTCACCCTTTTGCAGAAGTGTTTGAAAGCCATACTTTTAACAAAAGAGAGTGGCAATTCCCCAATCACAATCATCTCATCCGTAGCCTCTTTGAATACTTTCTCAGACACTTTCGCATCCTTCAGACCTCCATCATCCTCATTGATAATTGTCTGAGTCTTTCTCTCTTGAAATGCCTTGTAATGTTTGCAACATAATAGATGCTTTTGCAGATTTGAAGTCCCTGAGGATGTTGGACATGCGAACAACTTCTGACAATAGTGACAGTTGCATTTGTTACGGTTTTCTTTTGTCTTCGTGAAATATCCCCAAACATCAGATCTTGCAGGGAGTTCCTTCTTCTGCTTGGTCGGCTGAGAATTACCTCCACTTGATCCAGCAATGTTCTTTCTTTTACCTCCACGACTGTCAGGAGTCCTAAACTCTTGTTGTGTTTCTTCCATGTCTTGCGATTTGTCTAACTCGATGTTTTCTGGATTTAGAGAAGATGAAGAATCCATCTAAAAGTAAGAAGCAAAAAAAAAAAAAATTCAGAGAAGCATAAAACATTTAAAAGAATATGACTTAAAAGCATAATTAGATTAAGACAATGTTAAAACTACAAAACCTTAATTGTGTTCTAAAGAAGTTACTAAACAGAAATCATGCCATGATCTTTAGTAAAGATTATTTACTACGACAAATCAAATCAGTTTAGAACTATAAACAATATAATAACTATAAGATACAATTCGATTCCATTATCAAAATCATACTAATAGGAGCAGATTCAGACAAGTCATATGAACAATCAACAATTAACTATAACGTAACAGTATACAATGCCATGAAACACATGTAACACCTGAGAACAAAACAATATATAATACACATGACAACAAAATAGTATACACTTAGCATATCAACAGAAACTAAGAAGAATACACTTAGAAGATCGGCAGAAACAAAGAAGAACAAAACACTAAGCTTAGTCTAATACTTGCAATGCATCCGCAAAGAATCATCTCAGACATAGACCAACAGCTACCAAACTAAGACTAACAAAATCAAATCAACTCAATGTAGAATAATTGAGTAGAAGAATTAAACCCTGAAGAGAAATCAAATCCTTAAAATTACCAGAATCCACAACCGAATCCCTAAAATTATCTAAATCGCATAATCAAAACTACAAAAAGGTTTTGATACAAAATAGATGAAGAAAAGGGCAAATTGTTCTGTTTCAAAAAGATCATTGATTAAAAAGGAACAAACCTGAGATCGATTTCGTGAAGACTCAGAAGGAGGAGAAAATGGACGATAAAGGTTTAGAGATTCCAGATTTACTAGCTTGGCCGTCCGGTTTCTGCTTTTAGAGCTCGAAAAAGGTGAAATTTGGAGAGAGAGAGAGAGAGAGAGAGGGGAAGGGGAACAGGCAATCGACGGTATAAGTCCTGGGCAAGGAAACTTTAATATTTCATTCGGTTACATAATCGGGTATCGGTTAATAATCGAACCGAACCTTTACCCGAAGTTACTAAGCATCACGCCCCATTCGGTTAATTCTTCGGATCCGAACCCGATCCGAACCGGTTTTTTCGGGTCGGTTCCGGGTCGATTCTTCGGGTCCGAATATTGTGCCCAGGGCTAGGATTCTAAATCAAAAACAATTTCAAAGTTATACGAAAAATCAAACCCCTAATACAAAGGGTCAAAGAGAGTGAAGCTGGATGTCAATATTACTAAAAGTTAGAGAGAATGCTACAACTAAAATACTAATTACTTGCAAACCCTTTAGAAAAAAAGAAAAGAAAAGTAATTACTAATTACTAATAATAAAGAAAAACAAAAGTAACATTTATAAAAACGAGAATGATGAGAGAATCAACATCATGATAATCAACATCAAAACAATGATAACAAATGAGCAAATCAATAGCACGGTGTCTTGGTAGTGGGAGCGATGGACTTAGCGGCGCCTCCTAAAAGGGCCCCAACACTTGACTTTCACCACCAAATTCCGGTGACTCATTATTGTGTTTTGTTTGTTAAAGATGTGTTTATGTTTTACTTTTACTTCTCTCTAAAAGTTGTTTAGTTTTAGAGAAGAAGAAGACGACTTGGACTTGGTCATATAGCAAGTACTCCCTCTGTTTCTTTATATTTGTTGTTTTAGAAATTCATTTTTGTTTCAATTTATTTATTGTTTTTGACACTTTTTATATTGTTTTTAATACTTTTTATGTAAAGTTAATAAAATAGTATTGAAATCCGGATAAATTTTTTTCCAACAATTCTCTTTCTAAAAAGTGATTACTTTTTTTGATTTAAAAGATGATTATAATTTTTTTTTTTTAATTAAATGAGTTTTTTAATATGCGTGAATTATGTTAAAACAACAAATAATATGGAACGGAGGGAGTATTATTTAGTCCGGTCCGCTCATGTAGCAGACTCTTGTAGCCATGGAGGCTAGTCTTTTGATTTGGCCTTGGTGTGTTAAGAATGTAATTGTGGTTCGCTGAGGGATGAAAAAAATAAACCGAAATTCTTCAAACCAAAAATGTAACCGAACTCGATATAAATTTAGTGCAACCAAATCGAATCGAGCCTATTATTAATTTAAATTTTATTAGAAACTAAGTATATATATATAAAATTATTAATTGTTAAGAATAAAATGATAATGGCACCTGAATAACTTCAAATTGATTTTTATTTTACATTAACCATCTCTACATATACAATGACCAAGGTCAGATCAATACACAAACTCTTCTTTTCTGGATTTTGCATAACCAAAGTGAAACCATCTCTAAGAGTATCCATCCACTCCACTTGCAACAGAACCACTTACAGTAAAACCTTTTTCACACCAAAACCCTCTCGATCATGAGCTAGCTCGAATATCCATGGTTGTGCTTGTATCACTTCTGATCCTTGAGTTTCTCGTTTTGTATGTACTTAAGAACTCCATATGCAGTTGTCCCAGCCAGAAATAATCCAACCGATGGGGTGAACACAGGGTACGCATACTTCACAAACAACTTATCCAACTCTTCGGGGAGGAATCCTGCAGAGCCAGACCGAACACAAGGATGATTTTAATAACCGTCTGTATCCTCTCAATACATCTATTCAGATGGCAAATCTCTTGCGAACTATTATATGTTCTGTTCTGTATCCACAAAAGCAACATAGACCAAGCAGCATGGCGAAAAATTGCAACAAAAGAACCAGGCCTAAACTCATACATAATCAGCTGATGAAGGGATGATAACAACAGGAGAAGGGACGAGCTCTCGGCTATAACAAGTTGTAGTCTTTACACTTTGAAATGATTTCACTCGAGACCAGACTTCACTCTTCTATGATTTCTTCCAAGACTACTAAGAAGAGGGTAATGACAAGTATCCACTTGATTGTATTATTCAATAAACCCTAATCTCTCAAGCTAAATCTTAGATTGAGAATGTAGCAAATTGGCTCATTGAATTAAGCAATCTAATAAAGCTAAGCTACGCCAACATCCAATCCAACCACGATAGCATTGTAATCCGCTTTAAGAGTGAAAAATGAATCACCAGAAACCTGGTTAATCGGATTAGTACCTGAAGCGGCAAGAACAATCCCTTCGATGAGGATGAGGACACCAAGCCCAGCCCACGTAAGCAGAAACGCGTTCTCGTTCCGTCTCTGCTCCTCTGCCTTCGCCGCTCCGTCTTCGCTAACGAACACCGGTTTCTCCACAGGAGAACGCCTAATCACCTCTCTCTTCCCTTTCCCTTTCTTACCCGAAGAAGCCGGCGACCCGAATCCTACGCCGGAGGAGCTCGATTTCCTGGGTTGAGCCGGATCCTCTGTTGTCTCGGTTTCGATTTGGGAATTCTGGCATTTGATTGCGAATCTAGGGTTTCTGGTCGCGTAGAGATGATGAAGATGATAGGGTCTCGCTGAGAAGGAATACAAAGAGTGGATTTGTAGCGCCATTTTTCAGTTGATAGAACAGGATGATGATAATCTCGTCAATGATAATTGTTTTTGTTTCTACATCCAACCCCCGAAACGCCGTCGTATTGCCCTAATTCGGTTTATATTGTCTGTTTCGGTTCGGTTTTTAATTGGAGATCACTTTAATTTTTTGGTACGAAATTTAAATTTCGGTTCAGTTTACCTTTTCTATTCGATTCAAAAGTCGAGTTCTGTTCTCGAATAACTAACCAAATTAAGATTTGTTCAGCAAGAAATCAATTTTTGTTAGTTCAATTCGGTTTGGATCGGTTTATCCGGTTAAAGCATTTACATTCCAAAAAACTCAGTTAGTTTGGTTCAAATTCGCCAACACTGAATACGGCAATTGAACCGAATGCAGTATTTGTTCAGTTTCAAATCACTTTTGTATTTAGTTCAATTCGATTCAGATCGGTTTATCCGGTTTAAGTATTTAGATTCCAAAAATACTCGTCATTAGAGAAACAAAAATGAAATGAGTGATTCTTCTTGTTTTTGCTACAACCAATTCATTTATAGTCTCAGCTCATTTAAAAGGCATGTGGTTGCAGGGACTATGCCTTCACCATGAACACTAATGATCTCTTTGCCTGCAAGATCCTTGAGCAGCTCAGCTGGATCTTTAGCTCCTCCATGTTTGAAGAACTTCTCTCTGAGCAATGTCCCCGTGCTCAGCGAAAGCGGATCCTCTTCACATTTCGATTGCCATATCGTCGACGCGAAGCACTTGGCGTATAAGTAGCTATAGTACCCTGCAACATATACATACACACCAGAGTTCAAGAATCATCTGCAAGAAAAAGAAAACACATGTATGGATTTATGTAGAGATATGATACCTGCTCCATAGTTAAGCAGGTGACTGAATCGGATATGCCAATGTGTTCCTTCGACATGGTTCCAGCTCGTGTGTTCCCGTTTCAGCTCAGCCACGAGTTGACTCACGTCTCTCGCTGTCTCTGGTTGTTCCCCAAACAGCATTTGGTCGACCAACGCATAAAACACCTACCAAAAAACCAAACGGAAACTGATGCTGATCTCTCTCTAAGTCTTAACCTTTATTTCTCTGTTTTCTGTATATTTGAGAGGTGAATTAATTAATCAGACCTGGCGTTGCAGTTCTGTTGCTGCAAACATGTTCCTCGCACCTTGTAATGAGTTCACCAACTTCTCGGGTATTGTCTCGCCGGTTGAGTAATGCCGGGCAAATCTCTTCAGGAGGCGATAGTCCCATGCGTAGTACCTGAGGGACGCATGAGCACATTCATTATATATAGCACTAGAAGGTTTTGCAACTCATGATTGAAATGTTGTCGAGTGTTATACTCACTCAAATAGATTTGAAGGCATTTCTGCCAAGTCAAGAGCCACTCGGGTGCCGGAAAAATGTTGGTACTCCTGCAAAATCCAGAAAACAGAAGCAATCAGCAAAGCAAGCACGTAATCAGCTTCCTGTATTGATAAATTCTGTACAACACCGTTCGTGAGAGCAGAGAGTGAAGAGCATGGCCGAATTCGTGGAACAAAACTTCAACTTCAGAGTGATTAAGCTTCACGACTGACGAATCACGAGCTCGTGAAAAATTGCAAACAAGAGCCAAAACCTGCAATAGGACCAGATCAATAGGCAGCGTTGTACATTTCAAAGCAATGAAGAAAAAAAAAATGAAATTTTGATCAATCATACAGGAAGTTGATATTCTGTCTCAGAAATCTTGCGTCCTCCTTTGATTGCAAAGCTAGCACAACCAGGGTACTTGCCTTTTCTTGAGTACAAGTCAAGGTAAAGATACCCGAGATCACCCTGCAAGAGACAGTGGCATGATTTTCAAGAACGAGGGAACAAAGATGTTCTGCTGCGAAATAATATTGGCCATCTTTCGAATAAACTATTATTAGGATTACATCTACAATACAATTTCAAGGATTATCTTAGTTTGGTAAAACACATACCTCGTCCGGGTGATGGAGAGACATTTTAATCACATCTGGGTGCCAGGATTCACCTGGGGCCAGAGGAACGGTATGGAATGTTGCACCAAATAACGATTCAACAAGCACTTTAAGGCCTTCAATACACTGAGGCAGAGGAAAATACGATGCTACAACCTGTACAAGAATATTTCAACAGAGCATGCTAACATAAATCTTTGCAATAGTGATACCACTGCAGGACAATAGACAAGAAAGTAAATAGCAAAAACAACTTACAGCGGTGTCCACATCATTGACGGAGGATTTCATCATTGAAGTGTAGTGAGTTTCATCCCACGGCTCTAATTCTGCAGATTTATCGCCACATTTCTCTCTTTTGAAGTCTCTAATGGCTATGTATTCCTAAGGAGATGGGAAATGGTTATTAGAGTCTTAACTTTCCACAACAAGAACATCGTAAAAGTGCAAGCTTTTGCAGGTATAGTACAAAGGTCAGCTTACTTCGTCCGCCTTTGAATTGACTGTCTTGCTCAGTTCTTGTAGGAAGGATGTCACAAACTTTGGTGATTTTGCTAGGTTTGGCTCGACCATAAATTCAGCGAAAGAATTACATCCCATCATCTGAGAGCAACCAAAAAAAAAGCCATTGTAATAGGTAAAAGCAATCTTATAAAACCGGGAATAAACTACAGAGCAACATAAATGAATATGCACTAACCTGGGCAAGCTCATGGCGTGAAGCAATAAGCTTCTCAAGAACTCCGTGATTTGCGTGAGGAACAGAGTTTCCTTGAATATATACCATTTTTCTAACCTGAATATATACAAAATGCAACTTCAAACGCTTGTAAGGTAGCAATGACCAATACAAACTGTTTAATCTCCCAACTCTATCTTTGAGGTTCGGGTTCCAGAGAAAGGAAATAGAACATAAAGTAGGCACCTCTTCGTCTGATGTCCATTGCAAAATGGAAGAAAGGGTTCGTGCATCAGTAGTTATTCGAAATCCCTTCTCTTTCGAGTTATGAACTGATCTTTTCGACCCTCTTAGCGTTAGACCCCCTGAAGTGGATCGGTAGATAGGGTCGAGAAGATGATGCAGATGTCTAGGGATGCGTGATACTGGAAATATATCAACATGTCCTGGATCATCAGCAATATTCTCGCTGAACCTGAATATGGACCATAAGGAAGTTATAGCACTAACAGGACAGAGCACTATTCTAATTTCCGAGTTTCAATAGAATCAATACTTGCGCATTCGTGGATACTCACTCACTACATAGCTGAAAAATGTTGGTTGTTAAGTTATTCACTTTATCTAGCTTCTCTGCAAATAACAAAAGAACAGAAAAAAAATAAAATAAGGCATTCAACGTTAAGTACAACAGTCACATCATAAAGGGTAAAAAAGCCAAACCGCAATAGATAACAAACCAGGGTCTAGATGAATGCCACCACGCTCAAAGTCCATTCGGAGGTGATGCGCGGTCCTACTTGCTTCTGCGGTAAGCAAGGTTGAATCTTGCTCTGCTCTTTTCACCGCAGCATACAAAGTATGGTTTGTGTTAAGATGCTAAACATCAAACAACCAAAAGAAATGTCACTGGAATAAGTTAATATATTCCCAAGAATAATTCAAATGCGTAAACTGAAGAAAGAAGGATCGAAGTTGAGCAAGTCCTTGGTCACCTCACATGTAGATAATCATTCATTTCCATTGCTGCTTTATGAGCTGCCTCAACAAATTCCCTATTATATATATGTATGGAGCAAATTAAACCGGTTTCAATAGAACATAATAAACCAAGTATTGAAATCTCAGAACAAGAAAGAAAAGAGACCTGTCAGGATGGGTTTGTCTACAGAGTTCAGCAGAGTCAACAACGGAACAGACCTACAAAATTTCAGAAGAATAACAATCACTACAAGCAACAACGGAGCCGGTACTAACAAGAACACTAGTAACAAAACCGCAGCAAGAACCTACTGTGTCTGAAATCTCATCCATGGCTTTAATAATCTCTGGAGACGAAGGCATTCCTGATATGTAGCTCACCAACTCTCCAGACCTAAGAAAATGGTTCCACAAACTTTTCTTCAATAACCAAATAACATCACAATAGCTTACTTTCATCAATTTCAATGGCTATAATGCAATCAGTGACAAAGAGAAATTCACTTCACTCTGAAAACGCGAAAGTGAGATCCTCTGGATAAGAAAGAATTTGTCTTTACGATAAAAATCATACCTTTCAATGGCATCAGCGACGAAGCGCTGAAATCCTTTGGCCGTCTTAAGATGATCGAAGCCGTAGAGACCAGTGGCTTCTCCAGCTTCTTCGCTCCGGAAGTTTCGGATCATCCATCGGGTCGTATTGATATGTGGCCGCAATCGCTGCGTCAGCTTCCACATTCCTCTGCTTTGGCCACACCAACAATGAAAGAGACCCGGTTCGAAAGCGTCGTGTTATAATTTGGGATGCCAATTGGGTAAAGCCCGGTTCTGTCCGAAGATATTTAATTTGGCCAGATTTGATTTGACATATTAAAAGAAAAACCACCAGAAACATAACATTAACCAACGATAAACTAAGTTAACCAAAACATAATCGAATACGCGCATAGAGGGAAAGTCCCACACCAATTATATCCCCAACATTAGCATATTTCAAGTTGGTTATTTTGCACCAAACCGTTGCTCACGATAAGAGTTATAAACGCAAGCACTTAAATCATTGTTTAGTACCACCAATTAAAATTAGATTTTGGATTATTCCCCTCACATTGTTGTATTGTTTTGTGTATTGGTATGGTAATTAAGAATCAGTATTTTTTGTTTTCAATTTATATTTATAATTCTATTTTGCTTATATTTTACTTATATTTTGCCTTTTTTTTTACTTATATTTTCCTTATTTTTGTTTGATTTTGGTCAAGTTGGTTTAAATTCAGCTAGATAAATTTTATAAGTATTTGATTTTGAATTTGGCAAAACCGAGTCTGAATACCTATAAGATTTCAAGATGATCCAATCCAAGTTTACCTTTCATTAAGCTTTAAAATTTATGTTTTATTTATATATATATATATATATATATATATATTACAATCATGATATATAAAGCCTTCGTTAAGTTTTAAAATTCAAATGTCAATCATACAAGTATTTTGTTTTTCAAATTTGTAGGAAATAAATGGACTAAGTCCAAATTTTATTTTTATTTTACATATGAATATGATTAGAGCAAGTTGACGAGTTCAGCTTTAAGGCTCATTCTCAACACAAACCCAAGAATGTGTGGTACCCGAAAGTAGAGCAAGTTGAAGAGTTCAGCTTGGGTCAGATATATGGCTCATTCTCAACACAAATTGAGACCGATTGGCAGGTTAGTTGCTAATGAAAAAATAAAATTTGTTATGTAATTTTTATTTTTATTTAGGTTTTTCTCCAGTTATATACGTACTATCAGCCGAGATTCTTTATTTTTTAAACGGTATATATTTATGAATCTGTTTTATTTAACTTCTGTTTGACTTTTTTACTGAGTATTGACAAAGAGTAATATTGTAAAGCTACAAATATTTTATAAGCTAGATCTGAATATTTATGAGCCTTTTAAATTATATTTTCATAATTATTTATATACTTAAGTTTGAAAATAAATAAGTTAATCAATAATATTAATGATATATTTTATTATGTACACAGAGTGATGCATCATACACTCTGACGAGATGTTACAATCTGCGTTGCTTTAGTTTTATACAAACCAGTCGCACTATCCTTATTGAAGGTGTAATCTCTTCGACGTCGACATTCGTAGGCACCCAAACCGAACTAACTATTCATATATAGAAGTACTTTTTTTTTTTGAACAACGATTTTCAAATTAAATAGCAGAAGAAAGAAAAAAATACAAGCCCATGGCCTTAGTGTTTTGGGTCTAGCCCATAGTTAACATAAACCAAGAAACAAGCACATTTGAGGAACAAACAGAACCAAGTTTAGTGAAGAGAAGAAAAATCGTCACCGATGAGGGAATAATTATCGTTTTTGTCTGAACCCAATCAAGCCGTAGAAAGCCAAAGCTGTAACATGTCGGAGGAGAGTGAAGGATTAGATGGTCGGTAGCTAGAGCAGCGATTACGAATCAACCGATCAATTGACTGGAGGATTGATGCGGAGGAGCTGTAAATTTGACGATGAAGTCTCGAGTTCCGCTCTGTCCAGATGCAGTATATTAGACATTGCCAAGACAGAAGAGTAAGCCGCTTCTTTACTTTCGATCCTTGAATATTTTGCATGTCGGTAAAACTTTCTTCCCATAGTTTTGAAGGTCGATTATTACATCTTGCCGCAATTACGCTCCAGATTGACCAGCTGAACGGACAGTCAAACAGAAGATGATCTCGAGATTCAGGCACCATGTTGCAGAGAAGACAGGACGGATCTACTTACAATCCCCAATTCAAGAGCCGGTCCTTAGTGGGACAGCGATTAAGAACAAACAACCAAGTTAGGAATTGGTGCTTTGGAACTCCACCAGCAAACCATACCGTTGAATTCCAGGGAACCAAAGGAGAGTGATTCTTTAATAAACGGTAAGTTTTTTCAGTGTCATACTTTTCCCATAACTTATCTTCCACTACCCATTCGTAATAGTCTTCATTGTCGGTGAGGGACAAGTTAGAGAGGTATATTTGTAGTATAACCTGATTGTCTGACCTTGCCGGAGGGATAACCCAATTTCCATAATTGTAAAGCTCTGCTAGAGTAGATGTAGCCGAAATCCCCATTCTAGAAGATATTCTTGGTTGTAGGAAATCTTGTAGATTACCGAAAGGAGACCAGTTGTCCGTCCAAAATCTAGTTGATCTTCCATTTTCTACCCTCAGTTTTATTCACTCATAAGCCACCATCCTGATCTTTAGCAGTTTATTTGCTAACCATGAGTACCTCTGCTTTGGTTTTGTTGACCAGAAATTACTCAAAGAGCCACGAAGCACCTCCTTCTTGTACCAAGCAACCCAAATCGATCCTGAATTACAGAAAAGCAGCCATAGTAGCTTCAAAGTGCACGCCTTATTCCAAACAAGTAAGTTTCTACAACCTAAACCTCCCTCCTCCTTTGACAAAGTGACTGTATCCCATGAAACCCTTGCTGAATGATGCCCCTCAGTCGAACCTCTCCAAAGATAAGCTCCACATAAAGAGTTGATTTGTTTGATGCAGGATTTAGGAAGGACAAAGGTTGCACACCAGAAGTTAGTTATACCGGAGATGATAGTGTTGATCAATAGCAAACGACCCGCAAAAGAGAGGGATTTTGCACTCCAGGTATTAATCTTGCCCTTTACATGTTGAAGAAGAGGGATGCAGTTGGATATCGAGAGTTTTTTGGTACACAAGGGCACTCCTAGATACCTAATAGGCAATACACCATAAGTAAGACCTGTAACCGAACTTATTTGATGAACTTCTTCTTGAGACAAACCCGAAGAGAAGAACGAAGTCTTCTGCACACTGACAGCCAAACCTGAGGCGCTTTCAAACTGGTGAAGCACTTGCATGATGTTTTGTACTGAGGTCAGTGAGCCATCTGTGAAGATTTACAAGTCGTCCGCAAAACACAAGTGAGTCAGCTTTGACGATTCACATTTAAAATGGTAAGCAAATTTCCCCTCTTCCGCTGCTTTATTTAGAAGAATAGACAAGCAATTCATAGCAATAACAAACAAGTATGGGGATAAGGGATCCCCCTGTCGTAGACCTCTTTTCCCTCTGAAATGCCCCTGAATTGTGCCATTATATCCTACTGTGAAGTTGGGGGTACAAATACAAGCCCTAAGCCATCTCAGGTAGATGCTAGGGACATTTAGGGACGCCAAACAGTTTAAGATGAAGTCCCAGCTTAGGGTGTCAAAAGCTTTTGCAATGTCTACCTTGATTGCGATTTGTTTTGGTCATTTCTCCCTATGGTAATCACTCACAATCTCATATGCAAGTATTGTATTCTCTACGAGAAGTCTACCTTGGATGAAAGCTGTCTGATTTGGCAATATAAACTCTCGTAGGAATGGTTTCAGCTTGAAAACTAACAGCTTTGAGATTGTTTTATATAGGATGGTGCAACAAGAAATTGGACGATAGTCAGCAATAGCTGAGGCTCCCAGGTGCTTGGGGACAAGGGAAAGAATGGTTGCATTAGTAGCTGAGGGCAGAAAAGCGGTACGGAAGAAGCAATGCACTGAATCAAGGACCCCTGGACCGAGAATATGCCAGGAAGCTTTAAAGAATCCAGAAGTGAGACCATCAGGCCCATGAGCTTTATTTGGATTAAGCTTTAGGAGAACCTTTACAATTTCTTCTGAGGTGGGTGGAACCAAGAGCAAAAGAACTTGAGCCGGGAAACACGAGAACGGAGACAGATTATGGAACCACGAAGGAGGGGAATAATGAGGAGGCAGAACATGAGGAGCTAGCAGATTCTTGAAGTGGTTAACCGCATGAGCACTCATTGCGACTGGATCAGAGAGAAGAGTACCTGAAGGGAGGAGAAAGGAACGTATCGAGTTGAACGCTTGCCTGACCACAAAAACACGGTAAAAGTAAGCCGCGTTCTGGTCTCCTTCTCTAAGCCAGTTTATTCTCGATTTTTGACGAAAAAATGTCTCTTCAATTGATCTCAAAAAATTCCATTTGATAAGCAGATCACGCTCCTGCTGGAATAGCAAAGAGGAAGGATTTTGAAGCGCTTGAACCTGCACATCCTTTAACAAACGGTTAGTAGCACTCACTCTCTCTTGAATATTTGAAAAGTTCTCTTTATTTAGTGTTCTTAGGGATCCCTTTAGCGACTTTAGTTTCCAACAAAGTTCTACCAAACTAGTAGCATAGCTTCCGGCTTGAATCCAAGACTCCTCAACCGTTTGAACAAACTGAGGGTGTTTGGTTAGGTAGTTGAAGAATTTAAACGGTTTGGTCCCGGATTGTGGTAGGGGAAAAGAGAGGTCTAGAAGGCAAGGGCAATGGTCTGAAAATTCCGGAGGGAGGAAGGTAGCTGCACTGTTAGGTAGATAGGATATCCACTCTTGGTTGACTAGTAACCGATCAAGTTTCTTTGCAATAGGGTTTAGTGGCTGACAGTTGCTCCAAGTGTTAAAAAGGCCTTGGTAACGCAGGTCAAATAACCCAAGTTGAAGCAAGGTGTCTCTGAATTAGACCATGTTAGGACAAAGACAATTGACTGATGGGAGAGAGTGCTCAGCTGGATGAAGAATCTGGTTGAAATCACCCCCAATTAGCCAAGGGGCATACTGCAGCGATAGCAATTGTTGGATATTCAGAAGCTCCACCCAAAGGTCTGATCTTTCATGATTCTGATTAGATGCATAAACTGCAGTGAAACAGAATTTTAGGTTGTTGTTGATCGATATTTCACAGGTGAGATATTGTCTTGATTGATGCACGACTTGGACTGCTGCAGGATGTTTCCAGATCACGATAATTCTACCATCTTCATCGGAGAAATGATTAGAGGTATAGTTCCACCCTTCACAAACTTGAGACATAATTTGGTTCAGATTTTGTTCCTTGATGTGAGTTTCCAAAATAGCGCCAAAAAGAAGCTGGTTTAGGTTAAGCCATTCAACAAAAGGGGCATGCTTGCCCGAGTCATTTAGACCTCAGACATTCCAAAAAAGGATTTTGTACACATTAGGAAAGGTTAGGAGCCACTCCTTGGATAAGGAGCTCCCCTGAAGGCGGAAGAGAAAGCATAACAGATGCATTAGGCGACAATTGAGTGAGCAAAGATGTAGGCACAATGGTTTTAGGGGGAGTGTTTAAGGCAGGATTTAGGGTGGAGGAATGGTGATCCAAAAAAGCTTGAGGAAGGGAAATAGAAGGAGAGTTAAAAGAAAGGGCTTGTTTAGTAGTAATATAGGATCCAAAAGATGGGGGTCGGGAGGCAGGAAGAGCAATAACAAAATTAGGGTCAGAGGCCAAATCTATAAAAATATGAGGCTGAGAGAGGGTATTTGAGGGCGATAAAGGAGGAGAGGAAGGGCAAATTATGGGGACAAAATAAGGAGGGGCTAAAGGTGATGCGTTAGCGACTGAGGTCTGAGGAGCAGTAGACAAGAAGAGAGGAATCTTCAGCTGGGTTGATAAAGAACTTTTTGTAAAGTGTTCTGCAGCCTGGGGAGCATAAGAAGTATCAACAAGATTTGATTCATGAACCACATCAGAGTAGGCCACATCAGAAGGCTTGTCTCCAGCATCAACAACATTTTCCTCTAAGGTAACTGTTTCCAGCGTTTTCTCAGAAGGAACATTTCCTTTCTCCAAGTCAGTAACTATCACAGCTGATCTAGCATCTTGGGGCATTGTAGCTGGGGGGTTAACACAATTTTTCTGAATGTGACCAATTTCATTGCAGTGGGAACAAGACGGTGGTATCCAAGGGTAATCAATATCAATATGGATTACTTCTCTATTTTGCCTGATGAGTTCACCACTAGAAGGGAGCTGCTTTGTGAGGTTTGCTTCTACTTTCACATGAGCCACATTCAAACTAGTTAAGTTTTTGGTGTAATCATTTGTTTCTTTAGGTTCCCCAACAAGACCAGCAGCAAGACTGAGACCTTCCTTTGTTCGCAGATCAAAAGGAACACCTCTAAGATGCGCCCAGAGGGGGATGGAGACTATTTCTGGCATAAATGTGGCTGCTGTAGCACCCCACTGAGTGACATGGAACATTGAGGTACCCACATACCATAGCCTTTTCTCTAGAATCTTTTGCCGTATAAAGCTATTCGGTACTCTAACAAGCATTGATCTTTTTAGAGGGTGAAGGTGAATTTCTAACTTGATGCCTTTTCCCCACATATAGTTTAACACATTCTGGATTGGACCATAGTCAGGCATCTTACCTAAGAATGAGCCAACAATGTATTCACGGTGGAGTTCATCACCCCTTTGAAAGACTTCATCAGGGAAAAGAACCTGAGGCTTTCCTTCTGAGGATAGGGTAGTTTCAGCCATGCGATTTAGTGATCTATCAACTGAACGACTAGTTTTCTTTAGGTGGCGGAGGTGGTGGGGTCAACAGTAGCAGGATTTGGAGCGGGCAAAGGCTGGGAGGGATGAGGATGGGATGCACTTGCCGAAACACTTTTAGTTTTTGAACCGCTCACATTTTTCTTGACGAGAGGAGGGGCAAATCGTGAGGTAGGGAGTTTCCGCAGGGCAGGGTTTGTGAGCAGAGGTGAAGTACCCTTTGACGGACGAATAGTGAATTTCTGAACAATAGATTTTTCAGATTCAGTTTTTTCTGAGTTCTGATTTCCAGATCCAGAAGTAGAGGAAGCAGAATCCTCAGCTTGAGTCATCACAACATCAGTAGTGGGAGCAGAGCCAAGAAGGCTAATAGCAGGGGGACCAGAAGCATTGACCACTGATGCAGTCTCCACAGGTAAAGAAGTTTGCATTTGGGACAACGAGGCTGGTAGGGATGGAGAAGAGGGAGGGGAGGGAAGAGGAGGAAAATGAAGCAAGGAAGGCGGGTCTGGAGGGTCAGGAGGGAAGGGAGGAGGCCGGTTGAGGGAGCCACCGGAGGTGGCCAGCAGTGGATTCAAAGCGAAAGCTCGACTAGGAGGAGAGAACCAGGAGTTCTCGGGAAGCGGGTCCATTTTTTATATAGAAGTACTTTCTAATATATAATACTATTTTCACTCGCCTTACTGACTTTGGTGGTTGGGTGTCGGTTTCAGCAATGACACCGCTCTTGCGCGAACAAAGATGTTCACTCGCCTTACTGACTATGCAAATAATACATTGGGGCGGTGAAATTATAAACAATAATATTTCCGGCTGGCATATGACTATCCATATTAGATTTGGGTATCTTTAGGAAATGCCAAAGCCGCTTACATGCATGACCTATAAATTATAGTTACGCAATTTTCAGCCGGTTTACGTTCTCGTAGTATGAACGACGAACGCCACCTACTACAACATCAAGAAGTTCAGCAACATGAGCTTTTCATACAGGGACCTGCGCATGCGAGAACGGTTCACCTAGACTCGATGATTTTTTTTTTTTTCCTTTTTTTCTGTTTTTTAGTTTTTTTTTTCTTTATTTTTATGTTGTATGTTGGGTTGACAAAGTTTTGTTTGTTACTTACTTGCTAATGATCTTTGAATTGGATTGGTTTTCCAACAAAAATGTGAGTTAACCCGATTATGTATCTTAAATTATTATATTCTTTTCTATTAAATGCAATGAACACGTTAATTGAACAACTATATATTTGAGTCTTTCGTTGTCAAAATTCGTGAATTAAAAAAATTATATATTACATACAGTATCATTGCGATTATGTAATTCTTTAATTATATAAATTTACATATTTCCTTTCGTTTCTTCTAGCGATTTAAATGTTGTAATCAGAAACAATGTCCCATTTGGGGAAGAGGAAGAAGAATAAAGAAAAGTTATAAAAGAAAAAAATTCGTCTTGTAATTTCTTTGAAATAATTTTCGGCCTAATTAAATGAAATCTAGCTTACAATATATATTATATAGTAAATACAATTATCCCATCGATTTTGATGTGAGGAAAACAAAAAAAACGAAACATGCACATGCAAGGAGTAGTAATAATTCATTAACAACAAATCTTATATTATTTGATTTGTTAGCTAGTAACGTAGGTTAGTAATAAGCGCCAAAGTATTACTAGTCGTCCTTGCAAGCTCATCAACAACCTTGGTTACCTTCTTCTTCGTTTCTTTATTCACTTTCACATCCTCGAACCCGTCCGTACAAGTCCCTTCATCGGTCAACGCCGAGCTCACCCAAGTCCTCACGTTTGACATGTGCTCAGCCACCGAATCACCATCTCGTAAAGACTTCATCTCTGTGATGGCTTGCTTGAGCTCAACGATTGTGTCTTTCATCTCCTCGAGGCAGTCCTTGAGGATAAGCGTCTCCGGTAACATTCTATTCTTTCGTCCCGCCGCGGATTTCTGAGACTTTTTGAGAAGCTTAGAGACGGTGGAAACCGCTTCCTTTGCGGATTTTACGTTGACGCTAAGCGCGGTGGTGCATAGCTTGATCGGGTCGGATTTGATGGCCGAGGAGTAGGAGGATAAGGACTTGTAGCATTTGTCGGGGTATGTTGTTGAATTGCATGCCGTTTGCACGAACGTTTTGTGGTTTTGGGAGTAGGGTGGTGGAGTGGCTGCTGTTTTCAGGATGTTTGTTGATGCAAGGAAAACAAAGACGAGCGTTAGAGAGTAGGAGAATTTCGGCATCTTAAACTTTTTGTATTTTCTTTTAGGGTATGAACAAATTTATATGGACAAGTTGTGAACTATGTTGTATGCTGTATGTTGTGTGTATTATATATATATACAACACAAATGCACATTTGGTTTTCTATTAAATGAAGGAACTTAATGATCTCTTCTTTTTTTTTAACGTAGGAATATGGTTAATTATAATGTTGTGTGTATCATTTATATATATGGTTTCTTTATATAACAACAAATTCATATAATGTATTATGTATGCCTATATTTTCCTAATACTCAAGAAATCGTATAATATATCATGGTCAACTCTCAACTATTTGAATTAGATATTCACAATACGTGTCGAATGGTACGTTTTTTTATTTTTTTTAAAGAGTAAAGATCATTTCGTTGTGATTATGTTTTACTTCATTTGCTATGGTTAATTAGTGTGTACTCAACTGAGCCACTAATATAACTCCTAATTGTTATCATGTACGTATTTAATGACAGTATTTAACTAGGGAGTACCGATCTCATTAACTCCTCACATTTTCATCTAATTGTTAGTTAAGTTAATATATATGCGAATGTACTAAAATGGTTATTTTCTCTTTTTTTTTGCAACATTTTTCAATTTTGCTATAAACTACTGTATTTTCATTTATACTTTAACAGTAACTACATGGTATCTTCAGCATCAATCGTGATTGTTGTATTTGTTCGAAAGGAGATGATAATTTTCGAAATAATGTATAGTGTGAAAAGAGAAAATAATTATGTAAATGAAACAAAAACATTATTACAAGTTTATTCCGGCATTTAAGCCTAAGGAAATGTGAGGTACGTGGCACGTGATGTGATGAACATGGATTAGATCTCCTCTTTCGGAGGAATAACTCGCTCCCCTAATTATTCAAAAGACTTGATTATTTGCAAATTAATTGGCCTGTCATGCATTGGCGTTTTACATATAATTATTATTTGAACCTATAATCAGCCATGACAAATTTAATTGGGACTCTGAATTTCAAGATCGATGTTTCTCATTTGACCAAAAAACCCGTACTATATGGAACACAAATACTGGATAATATATATATATATATATATATATATATATATATATATATGTTTTTTGTTCTAATTTTTTTGGAAATTTAATTAATTTGAGATAAGATGAAACTTAGAGTAATACAGTATGTGAGGAATATATACAGTCTACTTATACCTAATTCTTTTGAACTGTTTTGTATAACGCGGAAACAAATGTTTTATCTATTATTTTAGTTATGCTGAAAGGAAAAAAAAAGAGAGTAAAAGAGTCCAAATAGTAACTCCTATGAGTGCTATCTATGTTTGGCGGGTGACGCGGGTCCATTGAATCTGAATAGAGTGTTTATAGATGTTAACTACGAATGCATCATATTTATTTACTTGCTAACAAAAAAACTATCTACTTAACTTCTATTATCGAGACTCATATTATCATTGATAACGTATTAAGGATGCGTCCATTACGTCAAGACTAAGCTTTGCTTGACATTTCAATATTTTATACTATTGTAGTGAGTTACACAATTAGAAAGAAATACTGTAATAGAGTCTTCTCAAACTATCTGTGTTGACATTATTTCCTAAATGAAATAGAGATCGCCTAATACTAACAAAAACTGAAAAAATACACGCAGAAAAAACCCCATAAGATACAAACAATGCTACTATAAATTTACAAGATTTGAGTTCTATCACGTAGTAACAAGGTGAATTCAGCCTTAGCTTACTGTGTATGATACAATTAGCTATTTAGCTTACATGTGATTAGTACGGCTTCCGATCCACATAGGAAACCTAATTATCATAGAATCAGATAATACTTATATTTGAAGAATATTGAAAAAAAAACATTAACATGGGCAACTTGGTGTTCTTGGCTGGAAAACAACATGCCCATGAGTCTCATACAATATTCGCCCATTCTTCTTAATTATAATTAACATTGTCGTCATCTAAAGATTAATTAATATTGCTTCCCACAGGTACCGCGGCCGACGAGTTAAATCATTTTCCTGATGTGAATTGAATTGTTATTTTGTTAAGCATGAGAACGTAAAAGTTGGATAAACGCATCTTTAGTTAAAGAGAACGTTGTGGTCAAGAAACTAACAAAGGGATAAGATTCATCATAAAATATGTTTATTTATTTTATTTTGCTTACGACCTTTTGCAAGACAGATACAAATTTCCGATGCAAATCTTATTGCGTTTGACTTTTGCAATTACGATTCACACAGCTTATTTAATTACCACACTAAAAAAATACTTCCTCCGTTTTATAATAAGTGTCATTTGGAGAAAATAAATGTGCAATGTAACTGGATGTATCTAGATGTGTTTTGGATTTAATACATCCATATACATTGCAGATACATTTACTCCAAATGACACTTATTATGAAACAGAGGGAGTATAAAATATAGTGTCATTTAAAATTTTAAAAACTGGTTTGTTGATATATAAATTTCGCGCAGGTGTTCTCCTTGGTGAGGTTCTTCTGCGCTGTTTATTGTTGAACCAAAATATCACTTACAAAAATAAGCAATAAACAGCTGTGAGTTTAAGAGAACAAGTCTTTATTAACGCTTCGAAAGCTCAAGGTGTTACAAGAAATTGATTGGCAAGAGAGTCTTGCCGAGCTGATTTAGGATAATTAGGTGTAGAAAACTTGTAATTGCTAGGTTTTGTTCTTGAGTTTTTTTAGCGAATTGTCGTTGTCCTCGAACTTATGAGGAATTCTTTATTTATAAGATTGAGAAGTCGGCTATTTCGATTTCCTTTCCCTTTTCTCTTTTTGGAAATCTTCATGTTCGTCTTGATCATTTTTCTTATTTCTTTAAGATTGCATTTTCTTGAGTGTTTTCCTTTTTCTTTAGGCAGTTTAATCTCGGCGGACTTTGTCTTGATGGGCTATCATTAATAATAGGGAGAAATTTTTATGGAATGTGCTCATTCTCCCTCTAATATTTATGTGCTCGGGTTTTGTTGGAGTCGTGCCTTCATTATGTTCGGTGTTTTTGCTGGTTTGAGTGCGGGCGTGTTCTTTCTTCGGGCCTCCGGTTTTTGGAGGTCGTCGGTTAGTCTGTTTCTTTCCGTGGCTTTTTGTTCTTCGGCTCTTCCTCGACTTTCTCAGGTTCTTTGGAAGTTGACGATGTCCTTCCTTGGTTCCGAGCCTCAGGTTTAGTAATTAGGTTCCACTTGCTTTTAATCTTATAAACCATTTATGCTTTGTTTTTTATGTGGCTTCCTTTGTAAAAGTCCAAATTTCTCAGAGTGTGGGGCTATATTTTCGGGGATATTTACATGTTCTGCCGGCTTTGTAACCCTTTTTGGGTGTTTAAATTCTTGTAAAATTTTACAAGTTTTCATTTATAAAATTCAGATGACAAAAAAAAAAATATCGCGCTATGCAGAAACCTACTTAACTAGAGGGTAAAAACCCGTAGAAGAGCCCAAACCAAAGTCATTTGAAAGAGCTAAGCCGGAAAGTCATTTAAACAGAGAGCCAAAGTGCGGATAGAAATCAACAGATCAAGAGACAATCAAGGAAAAATTAATGCAATCAATAACAAATTAAACCGAAATAATAAGTACAAGAAACGTAAGCTCATGGTATAAATCAGAGGAGAAGTAACATGAAAATAACAATTCCAACTCACATAAACTACTCTATACACACTTGTTCCAAACTCAAATATTTTTACTCTTTACCCTTATTGATTTATTTTAAGCTGAAATTTTTGTACTCATTTCTTGTTCTATTTCACTTCGGGTTGAATAAACTTCAACCGTATTCTCCTCTCAGACTCCTATACAAATCAACACTTCCCTTTTCTAATTTTCGTTTTTTTGTCTTTAAACTAAACTATAAACCTTTGATTGTCGATATTTTAGCATCAACCAAAAAAAAAAAAAACAATCGAAATCATATATAATCAAACCCTGTAAAACCTCAAAATTTATATTAAACCATAATCAACCGTTTACTTCGGCAAACGAAAGTCATTTAACAGTATTTCTGATGCAGTGGTATCTTGACCTCTTTGGCGGCAAACCAAACAGCTACTCGTTTGGTTTTGTGTGTTTATCGGTTTAAAGAGTTCTTGGTTATATTTGGATGTAATTTATGTTTTAGATGGAATTCTTTAGTGTGTTTATTCTCTTATCTTATCCTGCATCGACTGTGACCTATGATTAGAAGCTAGTTATCAATAAACGAGATGGAATTTATGTTTCTTTTGTTTCAAATTTTTGCAACTCTTGAATATCATCAATAAATGAGATTCATCTCCTTCTTTGAGTTGAGACTCCTTTGAATTCAACTAACTAGAAGCAAGTTTGATTTGGTTTCCTTTGGTTATGTTGGTTCAGTTGAGTTATCGGTTCTTACGCTGCGCCAATTTTTCATATTTGACTTTGGTTACTTATCCTCAAGTGAATTGTATTTTCGATGTTAAATAGACTTTTTGAATGGTGCATAGATCTATCAATAATGTGGTTGAATGATTAATTAAAAAGTTTAAGTGAACAACGATATATAACTATTCATTAGGTGGAAAACACTAAACGGTTCAAAACTTGAAATTCCTTCATGTAGGAGAATCACACATGACAGTACCAAATTCCTCTGTTTCTCTATGCTGTTTTCGTAGGCGGTGACATATTACTGACAAGAGAACCCGTAACGATGATCGCTAATATCTGCACCACCGCTCCTGCGTTCGACAACAACCCGAAAGATCTAATTATAACACTCGAATGTGTGACTCAAAAGGAAAAGTAAGTGTAGACAATAAGAGAAACCAAGGAAGATGTTCCAGAAGTTTTACCTAATTGAGCACAAATGAACCCTACGAGCTCAAGCTTCGCTGTTGTTCCCGAGCTATTCCGTTCCTACAATATTCATTGATAGCATCAAAGCGAAGCTCAATTTCATAATAATAACATTACTACCACAATCACACGTTGTTCAAAACTAGGAAAGTATAACACTTTTCTTCTTTGGACCATTACCTGATTCTCTAAATGTATTTCTAACTAAAGATAAGCTTAACTAACAGCTAAAAAAGGACTAAAGTATGTTTGAGTTATGCAACTTACCTCCATTGTTAATCTGCTCCTAACAGCACAAAACACAGAAAGAACCATGACAACGGTTGATACAGCCGTGTAGAGACTCAAAAGGTTTGCTTTGCTGCGTCTGCAACCTATTAACAAAAAAAAAATAAAGAAACCCAAACCAAAGGATGTTATTGATCGGCAGAAGAGAAGAAAGGTTAACCTAATTCTCCTATCAATGAAGACACTAAGCCAATAGCAGCAGATGCAATTGCGAGTGTGTTCCTCTCATCCTTCTTAGTTGTTGTCAGAAATGCACAAGACAGTCCAATCAAATATAGCGCAGCCTGAAAACAAGAACCTGAAAGATTTGAGCTTAAAGAGATACATTTCTCAGATGAGCAAAACTTCTCAACTAAATGCTACACAACTTCAACAACACTACAATCTCAATGACATTAAAGTTGAAAATGAGAACGAAATGCTACACAACTTCAACAACACTACAATCTCAATGACAACTACAATCTCAATGACATTAAAGTTGAAGATGAGAACGAAATGCGAGCTATTTGAAGAGATTAGCTAAAGAATTTGTTAATTTTGAGACAAAGCTAGTTGAGAATTCTGTGGATAAATTGTCAGAGATTGAGCTCAATGCAATTTCTTAAACTCCTTCAATTGTGAGAACCTGATCACGAAAACCACTTCTGAAACTTTTAAGAGTAATGTACCAAACCTAAATTGATAATTCAGTAGTAAATCGAGTTCGGGATCAATCAAAGAGATTTCAATTTCTCACATATAGGAAAACGAAAGGGTACCTGAACTAAGATCAAAGGACGGAGACGAGATTTCCCTTTAGTGACCTTCGTGTACCCTAAGAAACCCGAAAATTAAAACCAACGCGCATGGATCAAGAAGAAGAAAATCGAGAAAAAGGAATCGGAGACGGAGGAGACTTGATTTTGTAAACTCACGAGAGTCAACGACCATTCGGTATGAGAAATCGGATCCATCGGTACCACTGGGTCTACCCGCCGTCGGCTTCCTCTGTTGCATCTTCTCCGATGGAAATTGGCACTGTTTCGGTTAGCCGGCGTCGAGTGATCGGCTGCGTTTGGCGTCGATCGGGGAATAGGGTAACGACGTCGACGAAGCTGATTTGGATACGATTGAGCATTCCGAAACCGAGCTGAACCGAAATTTAAAGATATCGGTTAGAGTTGTACTAGATAGACCATCACTATTAGACTGCATCCAACCAAAAACAAGTGGACTTCTAATTAAACATGTAGAAATCTAAAATTACCATATGTAATCGTCTCAGGGCCGGCGATAAGACAGTCAAGCAAATGGTCAAGGCCGCAATATTTTAGGGGAATTTTTTAAAAATATTTTCCTTATAAGAATTCTTTATCGATGTGTTTATATATAAATAATTTTTTAAACTTTTTATATAATAATAATGTTTATAGGATATTTGTTGGCAATTTATGGATATTTTATTAACAAACATACAGTAAAACCTCTATAAATTAATAATGTTGGGACTTTAAGATTTTATTATCTTATAGAGTTATTAATTTATCGATAAATTAATATAGAGATATTTTCGGTTTAAACTTTTAACGTTCATCAAAAAACAATACAAAAATATGTTTGAAATTATAAAATTCATTTAGAAAATATCATATCAATGAATTTAAAGATAAATCAACAATGTTTATAAATTAAAAACAATAATTTAATCATATTTTACTATATTACCTTAGTTATATATGTAGATATATATGTTTAGATGTATAATTATTAATTTAGCTTATTATTGGGACCATATATTTACATAAGAGTTTCAAAAAAATTATTATCTTATTATCTTATCGAATTTTGCTAATTTTTACACTGGTCCGACTCGGGACCAGCAAAATTTATTAATTTATAGTGATTATTAATTTATCGAGTATTAATTTATAGAGGTTCTACTGTACTATTTAAGTTTAGTGTTATTTTTATTGATAAATTTTTGTTATAAGAAAAAACTAAAACTTTTAATCAGTTAACAAATGTGTAGCCGACGATATAGAGGCATTTTTCAATGATATCATTTTTATTGTTTTTTTATTTTCTTACAGACCGTTTATGAATTAAAATTGTTTGTTTATAATTGGATTGTTTTATAAGATTTTAACTACTCTTTATGATATTAATGTATATTTTTAGATTTGTATAGGGCATCGGAAATCGTTAGGACCGGCACTAAATCGTCTATACTATTCATTTTTAAACAAGTTTACTGTTTTCTCTTTGCTTCTTAATCGACATTTTAGAACTATGTAATGCCAATTTAGTTTTTTTAATTAATTTGACGATGAATTTTGCTATTAAAAATAACACTTAGCTTTATTATACTTTCATTATTTTACTATCGAATCGAGAAAGATTGACTGGTTTTTAAAACTAAAAAAAAAGATTGATCGGGTTTTTTCATTTCCTACTCTTTTACACTTACAAAGTTTATCTGTAATATCCCGGTTTTAGAAATATAAAAGTATATGTGAAGAAACTTAAAATAATTGATTTGACTAACTATGTCACCAAAGTGCACTTATCTTTTCGGTCACTGGTCCTGGAAGAACTACAAAGTTAAGCGTACTTGAGCTGCAGTAGCACTAGAATGGGTGACCTACCAGGAAGTGATTCTCGATATAGTATGAGTAAGAACAAAATACGGGGAAATATCGCGTAGTGATTGCAGAGTCAATATTTCATGACTTTCGAAACTCCCAGCTAATGCACCGGCCGTCAGATATGAGTAAGGCCCACATGCCCGAAAGAGGACGTAGGTGCTCACTGATAGGGACGGTCGGGGCGTTACATTATCTTTATATGTAACTATTTGACTTATGAAAATAATATAATGTTAATTATTCCTATAAACAATATTATAATTTCATATTATATGCGTTTTTCGAAATGATTTATCAATATTTTATTTTTTATATCGAAAAATTAATAGGTAGCAATAACTTTTATATATATATATATTTCTGACGAGATTAGAAGACACAAACAACATAATATTTCTCAACACTTTATGCAAAATTATTGAGCAATATGAAAAATGTTACATGCTTAGCAATACCGATACGTATGCTGAGCTCTTTATTCGTCGGTTTCTACGGAATCTCACTCACATCATGCCATAGTCTTCACAAGTATGTATATGAAAGAGAGTTTGAAAATCAAAGAACACATCCACAATTTTATACATTACAACAACAACGACAAAAAGATGCAAAAAACAAAACGCTATAGGAAAATTAGTGATGAACTTAAAGGAAGATTTTTGAAAGCTATTTGGCTATGCTAATTAGTGATTGATTGTTTAGAGTTAAGAGGTTAAAAACATACATACATATCATAAACTAAAGGGAAAGATCATACAAGTTTTCGTACATAAAAGATAAAAGATACTGTGTATGGAGATCTCTGGAATTTATTATGAATCTTATATATATTGTGAAGAAAAATAGAAAAATAGCAATAAAGTGATTGAAATCATATGGAGATCTCTGGAATTTTGTTTTCCAGTTAAAAGTATCGTTAACTAAAATAATACAATTATTTTTCAAGAGTAATTTTTTTTTTTGAACATTATTTCAAGAGTATCTTTCTAACAATTATATAGACAACCACAATTAGCACGTCCGGGAACTTTAGGATCGCCAACACCAATCGACCACGTCACTGTTGGATAAGCTTAAAGGAAATCTTCTTGTTGTTAGTAAAAGGAAAGAGTTAGTTTCCTAATTCCAATAGGAGTAGAAATAGAAATAGCAAAGCTGTGTTATCTCTATAAATATCTTGATTGAGTTGTGATCAAAGGTATGAGTTTTGGAGTTTAGTTTTGAGAGATTTTCTAAACTTAATAAAGAGAGTTATTCTTTAATCAAAACTTGTCATTCTATATTTCGTATCAGAGCGTTAGGTTTAAGGATCGATCAAGAGGACTCGACCTCGGACCCTCTCAGCAAGTCGCAAGAACCGCAAGATAGCGGAGATTGTGCAAACACGTCCAAAGGAGTTGGACAGAGCAATTCCAATTCAATGCCACATGCTCACAGCTACAAACTATACGGTTCGGGCCATGAGGATGCGAGTATTGTTACAGATTCATAAGGTTTGGGAAGCTAATGAACCCGGAATTGATGACGCCAACAAGAACGACGTCGCAATAGCGATGCTCTTTCAATCCATTCCGGAGACCCTTATTTTACAAGTCGGAGATCAAAGCTCACCAAAAGATATTTGGAAAGCGATCAAGACTCGAAACCTGGGAGATGATCGTGTCAAGGAGGCATGTCTACAAACCCTAATGGCCGAATTCGAGAGGATGAAGATGACGGACCAAGATACAATTGATAACTTTGCGGGCAAGTTATCCGAGATAGCAACGAAGGAAACAACTCTTGGAGAAACCATTGACGTTCCGAAACTCATCAAGAAGTTTCTCAAACGAAAGAGAAGACGGATATATCAAATATAATTTGTTTCCGCTGCGATAAACCCGGTCACTATGCTTCCTCATGCCTTGAAAGAATACAAAAGATGCAAGAAGTAAATAAAGTGGAGACGGAAGTAGCCGATCAAACCCTTTATATGCATGAGATTGTATTCTTGAATGAAGATAAACTCATACCAAAGAACTACAAAGGTGAAGATGGAATGTGGTATCTTGATAATGGTGCTAGTAATAACATGACAGGGAACAAGACTTACTTCTCCGAGCTCAACGAGAACATCAAAGTCAAGGTGAAGTTTGGAGATGGTTCATGTGTAGAAATAGAAGGGAAGAGGTCAATTCTATTTCAAAGTAAAACGGATGAACAAACTCTTGTCTCGGATATCTACTACATTCCGGATCTCAAGAGCAACATACTAAGCTTAGGACAAGTTACAGAGGTCGGATATGATGTACGAATGAAGCAAGACTACCTAACAGTCCATGATCCAAGCAAAAGACTGTTGGTGAAAGTTAAGAGGTAACCAAATCGTCTTTACAAGATAAACTTGAAGATTGGGAAACCGATCTGCTTGCATACAAGAATATAAGACGATACTTGGAAGTGGCATGCTAGGTTGGGACATGTCAGCTTCAAGACGGTCAAAGCAATGTTCCAGAAAAGAATGGTTCACAGATTAGAAGATGTGAGAGAAGAGAAAGAGCTACGTGAGTCGTGTTTGGTAGGGAAACAAACTCGTCAAGTTTTCCCGAAGACGACTATGTTTCGAGCAACCAAGCCACTAGAGCTCCTTCACGCTGATTTATGCGGTCCAATAACACCATCTACCTTAGCTCATAACAAATACATATTTGTTATCATCGACGATTTCTCAAGATACATGTGGTCAATTGATTTGCTCTCAAATTTACCCTAGAGCTACTCTCTAAAATTAAGAGATCAGTGTAATATTTAGGGATCAAATCCACAGAAAAAGGATAGTCACACAGCAAACTTATAAGTTCGAATTATGCTAAGAATAAAGATTAAAAATAAAAGACAGCAAGTAAAAGCGATGTAAATTAAAGAGACGAAACGCTAGGTTCAGGAAAATTCTCAGGTGATCTAAATTGCAGGTCTAGACAGAATGTTAGGAATTATGAAGCACTTGTTCTTGAACTTGAAACACTAATGTAAAATCAACCAACTCTCGCTGCGAAAATTATCTATGTCTAAACCCTAGAATTCTAAATCTCTTTGCAAATTCAAACAATTCAGACAAGCATTAATATCAAGTTCAATTGTTCACAAAATCCTAAACCAAATCTATTTGCGAATATGTATTTTGATCATCTAACATTAGTTCATGCAATTAATAATACTCTCGCATCTATTAATCAACATAAGATCAGATTCTAGGTCGCAAAGCTAGAATAAACATTAATCACAAATCGAGATGAAGAACTCTAATGATTTTATCATAACAATTTAATTCGACCTAACAGTTCATCAATCACCTTTGAAAAACCCTAAACCTAACTAGCAAACTACTCAGACATGATCAATGAATCAGAAATCATAATTTGAATAGAAAGCATAAAAGTAATCAATACAAGAAATAAAAGAGTTCCATTTCTGCTTTAAAGGAGTCAAATTCTTCTCTCCAAAAACTCTCTACAAATCTCTCTCTAAAATAATGTGTGTGTTATGCCTAAACAATGGTTGAAAAGCTCTATTTATAGGCCTAGGTTCGAATCCTCAATTCCTTGGAAGATTAGGAAAAGTCTTGGAGATTTCCTTTTCTTCAAAAACTGGATCGATTCTCATTCTCCCGAGAGTTCACAATTACCTTCACGCTTCTGGAAATTGGAAATCCTGGTGTCGATCGACACTCATCGTGTTTCTTAAAATCGACTTCAACAATTCGTGACTTCATTCCATTAAGCTCCAAAATGTATCCAAATCTCCAATTGTACCTGAACCTGCAAAGACTCTAATAGGACTCTAAAAAGACCAAAAGACTCTATAAATAAGACTTATATCATGGTCAAAAACCGGTAAAAACCATGATATATCATCAATCTTGTTAAAAGAGAAAAGTGAAGCATTCTCTAGCTTCAATGTGTTTAAGAGAGTTGTAGAGAAGGATCTCGGGAAGGAGATCATAACTCTAAGAACTGATAGAGGTGGAGAATTCACGTCAAAGGATTTTTATGACTTTTGTGATACAAGTGGTACCAAAAGACATCTAACGGCGCCCTACACACCACAACAAAACGGTGTGGTAGAAAGANTGTTCTTGAACTTGAAACACTAATGTAAAATCAACCAACTCTCGCTGCGAATATTATCTATGTCTAAACCCTAGAATTCTAAATCTCTTTGCAAATTCAAACAATTCAGACAAGCATTAATATCAGGTTCAATTGTTCACAAAATCCTAAACCAAATCTTTTTGCGAATATGTATTTTGATCATCTAACATTAGTTCATGCAATTAATAATACTCTCGCATCTATTAATCAACCTATGATCAGATTCTAGGTCGCAAAGCTAGAATAAACATTAATCACAAATCGAGATGAAGAACTCTAATGATTTTATCATAACAATTTAATTCGACCTAACAGTTCATCAATCACCTTTGAAAAACCCTAAACCTAACTAGCAAACTACTCAGACATGATCAATGAAACAGAAATCATAATCGTCAATGATCATGATGAAATCGAGAATGATGAAATCAGTGAAACCGAGAATGATGAAATCAGTGATCATGATGAGGATTACATGGAAGAAGATGAAGACGCTCACCATCAACAAGATGAGCAACCTCTTAGAAAATCAAATCGTCAAGTTAATCAACCAAGTTATCTTGATGATTATGTCCTTCAAGCAGCTGTGGAATGTGAGAAGCTTCTACTTGCAATGAATGATGAACCAAGCTGCTTTGGAGAAGCAAAGGGATCATCAAAGTGGAGGTTAGCATGCAAAGAAGAGATTGATTCAATCAACAAGAACAAGACATGGTCTTAGATGGATAAACCGAGTGGGGTAAAAGTTATTGGCCTCAAGTGGATTTTCAAAATCAAGAAGAATGCGGATGGTACTATAAAAAAATACAAGGAGCGACTTGTAGCTAAGAGATATGTACAAGAATCCGGCATAGACTTTGATGAAGTGTTCGCACCAGTTGCTTGTATTGAAACCATACGATTGTTGATCGTATTAGCAGCTTCACACGGGTGGGAGATTCATCACTTGGATGTTAAAACAGCTTTATTACATGGAGAGCTTAAGGAAGACGTGTATGTGAATCAACCCGAAGGCTTTGAAGCAAAAGGAGAAGAACACAAGGTATATAAGCTTTCGAAAGCCTTGTACGGTCTGAGAGAAGCTCCACGAGCTTGGAACACAAAATTCGATCAAATCTTGAAAGAATGAAGTTCAAGAAATGCATGAAAGAAACTTCTGTGTACCGAAAAGAAGAAGAAGGGTCTTTATTCATAGTCGCGGTGTATGTAGACGACTTGTTTGTGACCGGAAACGATCTCAAAGTGATTGAAGAATTCAAGAAGGGAATGTCGTCTAAGTTTGAGATGTCGGACCTCGGGAGACTCACTTACTATCTTGGCATTGAAGTACATCAAGGAGAAGATGGAATTGAAATTAAACAGGAGGGATATGCTAATAAAATCTTACAAGAAGCAGGCTTGGAAAGTTGCAATCCTACATTAATACCCATGGTATTCAGACTACAAGTGTCAAAGGCTCAAGAAGAAGCAGAGATCGCTCCTACAAGCTATCAAAGGAACGTCGGCTGCTTAAGGTACCTTTTACACACACGTCCGGACTTAGCGTTTTCTGTGGGTGTTGCTAGTAGGTATATGCAAAGTCCTCGAAAGTCTCATGGTGAGATAATGAAGCAAATACTCCGATATCTTAAGGGACTTACATCGTTAGGACTAAAGTTTAGTCGTGATGGTTCAAAGAAGATCATTGGATATAGTGATAGTGGTCACAATATCGACCAAGAAGATGGAAGAAGTACTACGGGTCATGTATTCTACTTCGGATCTTCACCAATTACTTGGTGTTTACAAAAACAGAACACGGTTGCACTATCTTCTTGCAATGCCAAGTTTATGGCAGCAACGAAAGCATCAAGACAAGCTATCTGGCTTCAAGACCTTTTGAGCGAGATTACAGGATGGAAGACGAGACAAGTTCACATCAAGATCGACAACAAATCAGCAATAGCACTCACCAAGAATCCCGTTTTTCATGGTAAGAGTAAGCACATTCATAAGCGCTACCATTTCATTCGAGACTGCATTGAGAGGGAGCTAGTTGATGTGGAGCATGTACCCAGAACCGAGCAGAAAGCAGACATACTCACGAAGGCGTTGGCGCGGATCAAGTTTGCTGAGATGAGAAGCTTGATAGGAGTTAAAGACATGAAGATTGACTTGAAGCTTAAGAGGGAGAATGTTGGATAAGCTTAAAGGAAATCTTCTTGTTGTTAGGAAAAGGAAAGAGTTAGTTTCCTAATTCTAATAGGAATAGAAATAGAAATAGCAAAGTTGTGTTATCTCTATAAATACCTTGATTGAGTTGTGATCAAAGGTATGAGTTTTGGAGTTTAGTTTTGAGAGATTTTCTAAACTTAATAAAGAGAGTTATTCTTTAATCAAAGCTTGTCATTCTATAGTCACATGGAGTTCTTAGATCAAAGGTTTTCTTACACAACTTTCCCTCAGTTCTTTCAAACATTAAACAAGCTACAAAGGTAAGACATTTTTTTTTTGATAACTCAAGTATTCCGGGCCTTTGACCCAGACAGTCCTGGGATGAGGTGGCTCGTTGGGTACCCTCCATCATGTGAAACATCTAGGCCTAGGCCCAGAAGCCAACTGGCCCAGTAGGTGTGCGTAAAGTTTCCAAGGATAGTATCGAACCCGGGAGGCGACCAATTACGGAGTTTCGGCCCCCAAGCTGCCTACCCCAGACCACAGCCACTGGGTTAAAATTTATTTAGTAAAAAAGTAAGACATTTTTACAAACAGAAGTTATAGATGTTTCATTAAAACAAATTGTATATATACTATTTTAAGATGTTTGAAAGCCGAAATCATGATGATGAACTTTCTTAGGTATCTCTACGTTTTTTTATTTTGCACCAGCTCGAATACTACTCATCTCCCAGAGGACGAACCCAAGATACCAAGTAAAACCACCTCGAACCCGAGATACAAAGTTCAACCACATCGAAGAACACCCCTTCCATTTGCATTCCGCAAAATGCTTCTGAACAATGATATAAATTATACTTTAATGACATCCGTTGTTAATAACTTAACAATTATATCTAACTTTAAGAAATATTAAATTTTTATTTGTCGAAAATAATTTTGGTGACGAAACATCAATACTATAATCATATAAAATATTTTTCAATTACTAATATAAAAATTAAAATTTTTTGACTACATTCTTTTTTATTTTATTTTTAAAAATATGTTTTTTTAGTTTGACCATTTCTCAACAATATAAAAACTTCATAGGAGTTAATTCACATATTTTGGAATATATAATTTTTTATTCGTTTAATTTCAAATGAAATAAGTATGTCTTATGAATCTATGATATTTAACACTTAATATAATGAATAACCATATATAGGGAAAATAAGTTAGTTCTAAAAATCCTATATTTAGTTTTTGTTGTTGTTGTTGTCAACAGCCAAAAAACCCCTATATTTAGTTAGGCAAAATTAAGTATTAATTAAAATCTCACTTTATTTTTATAATTATTGATAATAACTATTTTTGGTTAGTAAGACCATCTCCAATGGTTACCTCTATTTTTTACTCTAAAAATAGAATTCTCTAAAAATAGAGATTATGTTTGCTCCAATGGTTACCTCTATATTCTACTCTAAAAAAATAATATTCTATTTTTCTTTACTTATTAATTTCTTATATACCCTTTTACTTTACAAATATTCAAATTTATCTATTTATTTTATATGTTTAACAAAAATTAAATAAAATTATGATTTTATTAAAATTAAACGTTTATCACGAAAATATTTTTTTATTTCAACATATAAATAGAAAAAATAACTAATATTATTTTAAGCATCACCATTAGTGTATTTCTCCCACAAATGATCAATTAGCGAGTTTCGAAGTGAGAAATGAGCTTCTTTGTCTTTGATTTGTCTATATCGAGCAAGAAATTCTTGAAATCGGATATTTTCATTCTCTGCTATATCAACCTCTGGAAGTTGAGCTTCTCCTCCAACTTCAATTGGGCATCGAGATCACGCTCATCCTCAATTATCATGTTATGTAAAATTATACATGTAGTCATGATGTCATGTATCACATTTTTTTTCCAAAAACGAGCTTTACCAGATTATTAGATCAATAGAATAAGTTGTGTTAAACTTTTTTTAAAGGCAATTATTTTGGTATTAATTATGTATATTTATTTATTATTTATCATATTATTTTAAATTTAATATATTTCATTGTTGCATTTAAATATTTTAATTAATTATATTATATTTATTATTGATAAAATTTTGTTTAAATGTAAAATAAAATATATATTTTCTTTTAGATACAAAATAAAAACATATCAAAATTTGAAGGATTATTATGTAAATAAAAAAGTGTGACTCTAAAAATAGAGATCTCTATTTTTAGAGTAGGATATATAGTACCATTGGAGATGGTTTTACTCTAAAAATAGAGTTTAGAGGCAAAAATAGAGTCTCATTGGAGATGCTCTAAGGATCTAAATATTAGAGAAAAGTTTCCTACATTTTATTGATAATAACCATTTTTGGTCAATGTATATTTCTATGTATACATATACTAACAAAATCTTCAAAATTTAATGGTTAAATCATCTTCTAATCTGGACTATAAAAAGGGATGAAGAGTAGCTTCATTCTCCATTTTTAACCAGCATAACAAAAACATTTACTTACAAAATGAAGAGCATTTTCTTTAGACTTTTGTTATTGGTGTGTCTTCTTGTCGCCCTCTTTCGTAAGTAACTAAGTATACATATCATTTTCAGACAAACCAAAAAACAATTTATATATATTATTACCAATAACTGAAAATAATTTCAGCCTGAAGAAAAATAAATACTTTTGTTGACAATTAATTTTTAGTTTGTTTTTTTTTCGATTATTATATTTATTTTTGGTATTTTTATTTTTTTAGTTATTTTATTTTAATTTTGGTGTGTTTTAAGGACAAAATATTGCGGTCGGTACTTTTAGTGAAAACAACGATGATTGCAAGAAGACATGCGGAGGGTATTATGACAAAAACCGTAAAATTTGCGTGTGCACTAATGTACATGGTACAAATACAATTGACGTTGCTTCATCCAAACAACATTGTATTCCAGAACATCTTGGTTGTGCTAAAGGTCCTCCACCATCAAAAGGGTTAAAATTGTAATGATAAAACTGCATGTATGTGTATGATAAAAATATTTGCTGAATAAATTTTATACAATCATATCTTCGATTATTTAAAGAAAAAATTGATTGCCGTAGATAATGTTTTTGTCAATTTTTTACTGAGACTGAACGTAAACAGGGAAAAAATTTCTTAAACAATGCTATAAAGATGTATAAAATATCAATATGCAGTCTATTATAAATTAAAAAAATAATTTCCTATATGTTAATTGAAAATATTTTTAAAAATTAACTTTATCACGATATGTGATTTGCATTTGTGTCATGATGATGTATATTCACCAGAGATATTATCAAGACACATATTAAAAAGGGTTTAACTAACAACACTTTTTACAATATATGCCACTCATATTAATTTAGTTAAAAATAGTTTATATCATTTATTTATACATAATTTAACATTGAATTGATGAATATATTCTCTTTCTTTGCATTACTTACAAAATATATCATATTAATTAATATTTTTAAATACTATATTTCATTTTTGGTTGAACATAGTTTTTTGTAAAAAATCATCATATCACCTATAATATATATATATATATTTCACATGTTATAACTTGAATTTTTAAAAACAAATATCAGTTACTCAAATGATGAAGAAATAGGAGTATGTATGGAAAGTTTCACATTAGAAATAAATATGTGCGGTGGTTTTAAAACATATAATAAAGATAAATTCAAATGATAAGAAACCGTAAGAATAGACAGTAGTTATGGGCATAAAAATCAGAACCAAAAATTCGAACCAAAACCGATCTGAAATAACAAATCAAAAAATTAAATATTATAATGATAACATGTTATATTATAATTTGATAAAAAGTTAAAATATTATAAATACTTTTATTTGATGCGAAAGTTAAAAATTTATAAATATCGATTAAATTATATGTAATTTTAGATGATTGATTAACAATATAAAGTTAGTAAATTTATATTTGATTTATATATATATTTTTGTCAACTTTTTATTTTTTATATATCTTATAATATTCAACCTTTTTAAATAATTTTTTTTTTGTTGAAAATGTTGATTTTTTTACGACCGAAGTCTTTTATACATTAGCTTACTAAATACATGTAGAATATGTTAGTTCGATACGAAATTGGTTAAATTAAATATATTTTTCTGGTTTAGCATATTTAATTATGCAATTGCATTAATAAATAAAAAAATTAACATTGATTATAAAATTGTATAATCAGTGTGCATTTTTGCAATTGAATTACTAACACAAATCTTATTGTTACTTATAAATATTAGTAACATACGTATAAAGCCAATTAACTTACTTTTACTTTAAATAATTTCAAAATCATGTTTAATAAAATAGTTTATAGATTTTTACCCAGAATAATCTTATACAGAAATAATTACATTCTCCAATTTTTTTTGTTTGGACAACATTGTATAATAGTTTTAAACCGCTTACAAACAGAGGTCGAGAACTTGATGCCAAAAAATTCGTTTCAGAAATGTTCGAATCTTATACATAATTGAAATACAAAAAAGATAAACATAAGATAGAAAGTTGACAGAAAGCATCTGTGAAAGGGCTAGTTCTTCTGTTATTAAAGGCGAGCGAACGAAACTTCTAGCTCGTGATGCCGTCAAGGCTAAGAGTTTAAAGACATTCTACATAAATGAGAAGGTTGGCGGTAGAGTTCTCTCCGCGAGAGAGGAAGTTGATATGTCCATCGATGGACCAAAGTTGGCTAAAGAGAGGGGCGAGTTCGGAGCTACGCCGATAAGTTGGCAGTACTTCAGAATAACAGCTGCGAGTTTAAAGATACGCATGTAAGTTGGCATTACTCCAGAATTTAAGTCGGCATTCCGACAATTGATCCGGTAGATTTGGCAATAAGTTTAAATAGGATGGGCTGATACAAGTCCAAAATCTTAAAAACTCACTAGTCCCATTAAGTTGCAATTTGGTTGGCCCATCTTATGGCCCAAAGTGGGCAAAGTGTCGGGCAGTGGTGAAGACGAAGTGGAGACGACGATACAAATGAATGGTGGTGCGAAAATCACATAGAGCATTACAGATCAGGCCCACTTTGAGAGTACGCCAATCTTGAATGTTGGGCTTATGATTGGAATAAGGCCCAAAATGACTAAATCATGAGTTTGGTCCAAATATTGTAGCTAATTATCCAACCTTTTTCAAGTGTGATTTTTATATTACGTATGGCTATGCCTAAAGTTATATCGGTTGATGTAGATTTTTTTTTTTTTTTTATCAATCAAAATCCCTTCTACAAACTTCTTTCAAAGCATACGGCTTTCTGGATATAGATGATGATATCTATATATCATAGAATTCTTCTATATACTGTGAGGAAGGTTGAGAGATTGAAAAAAAAAAAAAAAAAAAGGTTGAGAGATTGGTCGGTGAGGGAGAAACTAACCTACGTTGGCGGCATGCCGAATATGTTCGGCCGAAGAGATGAGGCAACAGCTGGTGAGTCGAAGATCGAAGGCGACAAGGTGTTAGAGTCGGGATTCGTATCCCCTCTAAAAAAAGCCCGATGTGAATCGAGATCGGCTAAACCTTCACCAAACGTTCGAAGGCCCGACCAGATTTCATGTTGGCCCAAAGAAGATAGGCCACGTCGGCATTCTTCTGTGAAACACATTGAGGCCCGACCTGGATACCCTTGAAACTGCATCAAGATGACCGATCAGAAGTATCGTGAAACGTATTACGCAAGATCGGCCATCATAACACGAGATCGGCGCAGATTATGGGCGCGCACTCAGTCCCCCACTCCAAAAAGGTTCCACTCGATCTCCACTCAAGCGCACTCTGTCCCCCGCATATCCGCATTATGATTTCCCACTCATCTTTTGTCGTTTTAAGCCCATATCTGACGATATGGACGCTTAGATCAAGTCAATCTGAACCACCCATTTCTGAGGTGTGCTTTGTATAAATAGACTTGAGGTTAAAATAATAAAGACACATTCTGACTCTCCGGAGATCTCGAGACTAAAGTTTATTACTCTCAACAATCTTCATCTCTCTTGTTCATCTTTTATTCTCAAAACTCTCTCAAACCCATTAACTCTCATTAACTCTATAAGAACCGACCTGAGTTATTACATTTGGCGCCGTCTGTGGGGAGCAGAGAGTCTTTTGGGAAGAACGAAAGATTCAAGGATGACCGATACATCCATATCGATCGGTCCAAGAGCTGTTGGCATCAATCAAGCCCGATCTGAAATCCTAACATCAGATCGGCCAGAAGGAAGCATCAACCTAGATCAGCAAATCTATCTTCCGCTTGATCGACGTACCGATCCGGCAACTGGTCCTTCTGTTACGGAAGAGGCCGACCAACGTCGAACTGTGGACTTAGAACGGACCGACCTGACGCCAGAAGCGCGTAATTTTCCAGTCCCTCCGGCTTTGAACGTAACCGATCTCATGAAGAACTTCTCGGCACAGATCCAGAAGGGGATAGATGAGCGCCTCGACCAACTCAGAGCCGAACAGATCGCATATCGCGACGATATCGATCACGTTCTCAAGACACGCCTCCCTGCCGACGATATTACTGGCCCCGAAGAAGAGATAACACCACCGTGCAACGTCGGAACCAACCGATTAATCAACAACCTGTTCGGATCCACCCCAACAACGGATCTACGTCGAAGACAGGAAGGGTCCAATGCCCGATCAAGGGCTATCAATCACGCGACGACCCTAGCAGCTCTTACACCCTCTGAGGCGGAACTCATACATGAGCAGCTCGATAATATGGACTCCAGAGTCCATAATGCGGTCACAACGGCTCCCGAGTTGGAGAAACTTCTTCGGTAGACCGACCAGACGCCTTTCAAATCAGCTATTACCAACGCCCCCATGAAGGATCTCGGCAAGATCAAATTGCCGACCAGCTACAGCGGTAATACCGACCCAGAGAGACATCTGGCGGCATTCAAAGTCGCCATGGGCAGAGCACGTGTTCCCGAGAACGAGCGAGACGCCTGCTTCTGCCAGTACTTCGTCGAATCATTGTATGGTAACGCCCTCACGTGGTTCTCATGTCTACCATCAAACACGATCGGCTCCTTCAAAGAGTTGCGGAAAAATTTCCTAACCCACTACTCGCTTTACATGGACACATCTACTTCGGAACTCGATCTATGGTCCTGCGTACAAGGTGACACGGAGTCACTTTGCAGTTACCTGGACCGTTTCAGGTCGATCGTCTCTCGCTGTAGACTCTCCGACGAGATCACTCTCGGGATCCTGATCAAGAACTTACGAGACGACCAGGCATTCTGCGATAAACTAAAAACCGGGAAGGCCAAAACCCTGGAGGACGCCCTACACAAATCCACCGGATACATCAGGATAGAGGACGATAGAGCAGCAAAGGCGAGTAAAGTCGCCGATAAGAAACCGCGACCCCCCATCCAGATCAGCAATCAGGAGCATCGTCAGCATCTGGACGGCGGCGATAGGAATCGCCGAAGCGTAAACACCGCGTCTCGACCACCAGGTTGGAACAAGTATGACCGTAACAACCCTAGAGCTGCGGACGACAAGGGGCAGTACTGTAAGTACCATAAGTCTTCCAGTCACAGCATCGACGACTGCAGGGTCTTCTATAGTCTGTTGAAAAAGAAGTGGGAGGACGGAGAAATCAAGCTCCCCGAAATGATTTATCAATATTTATCGAAATGATTTATCAATTTCATATTATATGCGTTTTTCGAAATGATTTATCAATATTTCATTTTTTATATCGAAAAATTAATAGGTAGCAATAACTTTTATATATATATATATATTTCTGACGAGATTAGAAGACACAAACAACATAATATTTTGAGAATAGTTTCTCAACACTTTATGCAAAATTATTGAGCAATATGAAAAATGTTACATGCTTAGCAATACCGATACGTATGCTGAGCTCTTTATTCGTTGGTTTCTACGGAATCTCACTCACATCATGCCATAGTCTTCACAAGTATATGAAAGAGAGTTTGAAAATCAAAGAACACATCCACAATTTTATACATTACAACAACAACGACAAAAAGATGCAAAAAACAAAACGCTATAGGAAAATTAGTGATGAACTTAAAGGAAGATTTTTGAAAGCTATTTGGCTATGCTAATTAGTGATTGATTGTTTAGAGTTAAGAGGTTAAAAACATACATACATATCATAAACTAAAGGGAAAGATCATACAAGTTTTCGTACATAAAAGATAAAAGATACTGTGTATGGAGATCTCTGGAATTTATTATGAATCTTATATATATTGTGAAGAAAAATAGAAAAATAGCAATAAAGTGATTGAAATCATATGGAGATCTCTGGAATTTTGTTTTCCAGTTAAAAGTATCGTTAACTAAAATAATACAATTATTTTTCAAGAGTAATTTTTTTTTTTGAACATTATTTCAAGAGTATCTTTCTAACAATTATATAGACAACCACAATTAGCACGTCCGGGAACTTTAGGATCGCCAACACCAATCGACCACGTCACTGTTGGATAAGCTTAAAGGAAATCTTCTTGTTGTTAGTAAAAGGAAAGAGTTAGTTTCCTAATTCCAATAGGAGTAGAAATAGAAATAGCAAAGCTGTGTTATCTCTATAAATATCTTGATTGAGTTGTGATCAAAGGTATGAGTTTTGGAGTTTAGTTTTGAGAGATTTTCTAAACTTAATAAAGAGAGTTATTCTTTAATCAAAACTTGTCATTCTATATTTCGTATCAGAGCGTTAGGTTTAAGGATCGATCAAGAGGACTCGACCTCGGACCCTCTCAGCAAGTCGCAAGAACCGCAAGATAGCGGAGATTGTGCAAACACGTCCAAAGGAGTTGGACAGAGCAATTCCAATTCAATGCCACATGCTCACAGCTACAAACTATACGGTTCGGGCCATGAGGATGCGAGTATTGTTACAGATTCATAAGGTTTGGGAAGCTAATGAACCCGGAATTGATGACGCCAACAAGAACGACGTCGCAATAGCGATGCTCTTTCAATCCATTCCGGAGACCCTTATTTTACAAGTCGGAGATCAAAGCTCACCAAAAGATATTTGGAAAGCGATCAAGACTCGAAACCTGGGAGATGATCGTGTCAAGGAGGCATGTCTACAAACCCTAATGGCCGAATTCGAGAGGATGAAGATGACGGACCAAGATACAATTGATAACTTTGCGGGCAAGTTATCCGAGATAGCAACGAAGGAAACAACTCTTGGAAAAACCATTGACGTTCCGAAACTCATCAAGAAGTTTCTCAATAGTCTGCCAAGGAATAAATTTATCCACATCGTCGCCTCCTTCGAGCAAGTACTAGATCTAAAGACAATAAGCTTTGAAGATATCGTGGGAAGACTCAAGGCCTATGAGGAGCGGATCCTTGATGATCAGAGATAAGGAGACACACAAGAAAAGCTGTTGCTCACACGCTCAGAACAAGCTGGATCTACAAGCTCACGAGGGAGAGGTTGTGGAAGAGGAGGCAAAAGTAATAGAGGCCGAGGCAGAGGAAGAGACAACTCGCAAGAACGGACAACAAACAATGACCAAAATCAAACGAAAGAGAAGACGGATAGATCAAATATAATTTGTTTCCGCTGCGATAAACCCGGCCACTATGCTTCCTCATGCCCTGAAAGAATACAAAAGATGCAAGAAGCAAATAAAGTGGAGACGGAAGTAGCTGATCAAACGCTTTATATGCATGAGATCGTATTCTTGAATGAAGATAAACTCATACCAAAGAACTACAAAAGTGAAGATGGTATGTGGTATCTTGATAATGGTGCAAGTAATCACATGACAGGGAACAAGACTTACTTCTCCGAGCTCAACGAGAACATCAAAGTCAAGGTGAAGTTTGGAGATGGTTCATGTGTAGAAATAGAAGGGAAGAGGTCAATTCTATTTCAAAGTAAAACGGATGAACAAACTCTTGTCTCGGATATCTACTACATTCCGGATCTCAAGAGCAACATACTAAGCTTAGGACAAGTTACAGAGGTCGGATGTGATGTACGAATGAAGCAAGACTACCTAACAGTCCATGATCCAAGCAAAAGTCTGTTGGTGAAAGTTAAGAGGTAACCAAATCGTCTTTACAAGATAAACTTGAAGATTGGGAAACCGATCTGCTTGCATACAAGAATATAAGACGATACTTGGAAGTGGCATGCTAGGTTGGGACATGTCAGCTTCAAGACGGTCAAAGCAATGTTCCAGAAAAGAATGGTTCACAGATTAGAAGATGTGAGAGAAGAGAAAGAGCTACGTGAGTCGTGTTTGGTAGGGAAACAAACTCGTCAAGTTTTCCCGAAGACGACTATGTTTCGAGCAACCAAGCCACTAGAGCTCCTTCACGCTGATTTATGCGGTCCAATAACACCATCTACCTTAGCTCATAACAAATACATATTTGTTATCATCGACGATTTCTCAAGATACATGTGGTCAATTGATTTGCTCTCAAATTTACCCTAGAGCTACTCTCTCAAATTAAGGGATCAGTGTAATATTTAGGGATCAAATCCACAGAAAAGGGATAGTCACACAGCAAACTTATAAGTTCGAATTATGCTAAGAATAAAGATTAAAAGTAAAAGACAGCAAGTAAAAGCGATGTAAATTTAAGAGACGAAACGCTAGGTTCAGGAAAATTCTCAGGTGATCTAAATTGCAGGTCTAGACAGAATGTTAGGAATTATGAAGCACTTGTTCTTGAACTTGAAACACTAATGTAAAATCAACCAACTCTCGCTGCGAAGATTATCTATGTCTAAACCCTAGAATTCTAAATCTCTTTGCAAATTCAAACAATTCAGACAAGCATTAATATCAAGTTCAATTGTTCACAAAATCCTAAACCAAATCTCTTTGCGAATATGTATTTTGATCATCTAACATTAGTTCATGCAATTAATAATACTCTCGCATCTATTAATCAACTTAAGATCAGATTCTAGGTCGCGAAGCTAGAATAAACATTAATCACAAATCGAGATGAAGAACTCTAATGATTTTATCATAACAATTTAATTCGACCTAACAGTTCATCAATCACCTTTGAAAAACCCTAAATCTAACTTGCAAACTACTCAGACATGATCAATGAATCAGAAATCATAATTTGAATAGAAAGCATAAAAGTAATCAATACAAGAAATAAAAGAGTTCCATTTCTGCTTTAAAGGAGTCAAATTCTTCTCTCCAAAAACTCTCTACAAATCTCTCTCTAAAATAATGTGTGTGTTATGCCTAAACAATGGTTGAAAAGCTCTATTTATAGGCCTAGGTTCGAATCCTCAATTCCTTGGAAGATTAGGAAAAGTCTTGGAGATTTCCTTTTCTTCAAAAACTGGATCGATTCTCATTCTCCCGAGAGTTCACAATTACCTTCACGCTTCTGGAAATTGGAAATCCTGGTGTCGATCGACACTCATCGTGTTTCTTAAAATCGACTTCAACAATTCGTGACTTCATTCCATTAAGCTCCAAAATGTATCCAAATCTCCAATTGTACCTGAACCTGCAAAGACTCTAATAGGACTCTAAAAAGACCAAAAGACTCTATAAATAAGACTTATATCATGGTCAAAAACCGGTAAAAACCATGATATATCATCAATCTTGTTAAAAGAGAAAAGTGAAGCATTCTCTAGCTTCAATGTGTTTAAGAGAGTTGTAGAGAAGGATCTCGGGAAGGAGATCATAACTCTAAGAACTGATAGAGGTGGAGAATTCACGTCAAAGGATTTTTATGACTTTTGTGATACAAGTGGTACCAAAAGACATCTAACGGCGCCCTACACACCACAACAAAACGGTGTGGTAGAAAGAAGGAATAGAACTTTGATGGAGATGAGAATAAGCATGCTCAAGGCAATGAAAGTGCCGAATTACCTTTGGGGAGAAGGGGTTCGTCATGCTACTTATGCCATCAATCGATTTTCAACAAGATCTCTTGATAACATGACTCTGTATGAATGCTTGTGCAAGAAGAAACCGGGTATAGAGCATCTAAGAGTCTTTGGTTGCTTAGCATTCGCGAAGATTGAAGCTCCAAATCTCAAGAAGCTTGACGACAGAGCAAAGCCACTAGTACACCTTGGGATTGAACCAGGATCCAATGCATATAGACTCTACAATCCAACGGAAAGGAGAATTGTGGTAAGTCGCGACGTGGTCTTTGACGAGAAGGCAAGTTGGAGCTGGAATAAAACGAAAGACGGTTCGAGAAGGGATCCGGGAATGTTCTACATGAGATGGGGAGAAGTAATTGATGCTGGAGAATGATCTGCAGTGATTGGCGATCATCAACCTTCAGATCACGGTGAAACCGAGAATGATGAAATCAGTGATCATGATGAGGATGACATGGAAGAAGATGAAGACGCTCACCATCAACAAGATGAGCAACCTCTTAGAAGATCAAATCGTCAAGTTAATCAACCAAGTTATCTTGATGATTATGTCCTTCAAGCAGCTGTGGAATGTGAGAAGCTTCTACTTGCAATGAATGATGAACCAAGCTGCTTTGGAGAAGCAAAGGGATCATCAAAGTGGAGGTTAGCATGCAAAGAAGAGATTGATTCAATCAACAAGAACAAGACATGGTCTTTGATGGATAAACCGAGTGGGGTAAAAGTTATTGGCCTCAAGTGGATTTTCAAAATCAAGAAGAATGCGGATGGTACTATAAAAAAATACAAGGTGCGACTTGTAGCTAAGAGATATGTACAAGAATCCGGCATAGACTTTGATGAAGTGTTCGCACCAGTTGCTTGTATTGAAACCATACGATTGTTGATCGTATTAGCAGCTTCACACGGGTGGGAGATTCATCACTTGGATGTTAAAACAGCTTTATTACATGGAGAGCTTAAGGAAGACGTGTATGTGAATCAACCCGAAGGCTTTGAAGCAAAAGGAGAAGAACACAAGGTATATAAGCTTTCGAAAGCCTTGTACGGTCTGAGAGAAGCTCCACGAGCTTGGAACACAAAATTCGATCAAATCTTGAAAGAATGAAGTTCAAGAAATGCATGAAAGAAACTTCTGTGTACCGAAAAGAAGAAGAAGGGTCTTTATTCATAGTCGCGGTGTATGTAGACGACTTGTTTGTGACCGGAAACGATCTCAAAGTGATTGAAGAATTCAAGAAGGGAATGTCGTCTAAGTTTGAGATGTCGGACCTCGGGAGACTCACTTACTATCTTGGCATTGAAGTACATCAAGGAGAAGATGGAATTGAAATTAAACAGGAGGGATATGCTAATAAAATCTTACAAGAAGCAGGCTTGGAAAGTTGCAATCCTACATTAATACCCATGGTATTCAGACTACAAGTGTCAAAGGCTCAAGAAGAAGCAGAGATCGCTCCTACAAGCTATCAAAGGAACGTCGGCTGCTTAAGGTACCTTTTACACACACGTCCGGACTTAGCGTTTTCTGTGGGTGTTGCTAGTAGGTATATGCAAAGTCCTCGAAAGTCTCATGGTGAGATAATGAAGCAAATACTCCGATATCTTAAGGGACTTACATCGTTCGGACTAAAGTTTAGTCGTGATGGTTCAAAGAAGATCATTGGATATAGTGATAGTGGTCACAATATCGACCAAGACGATGGAAGAAGTACCACGGGTCATGTGTTCTACTTCGGATCTTCACCAATTACTTGGTGTTCACAAAAACAGAACATGGTTGCACTATCTTCTTGCGAAGCCGAGTTCATGACAGCAACGGAAGCATCAAGACAAGCCATTTGGCTTCAAGATCTTTTGAGCGAGATTATCGGATGGAAGACGGAACAAGTCCTCATCAAGATCGACAACAAATCAGCAATAGCACTCACCAAGAATCATGTGTTTCATGGTAAGAGTAAGCATATTCATAAGCGTTACCATTTCATTCGAGAATGCATTGAGAGGGAGCTAGTGGATGTGGAGCATGTACCTGGAACCGAGCAAAAAGCGGACATACTCACGAAGGCGTTGGCGCGGATCAAGTTTGCTGAGATGAGAAGCTTGATAGGAGTTAAAGACATGAAGATTGACTTGAAGCTTAAGAGGGAGAATGTTGGATAAGCTTAAAGGAAATCTTCTTGTTGTTAGGAAAAGGAAAGAGTTAGTTTCCTAATTCTAATAGGAATAGAAATAGAAATAGCAAAGTTGTGTTATCTCTATAAATACCTTGATTGAGTTGTGATCAAAGGTATGAGTTTTGGAGTTTAGTTTTGAGAGATTTTCTAAACTTAATAAAGAGAGTTATTCTTTAATCAAACCTTGTCATTCTATAGTCACATGGAGTTCTTAGATCAAAGGTTTTCTTACACAACTTTCCCTCAGTTCTTTCAAACATTAAACAAGCTACAAAAGTAAGACATTTTTTTTTTGATAACTCAAGTATTCCGGGCCTTTGACCCAGACAGTCCTGGGATGAGGTGGCTCGTTGGGTACCCTCCATCATGTGAAACATCTAGGCCTAGGCCCAGAAGCCAACTGGTCCAGTAGGTGTGCGTAAAGTTTCCAAGGATAGTATCGAACCCGGAAGGCAACCAATTACGGTGTTTCGGCCCCCAAGCTGCCTACCCCCAGACCACATCCACTGGGTTAAAATTTATTTAGTAAAAAAGTAAGACATTTTTACAAACAGAAGTTATAGATGTTTCATTAAAACAAATTGTATATATACTATTTTAAGATGTTTGAAAGCCGAAATCATGATGATGAACTTTCTTAGGTATCTCTACGTTTTTTTATTTTGCACCAGCTCGAATACTACTCATCTCCCAGAGGACGAACCCAAGATACCAAGTAAAACCACCTCGAACCCGAGATACAAAGTTCAACCACCTCGAAGAACACCCCTTCCATTTGCATTCCGCAAAATGCTTCTGAACAATGATATAAAATATACTTTAATGACATCCGTTGTCAATAACTTAACAATTATATCTAACTTTAAGAAATATTAAATTTTTATTTGTCGAAAATAATTTTGGTGACGAAACATCAATACTATAATCATATAAAATATTTTTCAATTACTAATATAAAAATTAAAATTTTTTGACTACATTCTTTTTTATTTTATTTTTAAAAATATGTTTTTTTAGTTTGACCATTTCTCAACAATATAAAAACTTCATAGGAGTTAATTCACATATTTTGGAATATATAATTTTTTATTCGTTTAATTTCAAATGAAATAAGTATGTCTTATGAATCTATGATATTTAACACTTAATATAATGAATAACCATATATAGGGAAAATAAGTTAGTTCTAAAAATCCTATATTTAGTTTTTGTTGTTGTTGTTGTCAACAGCCAAAAAACCCCTATATTTAGTTAGGCAAAATTAAGTATTAATTAAAATCTCACTTTATTTTTATAATTATTGATAATAACTATTTTTGGTTAGTAAGGATCTAAATATTAGAGAAAAGTTTCCTACATTTTATTGATAATAACTATTTTTGGTCAATGTATATTTCTATGTATACATATACTAACAAAATCTTCAAAATTTAATGGTTAAATCATCTTCTAATCTGGACTATAAAAAGGGATGAAGAGTAGCTTCATTCTCCATTTTTAACCAGCATAACAAAAACATTTACTTACAAAATGAAGAGCATTTTCTTTAGACTTTTGTTATTGGTGTGTCTTCTTGTCGCCCTCTTTCGTAAGTAACTAAGTATACATATCATTTTCAGACAAACCAAAAAACAATTTATATATATTATTACCAATAACTGAAAATAATTTCAGCCTGAAGAAAAATAAATACTTTTGTTGACAATTAATTTTTAGTTTGTTTTTTTTTCGATTATTATATTTATTTTTGGTATTTTTATTTTTTTAGTTATTTTATTTTAATTTTGGTGTGTTTTAAGGACAAAATATTGCGGTCGGTACTTTTAGTGAAAACAACGATGATTGCAAGAAGACATGCGGAGGGTATTATGACAAAAACCGTAAAATTTGCGTGTGCACTAATGTACATGGTACAAATACAATTGACGTTGCTTCATCCAAACAACATTGTATTCCAGAACATCTTGGTTGTGCTAAAGGTCCTCCACCATCAAAAGGGTTAAAATTGTAATGATAAAACTGCATGTATGTGTATGATAAAAATATTTGCTGAATAAATTTTATACAATCATATCTTCGATTATTTAAAGAAAAAATTGATTGCCGTAGATAATGTTTTTGTCAATTTTTTACTGAGACTGAACGTAAACAGGGAAAAAATTTCTTAAACAATGCTATAAAGATGTATAAAATATCAATATGCAGTCTATTATAAATTAAAAAAATAATTTCCTATATGTTAATTGAAAATATTTTTAAAAATTAACTTTATCACGATATGTGATTTGCATTTGTGTCATGATGATGTATATTCACCAGAGATATTATCAAGACACATATTAAAAAGGGTTTAACTAACAACACTTTTTACAATATATGCCACTCATATTAATTTAGTTAAAAATAGTTTATATCATTTATTTATACATAATTTAACATTGAATTGATGAATATATTCTCTTTCTTTGCATTACTTACAAAATATATCATATTAATTAATATTTTTAAATACTATATTTCATTTTTGGTTGAACATAGTTTTTTGTAAAAAATCATCATATCACCTATAATATATATATATATATTTCACATGTTATAACTTGAATTTTTAAAAACAAATATCAGTTACTCAAATGATGAAGAAATAGGAGTATGTATGGAAAGTTTCACATTAGAAATAAATATGTGCGGTGGTTTTAAAACATATAATAAAGATAAATTCAAATGATAAGAAACCGTAAGAATAGACAGTAGTTATGGGCATAAAAATCAGAACCAAAAATTCGAACCAAAACCGATCTGAAATAACAAATCAAAAAATTAAATATTATAATGATAACATGTTATATTATAATTTGATAAAAAGTTAAAATATTATAAATACTTTTATTTGATGCGAAAGTTAAAAATTTATAAATATCGATTAAATTATATGTAATTTTAGATGATTGATTAACAATATAAAGTTAGTAAATTTATATTTGATTTATATATATATTTTTGTCAACTTTTTATTTTTTATATATCTTATAATATTCAACCTTTTTAAATAATTTTTTTTTTGTTGAAAATGTTGATTTTTTTACGACCGAAGTCTTTTATACATTAGCTTACTAAATACATGTAGAATATGTTAGTTCGATACGAAATTGGTTAAATTAAATATATTTTTCTGGTTTAGCATATTTAATTATGCAATTGCATTAATAAATAAAAAAATTAACATTGATTATAAAATTGTATAATCAGTGTGCATTTTTGCAATTGAATTACTAACACAAATCTTATTGTTACTTATAAATATTAGTAACATACGTATAAAGCCAATTAACTTACTTTTACTTTAAATAATTTCAAAATCATGTTTAATAAAATAGTTTATAGATTTTTACCCAGAATAATCTTATACAGAAATAATTACATTCTCCAATTTTTTTTGTTTGGACAACATTGTATAATAGTTTTAAACCGCTTACAAACAGAGGTCGAGAACTTGATGCCAAAAAATTCGTTTCAGAAATGTTCGAATCTTATACATAATTGAAATACAAAAAAGATAAACATAAGATAGAAAGTTGACAGAAAGCATCTGTGAAAGGGCTAGTTCTTCTGTTATTAAAGGCGAGCGAACGAAACTTCTAGCTCGTGATGCCGTCAAGGCTAAGAGTTTAAAGACATTCTACATAAATGAGAAGGTTGGCGGTAGAGATCTCTCCGCGAGAGAGGAAGTTGATATGTCCATCGATGGACCAAAGTTGGCTAAAGAGAGGGGCGAGTTCGGAGCTACGCCGATAAGTTGGCAGTACTTCAGAATAACAGCTGCGAGTTTAAAGATACGCATGTAAGTTGGCATTACTCCAGAATTTAAGTCGGCATTCCGACAATTGATCCGGTAGATTTGGCAATAAGTTTAAATAGGATGGGCTGATACAAGTCCAAAATCTTAAAAACTCACTAGTCCCATTAAGTTGCAATTTGGTTGGCCCATCTTATGGCCCAAAGTGGGCAAAGTGTCGGGCAGTGGTGAAGACGAAGTGGAGACGACGATACAAATGAATGGTGGTGCGAAAATCACATAGAGCATTACAGATCAGGCCCACTTTGAGAGTACGCCAATCTTGAATGTTGGGCTTATGATTGGAATAAGGCCCAAAATGACTAAATCATGAGTTTGGTCCAAATATTGTAGCTAATTATCCAACCTTTTTCAAGTGTGATTTTTATATTACGTATGGCTATGCCTAAAGTTATATCGGTTGATGTACTTAAGAAACTATAGTCTGGTAAACTTTAGTATATGAGGGGAGATAAAGATGTTAGATTAGGAAACTTAAGTAAAAGAGAAAGTGTACGAGGGAAAGTGTAGGAGAGAAAACGTAATTGGTTCCACATCAAATTCACTCTATTACATAATGTTAAGTCTATTATTTATAGACATTGAGTGTTTAGGAAATGATGACACATAGCTAATGACTAAGGAATGAATTAGAATGACACTTGTATATGTGATGAATAATCACATAGTTTATAATACTCCCCCTTGAGTATTCATCACTATTTGATTTGTTGCGTGTTGTCTCATTAAAAACCTTTCCATGGAAAAACCCAATGGGATAAAAACTATGGCAAAGGGAAAAAGAGTACAACGACGCCGGCTCCCCCTGAAAATGATAGATATCATCTTCCGTCATAGATCTCGTAACCGACGCATTCCAATATTTTGAACGTGTTTCTTGAATGTTGTAGTTGGAAGCGCCTTTGTAAAAAGATCGGCTGCGTTGTCACTTGAGCGAACATACTGAATATCCACTTCTTGATTTTTCTTGAGCTCTTGGGTGTAAGAAAAAAATCTTGGATGTATATGTTTTGTTTGATCGCTCTTGATATATCATTCTTTGAGTTGAGCAACGCATGCCGCATTATCTTCAAAGATTCGTGTTGGCTCCTTGTTAATAGCTATTCCACTAGCTTCTTGGATGTGATTAGTCATTGATCTCAGCCACACACATTCTCTAGATGCTTCATGAAGTGCTATAATTTCTGCATGATTTGAAGAAGTAGCGACCAATGTTTGTTTTTGTGATCGCCACGAGATTGCAGTTCCTCCCATTGTGAAGACGTATCCAGTTTGCGATCGAGCTTTATGTGGATCCGATAAATATCCTGCGTCTGCAAAACCAACTAGACCAAAAACAGAATTTCTGGAGTAGAATAATTCCAAGTCAATCGTACCTTGGAGATAACGAAAAATCTGTTTTATTCCAGTCCAATGTCTCCTTGTAGGAGATGAACTGTATCTTGCAAGCAGATTAGTAGCAAATGCTATATCTGGCCGAGTACAATTTGCAAGATACATAAGTGCACCTATAGCACTCATGTAAAGTACTTCAGGACCTAAAACATCTTCGTTATTTTCACAAGGTCGAAATGGATCCTTATCGATGTTAAGTGATCTATTTACCATTGGAGTACTCAAAGGATTCGCTTTATCCATATTAAAACGTTTAAAAACCTTCTTGGTATAATTTGATTGATGTACAAAAATTCCATCTTGGAAATGCTCTATCTGGAGCCCTAGACAAAATTTTGTCTTTCCAAGATCTTTCATTTCAAACTCTTCTTTCATATGAGTTCTTGCATTATCAACTTCCTTTTGAGTTCCAATAATGTTTAGATCATCAACATAAACAACAATGATCACAAAACCTAAAGAGGTTTTCTTAATAAATACGCAAGGGCATATCACATTATTGATATATCCTATCTTTAATAGATATTCACTTAATCGATTATACCACATGCGTCCTGATTGTTTTAATCCATATAGTGATCGCTGTAACTTGACCGAACAAATGTCTCTGGATCCTTCTGGGATTTTTGATTCTTTAGGGATTTTGAATCCTTCTAGGATTTTCATATATATGTCATTATCTAGTGATCCATATAGGTATGCAGTCACAACATCCATGAGGTGCATTTCTAGGTTTTTTGACGCTGTTAGGCTCATCAAGTACCTGAATGTGATTGCATACATAACCGGAGAATATGTTTCATCATAATCAATTCCCGGTCTTTGAGAAAATCCTTGCGCCACAAGTCGAGCTTTATATCTCGTGACTTCATTTTTTTCATTCCTTTTTCGCACAAAAACCCATTTGGATCCAACTGGTATTACATCTTTAGGTGTAATGACAACTTGTCCAAACACATTTCTTTTATTGAGGGAGAGTAATTCTTCTCTTATGGCCACTTGCCATTTCTCCCAATCGGACCTTTTTTGACACTCTGATACAGATCTCGGGTCTGGATCATCATTTTCATTATCAATTTCTTTTGATACAGAAAAGGAGAATATTCCATCGTTATCTTCTATTTCATTTCTAACCCGAATATTTCCATCTTGGGCGTAATTTATGGAAATCTCACACTTTTCTGTATATTGTTCATCCTCAGGATTTTTTTCTTCATCAGATTCTTTTTGAACTTCTTCACTAATATTTTCTGGACATTTCTCATGATGTTGTTCTTCTTGAATCCTTTCATTTCTTTCTCCCAACTTCTTTTTCTTCCGGAGATTTTTATCTTTAGAACCCACTGGTCTCCCCCTTTTCAATTGAACCTTTGGCTCATTTGCTTTGTTCCCATTGCTTTGTTCTTTTGGAATTTCAATTCGTGATGGAACATTTGCAGCGGGTATGTACGATTTAGTTACTTTCTTTGTATCTGTGAACGCATCTGGTAATTGATTTGCCATATTATGCAAATGTATAATTTTCTGAACTTCTAGTTCGCGTTGATTCGTAGGGGGATCAAGATGTACTAAAGATGGTGAAAACCATGTAACATCTTGTGATACTTGCTTACTTCCTCCCCCTAATGCTGGAAATTCATCTTCATTAAAATGACAATCGACAAATCGTGCCGTAAACATATCGCCAGTTTGCGGTTCAAGATATCGTATTATACTTGGTGACGTATATCCGACATATATCCCCAATCTTCTTTGTGGCCCTATTTTTGTTCTTTGTGGAGGGGATATAGGAACATAAACCGCACAGCCAAAGACACGTAGATGTGATATATTTGGTTCTTGGCCAGATGCTAATTGTAATGGGGAATATTTATGATATGCACTTGGTCTAAGTTGTACCAAAGTAGCCGCATGCAGAATAGCCTGTCCCCATACAGAAATTGGAAGTTTTGTTCTTAATATTAGTGGTCTTGCAATTAATTGCAGTCGTTTAATCAAACTTTCAGCCATGCCATTTTGTGTATGCACATGGGGCACTGGGTGCTCAACATCGATCCCCATTGACATACAATAATTATTGAAGGCTTGTGAAGTGAATTCACCAGCATTATCAAGTCTTATTTTCTTTATGGTATAATCAGGGAAATGAGCTTTCAACCTGATTATTTGGGTAATGAATCTAGCAAAAGCCGTATTCCTTGTGGTCAAAAGACACACATGTGACCATCTACTTGATGCGTCTATTAAAACCATAAAATATCGAAATGGCCCGCACGGTGGGTGTATAGGCCCGCATATATCACCATGTATTCTTTCTAAAAATACTGGGGATTCATTTCCTATTTTAGCTGGTGATGGCCGGATTATGAGTTTTCCTTGAGAACACGCGTTACATGAAAACTCCCCCGTTTGAAAAATTTTCTCGTTTTTCAACGGGTGACCACTAGAACTTTGCACAGTTTTTCTCATCATGACTGATCCAGGATGTCCTAGCCTTTCATGCCAGACTTTGAATGTACTAGCAAATCTCTGGTTTATCGTTACATATGATTCAGTCATATTTATTTTTGTGCAATATAATCCAGAGGATAACATTGGTAATTTTTCCAAATGATGTTTGCTTTCCGTTGTAATGCAAATGTACTCAATGCCATTTTTACTCATAGTCTCAATATGATATCCATTTCTTCGAATATCTTTAAAGCTTAATAAATTTCTATAAGACTTTGGGGAATATAGTGCATTGTTTATTTCAAACTTTGTCCCATTTGGCATTGAGAAACTAGCTCTTCCAGAGCCTATTATGATCTTTGCATTTCCGGATATGGTACTCACGCTATCGGCGGAGTCCTTGATTTCGAGACAGGAGAAATATCGTCTATTTTTGAGTATAGTGTGCGTTGTAGCACTATCTGCTAGACATATATCTCCGTCATGAATCCCGATTTGTGACATCTTCTGTGTCATAATAATTATAAAAAAAGAATTAATAAAATAAGTCAAACTTATAGAAGTTACATTATTTTACAACCAAAGCGTGATTTTACAAACTATTTTATAAACACAAAAAAACATATTATACAAAAACTTGCCCTTAAGTTTTGTTACAAAAGCATATTATACAATGAAAACATTAACTTTTATTTTTTTCTAGATATCTTGGCAGCTTATAAAACTTCATCGATCTCAGTCGTTTTGTTTTTCTACGACATTTCCGAATTCAAGAAAATCCGCAACATCCAGATGAGTATCGTCATTCAGGCCACTGAAAGAAGGTCCGACCTCATTATGGACGAAGTTGGTTTCAAGGTTCCTAGCCTTTGTCTTTTGAGATTCTTGATACAGATCGACGAAATGTTTTGGCGTACGGCATATACGTTCCCAATGCCCTTTCATACCGCATCTGTAGCAAACATTTTCGTTTGGTTTCTTTATCGAACGGCCACCTTCATTTATTTGAAAATATTTGTTTCTTCCAGTGTTGAAACCCCTTCCATGTCCACGTCCACGACCTCGTCCACGACCTCGACCACGGTCTCGGCCGCGTCCACGTCCTCGCCTTTGATAGTTATCATTATTACTGGATGCTACAACATTCATTTCAGGGAATGGAGCCGATCCAGCTGGATGAGTTTGATGGTTTAACATCACAAGTTCATTATTCTGCTCTGCTACAAGGAGTACTTGCATCAACTCCGAGTAGCGAGTGTATCCTTTGGCCCGGTATTGTTCCTGCAAGATTACATTTCCAGGATGAAATGTAGAGAGCGTTTTTTCAATCATATCATAATCGCTCACATTTTCACCACATAACATCATCCTGGAAGTGATTCCAAACATGGCAGAATTATATTCACCAACACTTTTATAATCCAAAAACCGGAGATTCAGCCACTCATGTTTAGCCTTTGGTAAGATCACATATTTTTGGTGATCAAACCTATCTTTGAGGGATTGCCAAAGATCTGCGGGATCTTCTTTTGTGATGTATTCATTTTTCAGGCTATCGTGGAGATGATGGCGTAGAAACACCATAGATTTAGCTTTATTCTCATCCGACGTATATTCTGACTGGTCGATGGTATTGAGAAGCCCATTTGATCTCAGATGCATTTTTGCATGTGATGCCCATGTCATATAATTATTTCCACTTATATCGAGGGAAACAATATCGAGCTTCGCCAAGTTTGACATGATATCTTTATAAAAAAATTCAATCAAACGTTAATTTATTGAAAAACATTAGAAATATTATTATTGATAATATCATACAAGAAAAAACAAAATTTATCTTGTGTGATTGAGAAAATATTATTTTCATATGATTTCGAGGAGACAGTGCCTACCACTCGAATAAGGAGGAGGTTTAACCTACCACTCCGTATAATATATATATTAACATAAATTTAACATAATTAAAATCTTACCTTTTTATGGAATAGAGAAAGAGATAATTGGACAGAGTAACGGTTAGAAACGGTCGTGCTGATAACGTCTTAAGAAGCTAGCCTGGTAAACTTTAGTATATGAGGGGAGATAAAGATGTTAGATTAGGAAACTTAAGTAAAAGAGAAAGTGTACGAGGGAAAGTGTAGGAGAGAAAACGTAATTGGTTCCACATCAAATTCACTCTATTACATAATGTTAAGTCTATTATTTATAGACATTGAGTGTTTAGGAAATGATGACACATAGCTAATGACTAAGGAATGAATTAGAATGACACTTGTATATGTGATTTATAATAGATGTAGATTTTTTTTTTTTATCAATCAAAATCCCTTCTACAAACTTCTTTCAAAGCATACGACTTTCTGGATATAGATGATGATATCTATATATCATAGAATTCTTCTATATACTGTGAGGAAGGTTGATAGATTGAAAAAAAAAAAAAAAAAAAGGTTGAGAGATTGGTCGGTGAGGGAGAAACTAACCTACGTTGGCGGCATGCCGAATATGTTCGGCCGAAGAGATGAGGCAACAGCTGGTGAGTCGAAGATCGAAGGCGACAAGGGGACTCCGGCGGAACACGAACGATTGAGTGTACATCTATTAGAAAATAATTCGAAAATCACAATTGAGACACATGATAAGCGGATGTTACGGGGGATGATAATGGATAAACACAACGCTCATATACATAAAAAGGATCTCTTGCCAATTAAATATTATTATTTAAATATAATTAATAAAAATAAAAAGAAAGCTAAACCATTCATATACAATGATACCTAGCATAAGAGTATCAGAGACAGTTTCTTAAAGTTTTTTTTTCAGAACCGGTTTTAGATCTCTCTTTTACTTTTTCTTTTTTTCATTTTTTTTATTCTTTAGAAATTCTTTCAAAAATCTGCTTTGCAGATGCTCTTTTCTGTGTTCTGTTTAGAGAACCAATCCAAAACAATGCTTCTTTTTTTCTAAAATATAAGATGTTTCTATATAAAATCATAAAAATTAATATGTTTTTTAAAAAAACAATCATTTAATCATTAGTTAAAAATTTAATTCAACCAATCATAAAAAATATTGTAAAATTTGAAAAGTTAAAGAATATCAAATAACATTAAAATTTAGAAACTTGTAAAACATCTTATAAAATAAAATAATTTTTTTTTCTTTAAACATCTTTTAATATAGGACAGAGAGAGTTTCCATTCTAAACTCTGCTCTTGCGAATTACAATAAATATATTGTATTTCGTGATGAAACAGTTGTTTCAGTACTTTTTTTAATACCGCGAAATTCTAAATCAAAACTGTGATATTTTTTGAACTGAAAGATGATATTTCCGTCATAAAATAAGAAAGACAACAATCAGGCTTGAAGAGGGGATGTACGAGAAGTGTGGTGATTGCGTGAGGGTGTGTTCATGGACACTAGAGGTATCACATGATTCACTATTTCATATCTATTTCTAAGTATTAAACAGAGAAGACGAACATGCCATCTTTTATTTTTTTAACATGAACATGCCATCTTTCTCGACAAGTTGAATGTTAATCATAAATTAAACTATATAATTATTCCAAATGATTCTATACTGAAGTTATTAAACTTATACCTTTAATATATATAAATATACTTATTCAGTAACTTAATAGTTTTTACTAGTGTCGCAATCCTATTCAACTTAGTTATATGTGACCTTATTAAGTTATAGACTAAAAATGAAAATCGTTTGTGTGGGATAAAACTACAAAAAGAATCATTTGCATCTAGTTTAGATGTGAGTCTAATAGTGAATAATGTTGGTTGACAATATGTCGATATAAATAGCACGTGAAGCGAAAAAATCACATTAGGAGAGAAGAAAAATGGTACGAATTACAACTATAAGCGTTTGCTTATGACTTTAACTTCTTGGATTCTATATAGGATGCTAATAATCATATTTAATACCTTCAAATGACGATATTAATTGTTGTCGGATTATTTCCCTAAATTTATTTAAAGTATCCAAGATCTCGTACGGCGTGTTTCTAGCTATAATCGCTGCAGATCGTTTAGACCAGTCGGTATTAGAAGTTGGGAAAAATAGTAATTGTTTAAGAACTAGTTTTTGTAAACTTGCTTTTAGTTCTCTAAACACAAATAAAGTTTGACCATGCATGCTGGTAAGTGGTAATGAGCAGCCGAAACATAAGTCATTCAGCTATCACCCACCAATTGGGAACCGTATGCACTCGTCTTGGTACTGTGGCTATCGATAGATAATCACTGTGAAGAAAGAATGTTAGCATCGAACACTTTAATCAAGTGGTGACAACAATACGGCAAATCATTTGTCCAAACAAATCGTTTAAATCAATCTTCATCCTCTGATATATAAGATCGAACTCGGTGTTGTTCAAAGACTGTAAGAAATTTCTAGAGTAATAAGAATCAAGTCATTCTAATAAAAAATGTTCGACCATCCATGCCATCAGCTGTTAAAGTATTTATACCTCCTGAAAATCCCCCAAAAATAATATCTCTGATTCTCTATATTAAACAAATAGTGATAGAACCGTACACGCAATAAGAAAACAGCCATCGTGCTAAACAATATATCTCACTCATGACCTCACAAAGTCACAATAATATAATTTTTTGTTTGCTTGTTTTGCGTTAATGTTACTATAGATTGGAGTAATGTTCACACTCCCCCACTCTCTAGACTCTTAACATTTTACGCTGAATTACATTTGTACATCCGCTCTTTCACACTAAAACCCACATCATTTAGCAAAAGAAGCAACATGGATATGATGATGCACAAAATCTCTTTTCTATCTCTACATTTACTCTTACTCTTACTACTCTGTCACCAACCCTCTCACCATCATAGCCGAGGGCAATTCCACTACGGGCATTGACCGGTGGTGCAACAAAACTCCTTACTCTGATCCATGCAAACACTACTTCAAAAACCACAATGGTTTTCAACTGCCGACACAGCTATCCGAGTTCCGAATAATGCTGGTGGAAGCAGCCATGGACCGGGCCATATCCGCTCGGGACAAGCTAACTCATTTCCGCCAAAACTGTACTGACTGCCGGAAACAAGCCATTTTGGCCGACTGCATCGACCTCTACGGAGACACCGTCCTGCAGCTAAACTGGACGCTGCTGGGCGTGTCTCCAAAAACCGGTGCCGGAAGACGATGCACCGACTTTGACGCTCAGACCTGGCTGAGCACCGCCCTTACAAACACCGAGACTTGCCGTCGCGGCTCCTCTGACCTCAACGTCTCAGATTTCACCACACCAATTGTTTCGAACACCAAAATTTCCCACTTAATAAGCAACTGCTTAGCCGTCAACGGAGCCCTCTTGACCGCCGCAAACAACGGTACCACCACCGCATATCCGAATGGTTTTCCGACGTGGGTTTCCGGTAAAGAGAGGAGACTTCTACAATTGCAATCAGCGAGTGCCGTCAAAGCCAACCTGGTGGTGGCCAAGGACGGCTCGGGACATTTCAAGACGGTGCAAGCGGCTATTGACTTGGCTGGACGGAGAAAGGTGACGTCAGGGAGGTTTGTGATATACGTGAAGAGAGGGATATATCAAGAAAACATAAACGTACGACTCAATAACGATAACATAATGTTGGTCGGAGATGGAATGAGATAAACAATTATCACCGGTGGTCGAAGTGTTAAAGGAGGTTACACCACTTACAGTTCCGCCACTGCCGGTAAATTATTATATAATTATTTTTAATTTTATTTTTATTTTTAGTTAATAGATTGGAACAAGTATATGTTCAAATTAATAATTGTCCTGCCAATTTGACTACAAATCTGATATATCTTTGGGTGCAAGTTTGAGAACATAACTTTTTAATAATATGCGTGTAAGGTTTTTCTCTATGCAAGTTTGAGAACATTTTTTGGTTTGAGTTTTATTGAAAAAAAAACAATCTAGATATAAAATTTAGAAATATAACCATTGCATTATCTAAAGCGTTACCATTTGAAATTTGATTGCATTATCTAAAACATTACTATTTTTAATATACATTTTATTTTAATTTTAATTAATACAAGATTAGAACAAGTACATCTTCAAATAATTATCCTACCAATTTGACTACAAATCTGATATTGGATGCAATTTTGAGAACATAAATTTTTTAATTAAACGCGTGCAAGCGTTTTCTCTATGCATGTTTGAGAACATATTTTTGGGTTGAGCTGAGCTAGATCCAAAAATAAACACCGAAATGGCCACCATCTAGAAAGAAAAAAGTTTAGAAATAAACCATAACCGTTGCATTAGCATTAGCATTACCATTTGAAATTTGATTTCATTTTTCCACGTGTGATAAATCCAGGTATCGAGGGACTTCACTTCATAGCCAAAGGCATAACATTCCGAAACACGGCGGGTCCGGCTAAGGGCCAGGCCGTGGCACTCCGGTCATCCTCAGACCTCTCAATCTTCTACAGATGCTCAATCGAAGGGTACCAAGACACACTGATGGTCCATTCGCAACGCCAGTTTTACCGCGAGTGCTACATATACGGAACCGTAGATTTTATCTTCGGAAACGCAGCCGTCGTTTTCCAAAACTGTATTATCCTCCCTCGCCGGCCGCTTAAAGGTCAAGCCAATGTAATTACCGCACAAGGTCGTGCTGATCCATTTCAGAACACAGGGATCTCTATCCACAACTCCATAATCTTACCAGCTCCTGATCTAAAACCAGTGGTCCGTAGCGTTAAGACGTACATGGGCCGGCCCTGGATGAAGTACTCACGCACCGTGGTTATTAAGACGTATTTGGATGGTTTTGTGAGTCCGGTTGGGTGGTCTACGTGGGTTAAAGGTTCGACGTTCGGTCTAGACACGCTGTTCTATGCGGAGTATAAGAATACCGGACCAGGTTCGTCCACGAGGTGGCGTGTCCGTTGGAAAGGGTTTCATGTGTTGAATAGAGCTTCCGATGCATCTCCTTTCACTGTTGGAAGATTTATCTCCGGTACATCGTGGCTCCCAAGCAGTGGCATACCATTCGCTTCTGGACTCTAAACAAAAGCTGTCTTTGGTTTTTCGTGCTTAAATTACAATGTTGAGCAATTTTACACTCTTGAATATACATTCATTATGCTTATTATGAAAACAAGGTTTTAGCTATAAATGGACAAATGAGAATACAGTAAAGGATACGGCGGAAACAAGATTGATGCAGCACATCTTCACATTAATCACGATTTCAAAAAGCCTTTTCGTGTTAGTTTTATGTTTTTGCTTTTCATTCAGATTATGTCTTTGCTTTATGTACGTTAGGTTTTAAACTATTTTACGTTGTCTTAGTTATCTTTAGGTTAGGATTTCGTTATAGCTTTTCCTATTTAAGGAGCCGTGAGACTCATTTGTAAAGTTAAGCTTTTGATTATTGAATAAATTTAAAACTTCAGTTCATCTCTATCTTCTTATCATATTCCTTGTGAATCAATCATTATCAAGAACCCTCTCGTTTGAAGAGGCATTTTTCGGAATCAACGGTTATCAAGTCCCGTTTGAACGACCATTCTTCGAAATGAACGGTCATGGAGATCTATCTAGCGGAAGCTACGTCAAAGATTAAAACAGAATTTCGGATATCGTAAATCATGTCCTATTTCACTGTCTCTGGAAATAGGCGAATGTAACTGGACGGAACAAAACCAAAATTTCTGTCGTCCCCCACCAATTTCAAAATGTGATCCTAATAATTGTTCAAATAAAAAATACACTCTCATATGAAACATGGCGAGACTTTTTTCCATCACTAGCTAGTTTTGGCATTGCTTATATTGATATGCATATATAACGATAATGGTAGGAAAAATATAGAAAACCAATGAAGGAGAGCTCTCTAGAGTGTGATTGGTAACATGCAATATTATTGATTTAAGTTGAGTTATGAGTCTAATTGATTTAAGTTGAGTTATGAGTCTAATTGATTTAAGTTGAGTTATGAGTCTAACTTATAGATAGCTCATACTGCTAAGAATGATTTATTTTGAATCATTTCCGAAGAATTGAATTTGAGTTAACTTGTGTTGTGTTTGCATCACTGTAAGATATTTTTTATCGTGATGAAACAGTTTCTATAATTCATTTTAGAACTATAATATGATATCCTTTCATAAAATAAGAACGAAAGCATGAGGATTGAAGAGAGATTGTACGAGAAATGTGGTGATTGCGTGAGAATGTGTGCATGGACACTCGAGGGATCACATGGCTCTTTTTTTTTTTTTTTTTTTTTTTTTGAAGTATTAAACAGAGAAGACGAACATGCCATCTTTCTCGACAAGTTGAATAATGTTCATAATAAATTAAGCTATATAATTATTCCCAATGCATATAGTAATAATTCTAGACTTTTAGTAATAGTTTTGTGTTTTATTAAATAGATAAACATATTTAATCATTGAAATGACAAGAGCTGGCGTATTAATCTTTACTAATATCGCCATCCCATTCGGATTCATCTACTCGCAGTTATATTTGAATAATGCGATGCAAGTTATAGATTGAGAAAAAATATTTTTTGTGGAAGAAAAACAAAAACAAATTACAATTATTTGTACTCCTTAGGTAACATTTTTGTTTTGTTTTTGTTTTGTTTTTGTTTTTAATCCTGAATTGTTCTATGGACAGTATATTTTTAGATTTTTTGGAATATAGGTCGACGAAAAATTAACTTTTTCTTGAAGCGCACAGGCACAGCCAAATTCATTTCCATTGTCACCTGGCACAAAACTACAAACAACTTAACAAGTTGTAGGGGGGATTTTCATTTTCATTGTATTCTTTTATTTTATTTTATGAATTAATAAAAAATTATATATCTATAGCTTTTTTGATGTTATTTTCTTCATGGATTTTACTGAACTATATTTGTACTTTAACTATAGTGGAACCACATCAAATCATGTTGATAATATGGTGAACAAAATTGAAACCACTAAACTACAGTCCGGGTGAATGGTGATGTTTAAAACAAATAAACATGTTAATTAATAAAAGGGAATTACTGCAAATTAACGTAATATTTTTTTGCAAAATCAACCCTCACCTCAAATAAATGCAAGTCAAATTCCTCACCTCCTAAGTCACCCGCTATATAACTCCTACATATATTATCGATATGACATAGTGAGACACCCATGAACAAACTCACAGAATATGAAACGCACCGTTTCAACTTATCAAAACACCACGTAGTTTGATGAGATGAAGTAGTTTTTGTATACAAGAAACGGGGTGAAGTTGTGAAATCGAATTGGGGGAAAAGAGATAACTAGGGTTAGTTCGCGATTAGGATTAGAAACTCGATTTGGGGATAAAAAGCGATTTTGGGTTCTCTCGCGATTTCGAGAGTAAATCGAATTGGGGAAAAAGAGAGGGTTAGGTTTATATCGCGAATTGGAGAGTAAATTCAAGTTGGGAAAAATACAATTTCTTTGGTGGGTTTGAGTTAGGAGATCGTGTGTAGCTTTCATGGGTTTTGTCTATTAGCTCAAAAGGAGAAGAAGAAGCGGAATTTGCGACGCAAAGAGGAAGAAGAGAAAATAAAAGTGAAGATGAGGTAATTTATTTGAGAATTACAAATTGAATTTGTTATTTTGTTTCGAATAGATATCATTAAATGGTTTAAAAGATTGACCTCCTTTCCCTTTTAAATATGTTTGTAGCGGATTCGATTTATATATTTATGCCGGCGGCTATTGGTCACCCGATGATGCATATCTTGGTGGAGAAGTACATCCAGCTGGTCGACACTTGGGTGAAGGATTTGGACTAAGCACGGTTCGGATGCTCCTAGTCCAGTTTATTGGCTTCGAAGACAACATGCAGAAGATTTCTTCGTTTCCACGAGAGACGCCAGAGAAAAAACAGGATATAGATGATGATGAGGCAATGGAGAAAGTTGTTCATTACGGAATAAGATCAGGTGCTATAACCTTATTTGCTGTCTGAGAAGATGATCCTTACATAGGTCGTCGATTAGAGATAGCGTCAACTACTTGGTTGTCTGAAAATGATGATACCGGTGATTGGGATGAGGTAGAAGTTAGAGATAATTCTGATTCTTCTGGTGATGAGGTAGATGTTTATGGAAGTCCGAATGATAGTGAGAGTGATGATAATCAGAGGAATTGGATAGATGAGAGTAAATATAAGAAGTTTGGGATAGGTCAAGAGTACAAGACAATTGAGAGTTTTAAGCGTGATGTTAGCAAGTATGCGGTGAAGAAGAGAAGGGATATTAGGTATAAGAAAATTGATTCCAGGGGTGTTACAGCAATCTGTTGTAATGGAAAATGTCCATGAAGGTTGTATGCGTCAATAAACAGTACCTCATATCGGGTTGTGGTCAGATCATTGCAAGAGGAGCATAACTGTACTTGGCAAGGTAAGGTGTCTCTTCTAACGAATGCTAGAATAGCAGAAATATACACTGAAGAGTTTAGGTTGAATCCGGATTTCTCAGCGAATCAGTTGCAAGAGAAACTTTTGGCTAGGAACATCAATGTCCCATGGACAATATGTGAGAGGACAAGGCTTAGATGCTTGAACACTTTTGATACAGAGCAGGCAGAGCAGTTTGCAAGACTGTTTGACTATGTTGATGAGTTAAAGAGAAGTAATGCCGGATCAAATGTCGAACTTGAGGTGAGGCAAACACGGTTTTTTCGATTTTATGTATGTTTCGCTGGACTGTCACAAGGTTGGAAGGCAGCATGCAGGAGAATCATACATCTTGACGGCATATTTCTGAAATGGAGAATGACAGGGACGTTATTAGTGGCTTGCGGCAGAGATCCGAATGATCAAATATTTCCAATAGCTTGGGTCATTGTTGATGCTGAGACAAAGCCGAATTGGTTGTGGTTTTTAGAGCATTTGAGTGGCGACTTGGGCTTGAACACATGAAATGGCTTGACTTTGGCTAGTGATCAGCATAGAGGATTGATTGGTGCTGTGAAAGATATATTGCCATTTGCTGAACATATGATGTGTGCTCGACATGTATATGCATATTGGAAGAAGAGTCATTCTGGTGCAGAATTAGAAGACTTCTTCTGGACGGCAGCTGATTTATACTATCCACAGAAGTTTGAAATCAAGATGAAAGAGCTGAAGGAGTATGATCCTGCTGCACATGCAGCATTGAAGATTTCGATTGGCTCTCCATGGTCAAGGTAAATACTACTTGAATGTCTTTTTTTGTTTGAAGCGGAATCAATTTTATATTGCACTCTTATGTATGTTTGATTTTTGATATGTATGGCTTTTTTCTCGGAGTACTCTAAGTGTGATGCGGTGGAGAACAATTTGGGAGAGTCTTTTAATGCGACGATAAGGATTGCAAGGACTAAACCGATTGTTGAAATGCTTGAGGAGATCAGGAGGAGGGTCATGGTCATTAATGAAAAGAAAAAACTAGAAGCAAAGAAAGCCAGAGGCGACTATACTCCTAGAGCATTACTGTTACTTGACCAACATATTGAGCTAGCTAAAAACTGCAGGCCTGTATCTTGCGGCATTGGAAAGTATGAAGTGAGTTACTTTAATGATAGGTACATCGTGCAATTGAGGAATGAAACAAGTTGTACCTGTCGATTGTACCTCATCAGTGGTATTCCATGTTCTCACATAGCATCTGCACTTAGACTTGAGAGAAATGCTGAAAAAAACCCAAAGACCTTAATTAGTGACTGGTTTACGGTGGAGAAGCTTCGGGCATGCTATGCAACTAGTTTAGAACCAGTTAATGGTATGAATATGTGGAAGGTTACAACTGCTGTTCGAGTCACTCCACCTCCATATAAGAAGCCTCCGGGCAGGCCTCCAGGGAAGAAGAGAAAGAGAGAGAAGGGAGAATCTCAGCCAAAATCAGAAAAAGCACCAAAGATAGGAATTAAAATGGTAATTGTACTTGTGTTTTTTGGTTTGTTGGTGTTTATCGTTTTTGGTTTATCTGATTAGTTGTCCTTTCACGTGTGTGTAGCATTGTAGATATTGTGGCCAAGAAGGCCATAACATAACAAAGTGTAAGAACCAGGCTGCCCCTAAGCCGCCGAAGAAACCAACAGGGAGGCCACGCGTTAGACCTCTGCCAAATACTGCAGAACTTGAGTGGAGTACTCTTGAAGGTGGTTCTTCTTCTCAACATGCGCAGATTAATTCTTGGCGGCTATGGGGTGAAGGTGTTGGTGCATCTTCTTCGCAGCCTGCACCACCTGTGTCTTCTTCTCAGCATGTACCTGATGCATCTTCTTCGTAGCCTGCACCACGTGCTTCTTCTCAGGTTGTTGAAGATCTTCCTTCTCTATCCTCTGCACTCCCACGGAGGAAGCGTGGTAGACCACGGAAGAATGTAATTGAGGCAACTGTGCAACTGGAACAACCACCTTCTCGAGAGCATGTTTATGACACCGGACCAATACATTTACCAAGAGTAAGTTCTTCTATATCTGGCTCATTTACGTGATCACTTGGTTGAGCTTGGTTTATGTGATTACTTGTTTGCAGGAAGGTTATAGTGTCTTCACTAGTGAGCAATCTGGAGATGATTATGTTCATATTGGTAAGTCTGTGAGGGATACACGCGACAACACGGTCCTACCAAACAGTCTATACAGAGCGAGATATGCTAAGAAGATGGCGGTTGCACGTGGCCGTGGAGGTGGCTGTGGAAGAAGCCGTGGAAGAGGCCGTGAAAATTCAGGAGAAGCCTTTGTGCAAACTTGGCTGTCCAATTCCCAACCTTGATAATGGTTTTGTTATGCTTCTCTTATATTTTGAAAACAATCGATGGTTTTGTAATGCAATGAATTTATCTATTAACCATTTTCTGAACTATTTATGTTTTCAAAACAATTGATGGTTTATGTTCCATTTATGATCCAAATATCATTCAAACATCATTCAATAACGATACAAGTTGTTATACATTTTAAACATCATTCAAATATCAGGAATTAGGGTCTCTGATTCCAGCCAACAAATGAAAACAACTGAAACAAAACTAACTCAAAGAACCTTTCCACAAACCCATCCTATTGCTCCTACAACCAACACGATGATCCCAACTCTCCCCATACTCATTTTAGCCATCTTTTCAGTACTTGCATTAGCCATCATCGTCTCCTTTCTCAATTCTTTCACTTCATCTACAAGCCTCATGAGTTTTGTATCAACCATTCTTGTCTCCTCAAGCAAAGCTTCATCAATCCATTTGAATAAATGTGCCTCACTTTTCCTCTACACAATCGTTAAAAGGATAATTCAATGCACAAAGAAATTTAAGACGACAAAAAAAATCAATTGAAAATTAACAGTAAAAGAGCGAACCTGCATTGCGATCTCACACCTATAAAATCTCCGAAATGGATTCTCATCTGTCTCAGAAACATATGTTCTCAGCTTCCTCCCACACCAACAGGTCGCTGGAACGCCGGTCACTGACCTACGAGATGAAGCAGATGAAGAATTGGTCATGGTCTTTGATATGTGCCTCCTCTCTCTCTGATAGATGTATCCTTTCTCTTTGAAGAAGAAGAACAATTGCTCGATTTCTCTCTCCACTCTCTCTCTCTGGCGAGTCTGTCTCTGAAGCTCTTGTGTATGAACCCTAAAAAAACAATTTTCCTCTTTCAATTTTGACTCACTAAATAAGGTCAACAAATCTATTCCTGATGTTATAGTAGCTCTGATGTTATAGTATACCAAATAATTCATTCAGCTTCAATGGTAAATGGACTCTCCAATTATTATAGAGGTCGCGGGTTCGAGTATCCAATTCTTCTTTGTTTACATTTTTAAGGCAAATTTTTAGCTTCTCATCTAATAAAATGTCTCTCAAATGTGTTATTCTACTGCATTTTATACCGCGAACTACAACTTCTTGACAAACTATTAATGCAGAAATTCATGAGAAAACATAACTTATAAGTTGCATTACAAAGCATGACTTATGAGTTTACAAATGCATTACAAAGCATGACTTATGAGTTTACACATGCCTTACAAATCATACTTAGAATAGAAACCCTTTCAAATTATTATTGAAAACCAAGGGTCTATTCTACACCGAAAAACACAATATCATACAAACTGAGAAAACAAATGATCATTTTCTCTAATAGACAAATCGCATAATCAAAGCCATGAACATGACAAAAACACCCACCACCACAACAATCTTGAACTTAAGCACATTACCTTCACTTTTGATAGCTACTTCCTTAATCTTCTCCATCAAATCCGGGTCTCCAAATGTTTCCTTGAGCTGTTCAATCTCATCAACAACCTTCTGGAGATTCTGGTGAATTGTCTCCATTTCAGGATGAGTAACAAAATCATTCAACCTGCTTAAGTTCTCCTCACTCTCAACTCGAACCCTAGTAGCCAAGTCATCAACAATTTCAATAAGCTCATTCACCTCATCCATCATTGCTTCATCCCACCACTTCCTAATGTGGTGCCGGCCATCCTACACATCAAACAAAGCTTACAATCCGAGAACATATCACAAAACAACTTAAAGATAAGATAATTACGCTAACCATTGTGTTATTGCTGCAAGAGTAAAATCTTCTTCTTGGGTCTTTCCCTGTTTGGGAGGTGTGAATCACAACATCACCACCACATAAACACTTACGCGGAATTCCAAATCGACCATCCCGTCGACCTCTATAGCTAACACTTGACCTTGATGAAGAGCTACTCCAACTGTAACTGAAAGTCCTCCCCATTGTTTACCTGACAACACCCAAAAACAATTGTTTCACTATTGAATCTCTTCAATGATTTGCTCTCATACACGAAATCACAACTTTTGGGTTCGGAAAACTAATTTGGGTTCCGGAATTATTTGCTCGCATACATAAAATTAGGGATGTCAATTAGGGCCAAAACCCACGGGCCGGCCCGGCCCGAACCTAAAAAATATCGGGCTGGGCTCAAATATTTAAGCTAAAAAAAAATCGGGCCTTTCGGGCTAAACCCATTTGGGCTAATGGTTTTTTGGGCTTAAGCCCGAGCGGGCTCGGGCCGACCCGAAAAACCCGATATTTGATTAATGGAAAAATATAGGCATGTCAATCGGACTGACCCAGGCTTTTTATTAATTTTTTTTTACATGTAGATCTTAATGAGGATGAGAATTTAGAAGGCACGAAAGAAAATTTCAATCTTAAAGATTATTATCTCGACTCTACCGTTTCAACTATTTAAATTACACATTTATTTATTTATTTATTTATTTTATATTAGGATTTATTTGGATTTACTAAGTTAAACTTGTGTTCTTAACTTAAATTTGATTTGATAAAGCTATATTTACGATTCTTTAAGTTTGGATTTAAGTTTAATAAATACTTTTGCTTTTAAATTATTTTGTATTTGAAATTTATTCTGTTTTTGAAAAAGCCCGAAAAAGAACAAAAAGCCCGATAACCCTTTTAGGGCCGGGCCGGGCTTTAGAATATAGGCCCGATATATTTTCGGACCGGGCTTAAATACATGTGGGTTTTACGGGTTTCGGGCTAGGACGGGCCGGGCCAGCCCTTTTGATATGCCTACATAAAATCAAACAAACACAGATTACATATATGTACCCGAATTACAAACGGAGGTGTCAATGACTCGATTTTTTTTCCGTCGGTTCAGTGAGATCGATTCTTCCTCCGCCGTGTTAACCCTAAAAATCGAATTACAGACGGAGGTGTCAATGCCTCGATTTTTTTTCCGTCGGTTCAGTGAGATCGATTCTTCCTCCGCCGCGTTAACCCTAAAATTTTTCCCAATTCTCTCTCGACACTTCTGTTTTTTATATCTCTTATTTCTTGCTCAATCACAAAAACAACACGCTTTTCTTCGTTCTTTCATAACATAAAACGCAGCGTTTGATCTTATGTTACCGATATAACGTTAATTTAACGTACGGGTTATATAGCGGGTGACTTAAAAGGTGAAGGGTTTGACTTGCATTTATTTGAGATGAGGGTTGATTTTGAAAAAAAAATGTTACTTTGAAGGTTGATTTGCAATAATCCCTTAATAAAAACCACTAAACTCCAAGTCTTGGTGATATATTTTAGACAACGAAAAAAATCTTAACAGGTTTTGCATTAGTTATAGATTTGAGTCTAATAGTTAATTATGGTGGTTGAAGATATAAATAGCATGTGAAGTGAAGGATTCCCATTAAGAGATCAGAAGATAATTAGAATGGTATGAACAACAAAGCGTTTGCTTATGACTTTTACTTATTGGATTTTAATTCTATATAGGATGTTAATTATCATATTTAATACCTTCAAGTGACGATATTTAATTGCTGTTGGATTTTTTTTTTTTTTTTTTTTTTTTTTTTTTTTTTTTTTTAAGAATCCAAGATCTCGTACGGCGTTCTTCTAGCTATAGTCGCTGCAGATCGTTTATTGCCGGACTTGTCGGTATTCGAAGTTAGGAAAAGTATAATTGTTTAAGACCTAGTTTCTTTTAGCTTACTTCTTTTACAATAATTATCTTTTTTTTTTCAAATTAAGAATTATATTGAAAAAATGATACTCCCTCCGTTTCATAATAAATATCATTTTGAGAAAATGTATCTGCAATAAACTGGATGTATCTAGATGTATTTTGAGTTTAATACATTTAAATAATTGCAGAACCATATAAAAAGAGTGCCCCACAAAATCAGAAGTTTGAATCTTTATGTTAGGGAAGTAAAAAATGTACATGTTATGATCGCATGCCTCGAGAGTAATTACTTTCAAAAATGAAAACTAATCATTACCTTATTACAGTAATGTTGGGGCGATTTTACAATCTTCATCAATCATCAAGTAGCATGTGAACAGTCAACAGAATAATGTCACAACCAAAGCAAGCCAAAAAGACGGGGTCTCCAATCTCCCGAGAAACCAAAATCCAGTCTTAAGTCATATTAAATGAAAATTTATAATTAAAGGGACGTAAAAGAAGTTTGATTATCAAATTAAATGTCTAAGTCTATCAACAATCTTATTTATAACACAGTATAAACAAGATTCTCTCCTTAGTATTTATAACATACACGATTTTAACTAGCCAAAATTAATATAAAAAAAAGAGTTAGTTTTTTTGTTAAAAGTATTAGTACTTCCTGAAAATCCCCCTAAAATAATATCTTTATACTAATAGTGATAGAATCGTTCACGCAATAAGAAAACAGCCATGGAGCTAAACAACATAGACGCAAAGGTAGATCTCACTCATGACCTCGCAATATAAATGTTGTATTTAGTCAAAAAAAAAAATTTGTTTGCTTGTTTTGCATTAATGTTAATACCACCACAATATATAAATATAGATAAGATAAGAGTCATGTTCCCACTCTCTCAAGTCTCTTAACATTTTACTTTGAATTACATTCAATTCCTCACACCAAAACCGCATCACTTAGCTAAGGAAGCAACATGAATATGATGATGCACACAATCTTTTTTCCATCCCTACATTTAGTACTCTTGCTATTACTAATCTGCCTCCACCCTCTCACCACCGTAGCCGACGGTAATTCCACCACCGACATTGACCGGTGGTGCGACCAAACTCCTTATCCCGATCCATGCAAAAACTACTTCAAAAACCGCAATGGTTTTCGACCGCCGACACAGCTATTCGAGTTCCGAGTAATGCTGGTGGAAGCAGCCATGGACCGGGCTATATCCGCCCGGGACGAGTTGACTAATTCCGGACGGAACTGCACTGATTGCAAGAAACAAGCTGTTTTGGCGGACTGCATCGACCTCTATGGAGACACCGTCGTGCAGCTAAACCGGACGCTACAGGGCGTATCTCCGAAAACCGGTGCCGGAAAAAGATGCACCGACTTCGACGCTCAGACCTGGCTGAGCACCGCACTTACAAACACCGAGACTTGCCGACGCGGCTCATCAGATTTCAACGTCTCGGATTTCATCACACCAATCGTTTCAGACACCAAAATCTCCAACCTAATAAGCAACTGCTTAGCCGTCAACGGAGCCCTCCTGACCGCCGCAAACAACGGCACCACCACGGCTGATCCGAAAGGGTTTCCGACGTGGGTTTCCGGTAAAGAGAGGAGACTTTTGCAGTTGCAATCAGCGCGTGCCGTCAAAGCCAACATCGTGGTGGCCAAGGACGGATCAGGACATGTCAATACGGTGCAAGCGGCTATTGACGTGGCTGGACGGAGAAAAGTGACGCCAGGGAGGTTTGTGATATACGTGAAGAGAGGGATATATCAAGAAAACATAAACGTACGTCTCAATAACGATGACATAATGTTGGTCGGAGATGGAATGAGATCCACCATTATCACCGGTGGTCGAAGTGTCAAAGGTGGTTACACCACTTACAATTCCGCCACTGCCGGTAAATAATTAATTCTTTTATATTTTATTTAATTAATTTTTAGTTAATGCATGGATTGGATTGGATCTAACAAGTTTTTAAAATCATTAATTAAAAAAACAAATACTCGAAGATTCCGTACGAATTGAGTTTTCCAATCGATAAGTTAAATCATACATTGGGATCGTCATCAATTATTATTAATTTATTGGTACCTCAAGAGAAAGAAAAAAAACTAAGATATGTAAAACGTAACCGTTGCTTTATTTCCCGCAAAATAAGTAAGCGTTACCATATGAAATTTTATTTCATTTGTCTCTATCATTACGGAACAATTGGCTAATTAAATTACGTATGATCCAGGTATCGAGGGACTTCACTTCATAGCCAAAGGCCTAACGTTCCGGAACACGGCGGGTCCGGCCAATGGCCAGGCCGTGGCACTCCGGTCATCCTCGGACCTCTCAGTCTTCTACAAATGCTCAATCGAAGGATACCAAGACACGTTGATGGTCCATTCGCAACGACAGTTTTACCGCGACTGCTACATATACGGAACCGTAGATTTCATCTTCGGAAACGCAGCCGCGGTTTTCCAAAACTGTCTCATCCTGCCTCGCCGACCGCTCAAAGGCCAAGCCAATGTAATAACCGCACAAGGCCGTGCCGATCCGTTTCAGAACACAGGGATATCTATCCATAACTCAAGAATCCTACCGGCTCCTGATCTAAGACCGGTTCTTAGTAGCGTTAAGACGTATATGGGCCGGCCTTGGATGAAATACTCGCGCACCGTGGTCCTTCAGACGTATTTGGATAGTGTTGTGAGCCCGTTCGGGTGGTCTCCGTGGATTAAAGGCTCGGTTTTCGGTTTAGACACGCTGTTCTATGCTGAGTATAAGAATACCGGACCGGCCTCATCCACGAGGTGGCGTGTCCGTTGGAAAGGGTTTCATGTGTTGAATAGAGCTTCCGATGCATCTGCTTTCACCGTTGGAAGATTCATCGCTGGTACTGCGTGGCTCCCACGAACCGGCATACCTTTCACTTCCGGACTCTAAGGGCTTCGTACTTAAGTTACAATGATGTAAAATGTTACGACTCTGGATATAAATCATTATGCTTATTATTATGAAAATGAAGTTTTAGTTACGTAGATGGATAAGCGGTAAATTCAGTACAAGATCGAAACACGGAATGCCCGAAAATTACAAATCATGTCCCATTTTTTCACTTTATATGAAATACGAAACCGAAATTTTGATTATGCTTATTACCAATCAAAAGTATATTCTCGTACAGGACAGGACGAAACTTTTGTCCATATCTCAAGTTTTAAGCATTGCTTATCTGATGTTCGGATGCGATAATAATGTAGAAGATCCATAAAAGAGAGAGCTTTTAGTTACAAGATTTTGATTATCAAATGACCTATAACTACGCAGAACGATGATTTAGACACGAAACCCCTCACGAACTATCGAACCATGAGAAGTAAAAGATCTGAGAACATAACAAACAATCAATGAAATCAAAGAAAGAAAAAAAGAAAAAAAAAGAAGGCCCAACGGTTTGTAATACAACCTAACCAATGGACAGAGAAGATTCTTGAACGATGCAAGAGAGAGTGTCAGCAAAAGGCTGAAACCGAGGCGAGCAAAACCATCATCAAGTTGAAAACAAGATTCAACTGTCCATTTAGTATTGATGTTGCGGAGCTATGGTACTGATCCCTGCACGAAAATCACCAAAGAAAAACGTGTCTTTTAAGATTTGTTTCACATCATCTAGAGGTGATATGAGAGGGAAGGAGAGAGTGAAGTGTACCTCTGCAAGGGCGCAAGAGCGCCGCAGTAGAGAGCATTTTCAGGCTGAGACATTTCTGTCTTACCGTTTTCCTCGGGGTTTACAATTCGCATGTATGTTTCTTGGCCAAGATACCATCTGTCAAGATTCTCAGCTCTGATGTTCCAAACTCCGACGTTATCGAGGGAGATAAGCACAGCAGTCCATGCCCCTGGGTAAACCTGAAAGCAACACATGAAATAGCCAAGAGAAATACAATAAGTAAACAACATTTTGCCATCATATGGTGTGTAACAGAGAGACAGATTGAAAATGTGGATACAAACCTCAATCGTGCTTCGAGGTATTGCATCCCAGTTGTTATATGAACCTTTTCTGTCTTCAGTCCAGATACCAAAGTCCATCCTGGAATAACCAGGTTTTGAAAATCCATGTCAGAGCAATGAAAACTGATAAACAAAGTAGTATATATAACGATGAGTGGCATGGTTTTTCTTACGCAACGACGTAGAAGGAATATCCATCGATATGGAAGCTCTGGACTTTGGTGTCATTGTTCTGGAAGATAACTTGCATGAAGCCCTTGTACGTCGCGTTGATGATAGATCTGTCCAATCGGGGAGGTCTATTGTCAAGAGGTTTGTTTGGGAAATCCAGCTTATATACTCCTTTCACTTTATGGTTATCCGCAAGCCTTATGGGCGTGCTTGGATTCAGAAACGAAATCCCATTAAGCGTAGCACGAAGTGACCCATTGATTATCGTTGGAGGCATACTCCTCAGGATGTATGTGCTTGTGATATTTATCTGTCCGTAGTGATATGATCCCTGCGGATTTGGACGAGCTCCACTTGCAGATGTGTTTTGCCTGCATATAAAAGGAGTCAGGATTACATTTACATGCCTACATTTAAGACTTCACTTGCTTAAAGAGTTTTTGTAGACATACTTTATGGCCCTTTGTTGGTTCATGACAGACCAAGGGTGAGAAACATCAGTTGCTGGAAGTGGCAGAGGACCCGAAGCATGTCCTTTGGAATTGGAATAATGGAGGATGCCAACACCTGTGACTCTTTGCCACACAGTTTCGTTCACAAATCTAGCGCTGGCCACAATGTAGTAGTCACTTGAGGCGTTTTGGTCCATGGTGACCAAGAAAGAGTAAGACTGTCCCACATGGATGTCGAAATCGGTGAAGTTCGTTTGGGAGGTGTAGCGACCCTCGGTTTCAACTAAGAGCAACTTGTGGTTCTGAATCCTGAAGTTCAAGCTTGTCGAGATACCAACATTGTGAACGCGGATCCTGTATGTTTTCCCTGCAAAATGTAACTCGGATGAAGCAGGAGAGAATCAAGCCTCAGAGCCAAACTTTGAATTTCAATGCAAGACTTCATAAGGAAATCTAACGCTCACAACTCCTCAAAGTAAAATTCGATTAGGATGAAAATGGGAACAGAATGTAAGCAAAGTTACAATAGAACTCTGAAAAGATGTTACCTGCATCAACATTAACAGTTTCGTACTCAATTCCATCAGGTACACTGCTATTGTACTTGTAAGGACCCTTCCCATTGATGAGTACTCCATCCGGCATCCCAAGTTCTTTACCAGAGTCAAGTATACTCCTTAATGCCTAACAAAAAGCAACAGAGTTTCACCAATATAAAGACATTGGAAGTAACAATCCAAAGTGAAAAAAAACCACCATTTAAACCTCGAGTGCACTTACTGTATGGTTCTGAGTATACCAATCACCAATCATAAAGCTGATTTCGCCATCAGGCTTAGGGAACGGGATAGGAATCATTTCCCTGTTATTGACTATCAATGGACCAAAACCACCAGAAGCTCTCTGGAAGTTGAGCGAGGGGAAGTAGAAAAAACTCCCAATCTGATCTTTCAATTGAAAGCTGTAAGTGAAGTTCCATTTCGGAGGAATGGGACAGTTTGTGCCAAGAACACCGTCTTGCCACGAGTTACGCCGCATCTCAATGCCATTCCTTACCAGAGTTTTAAACAACACACAGAGAGAGAGAGCAATGTCAGGAATCACAAGAAGCCTTAAACTCTGTAGTGCTGAATCAGAGAAAGAAGCTAAATAATCCTTAAAAACCAAGTGATAAAAGGATGTTAAAGATCATCACCAAGTGAGTAGGAGAGGCTCGTCCAAGCGATTGAATACGCTAACATCAACATTGAAGTTTGTGGTAGCGTTAATCACAGGGCCTGGGAATTTCCCATTGACGGCGATAACCTGCAACGAAAAAAACTCGATCAAATACGCTTAAAATTGGGTATGTAACACCGAAGATTTCAGTAATACCATTTTCATAAACCCCAATCAACAACAGTTGGTTGCGTTTGATCGAACAACAAGAGAATGGTTAAGATGGATAAATCGTGATTCTGTAACATCTATATGATACACTATAGTGAAACGGAAGCAGATCATCACTCGCTAAAACCCCCCTATTAAGCTTGCGATAACCGCCTCTGACGAACTATATCTTAGATCCATGGGAGCAAAAAGATGAGTCTGAGCAAAAATCGAGGACCAAAATCGCAACAAAACGCCTAAAATAGGATCAGATTACAGCGAGAAGTTGCATCAGAGAGCTAAAACCCCGAAAACGAGATTTCACAGGGGAAAAAAGGTAAAAGGAAACGAAACCTGTTGAGGAACGCCGAGAGGAGAAGCGGTGATGTAAGAGACTTCGAAAACGTAGGAGACGAAAGGATCGCCGGCGAGAGAAAAGCCAGAGAGAAGAGCGAAGGAAAAGACGAAAGCGAGAACAGAAAACCGCGAGAGGAGAAAATTAGCCGCCGCCATTTTTTTGTGCTTGGGAAGGAGGATCTTTCGCTTCTGCTTCGTTGATTTTTCCGCTACGGAAACGACATTACGGGGGAAAAATTGAAACGATTTGGAGAAGGAAGAAGACGAGAGGAAGAGGAAGATGAAGAGTGTGTAAAGTGTGTGTGTGGGTTTTTGAAACTTCTCTGACAAAGAGGTGGAGAAAAATGTGGATTTTATTCTCTATTTATTTATTAATTTTGGGAGAGAGACAACCAAAAAAAAACAAAAATTTGGATTTTGGTAATCCCATCCCCTAAACGCGTTTAATTACTGGTTTACTTAGTTAACCGGTTCGTCTAAATTTGTAGTAATTATTTGGATGCTGATTTATTGGTTTTTTGCAAAAGTCAATTTGATCTGTGTCTATATATAACTGGTTGTGAATTAGATACTTACTCAAAACACAATGATTCTCCATTGATTTTATTTACCTTTTTTCTTTTCTTTTCTATTGTATACCTACCATAACTGTAACGATGTGTAAACTGTAATTAGTTGATTAAGCTTCCATTTCTCTCTAACGATGATGTGATTTATTAGTATTTTTGGTGGATACGTGTTGGAATGAATATTTGGGATCTTTGATTGTAAATATCTTTTTGTCTATGGCACTAAGTTTTTCCATACTTGGATATTTTTATAATCTTGATTTAGGAATTGTGAGAGGATCCTACATATTATAAAACTAACGACATACACACACCCAACTCATATATATCTGTAACAGAAAAAGGTGTTGTATGTTTATAATAATTACATGCTATTATTTGATATGTAACTAGGTTATTAATCCGCGCTACGCACAGATCTGTATTAATAATTTGGTTTAACTTTTTTTCGTTAACATTTTTTAAATTATCAAAACTGTAAAAGATTTGTAGAAAATTTTATTATATAAAATAATTTAAAATATAATCCGTAATTTTTCGTATTTTTGTTTATAAAATTAAAAATCTTATTAAGTAAAATAATAGTAATGATCATCTATAGAATTATCCAACTTCGACATACACACACGTTTGATTTAGAGAAGAGTTTCCTTGATAAAATCTTGGTGTTTTATTTTGTTTTTCTTGTGATTTTTAAAGTTCTTTCTCTCAGTTTTATTTGTTTAAATATTTGGTTTTTTTATTGAATGTCTTAATGATGTTGTGTAACAATGCATATATAATTTGTAATTCATGTTGATAACAATTTTTGTATTTTTTAAAAAATTAGATATGTTGTTTTATCAAATTTTTTTTAATTTGAATGCAAAGTGTAATGCGAATTTGTTGGAATATACAGAGGAACTGGTCGCTCAGTTGCTAATATGCATACTGAGTTTTGCACAAGTGTGTTTGAGACAATTAAGAAAAAGATCGAGTTGTTGCGAACAACGAAAGGCTGCATGTAGTTTTGTTGGGAAGCTGCAATGATCATGCAAGCCGGTTATTGCTTCTCCACCTGGCCTTCCATGAGTTTTAACTTATACCTCTATTCAGTTTATCATTGATATCTGTTTTATTTGTAATCTACTATTTGATAATTTTGGTTTAAAACTTGTAGGATGATATGGAGTCTTCACATCATTTTTACTGTTTTTATATTTATTTTTCATGTATTGATTTGAATAATCTATCTAGATATACCATTCTGAGTTGATTCATAAATCCCTCATACTTTATTATTTAAATAAAATTTTAGAAGTTGTTACTCATGTGTTGTTAATGTTGGCTCATATATAAGTAGTGGTTATGTATAAAAAAAATACTCTACTACTTGTTATATTTCGAGTATAAAAGTTACTTGTGCAGTGTTTTTCTTTGATAGTTTTTAAATCAGAAACATCTAGTGTATTAGTCTTTGTATATTTAAAAAGTATGTTTGATTTAAATCTGTTTGTTTTTATTTAATTAAATTCAACTTCTTATGTTTAATAGAAATGCTTCTTTGGACTAATTTAGTTGATTTTTTAAATCTTATATATAGCTTAATGCATTACCTTTAACTTTTTATTTGTTAAAAGCTCTCAAGTTTTTTTTAATTAAATATTTTTATATTGATTTTTAAAGAGTTAGCATATAATAAATTAATTTTTTAAGATAATTTTTGTGTGTGTTAATTGTTTTTTTTTTGTTTGTCAACAGCTTCAGCTCTTAGAACGGTTTAGAAATCCAAACCGGTGGAACTGAATTTACATAATCTAAACGATAAAGGTAGTCCCGAGCACTCCGTGCTAGCTTGTCTGCCTTTGTGTTTTGTGCGCGTGGGATATGCGAGATTGAGAAGATCGTAAACTCCTTCTTGCTTCTCTCGTACTCCTCCAGATGTAGTGCGAACGCCGGCCATTCTTTCGGTGTAGACACCATCTTCACTAATTCAGAACATTCTGTAACGAAATTCATTGCCAATCGTCCCGCGTTGAGCATACAATGCATAGTCCATATCAAAGCTTGTAACTCTGTATGGAGTGGGGACAGACTTCGGCCTACATTTCGTGCTCCCATTAAAGTTTCGTCCGTGCGAGTTCCATAGCAATACCATCCTAGTCCAGAATTATTTGATGTTTTCGTCCGTGTGTTAATTTAACTTTTTGATTATTGATTTCTAATATTTGGTGATTTAATTGAATTTTCTTTGTTAATTTAACTCTTTTTATTTTGACATAAAATTGTTTTGGAAGTATAGACATTTTTTAAAACATAATTTTCTTTTTATTTTTGTATTTTTAAACTTTCTTATATTGATTAATTAAATAATTAGCCTAGATATCATGTTAATTTAATTTTTGATGTTTCTTTCTGTGCTATTTTAATTGTATTGATATTTTGTAAAACATAATTTCCGTTTTTTATCTTAACCAATTTGTCTAAATATCAAGTTAATTTAATTTTAGATGATCTTATATTTTGTTAATTTTACTTTTTTGGTATTAATTTCCATTTTAATTAAACTGTTGATTTTCATTATCTTTTTGATTGTTTTGATTTAATTAAATTAAATCTTATGTTTAATGAAAATATTGATTTAGACCAATAAAATTGATTTTTATAATCATATGTATGGCTTAATGCATGAACTTTAACTTTTTTTATTAATTAAAATTTCTCAATTTTTTATCAGTTAAACATTTTTATATTAATTTTGTAAAGAGTTAGCATATAATAATTTTTTTAGATGATTGTTTTTGGTTAATTTAAATTTTTGGTTATTGATTTTCATTTTTTTGTTAGTTTAGCTTTAGTGACATTAAATTTCTATTTTATTTTTACAAACACTATAGTTTTAGATTTTTGACATAACTTCGTTTTATCTGTTTTATTAATTAAGCTTTTTGAACTTAATTTTCCATTATACTATGATAATTTTCGGTTTTTTTTGTTTTTTAAATTTATTTAAATTATTAGTTATATTCAATATTTTTTGTTTAATGAAAATGTTGATTTAGACTAATGAGATTGAGCTTCTTCATCATATGTAGACGCCCTCAATGGCATAATACATGATGATTTTTTTCTTTGTTAATTTAACTCTTTTTTTTACATAAAACTTTTTTTGGAAGTATTGACATTTTTAAGACATAATTTTATTTTTCTCTTACTATTTGTTAAACTTTCTTATATTTATAACTTAAATTGTTAGCCAAGATATCAATTTAATTTCCTTTTAGATGATTTTTTTAAGTGTTAATTTATTTTATGTTATTGATTTTTATTTTAATTGTATTGACCTGTTATAAATCATAATTTCCGTTTTTTTATTTTAACTTATTAGTTTAAATATCAAGTTAATTTATCTTTAGATGATTTTATATTTTGTTAATTTTACTTTTTTGGTATTAATATCTATTTTAATTAAGATGTTGATTTATGTTACCTTTTTGTTCCTTTTTATTTAATTAATTTTTTTTTATGCTTAATCAAAATATTGATTTAGACCAATGAATTAATATTTTAAACCTATGTATGGCTTAATGCATCAATTTTAACTTTTTCTTAATTAAAAGCTCTCGATTTTTTTATTAGTTAAACATTCTTATATTGATTTTTAAAGAGTTAACATATAATAAATTAGATTTTTTAAGATTATTATTTTTTGTTAACTTAACTTTCTGGTTATTGATTTTCAATTTTTTTTTTGTTAGTTTAGCTTTTGTAACATTGAATTTCTATTTTATTTTGGCACACGCTATAGATTTAGATTTTTGACATAACTTCATTTTATCTTTTTTGTCTTATTTTTCCATTATGATAATTTTTGTTTCTTTTTTGTTTTTTAAATTTAATTAAAGTGTTAAATTTAACATTTTTGTGTTTAATGAAAACGCTGATTTGTACCAATAATATAAAATTTATTCGTCCTATGTGGACGTCCTCAATGGCATAATGCATCAACTATTTTATTAGTTAAACATTCTTATATTGATTTTATAAAGTGTTAACATATAATAAATTAGTTTTTTTTAAGATTTTTTTTTTTGTTAACTTAACTTTTTGGTTATTGATTTCCAAATTTTTATTTTTGTTAGTTTAGCTTTTGTGACATTGAATTTCTATTTTATTTTGGCAAACACTATAGATTTGGATTTTTGACATAACTTCCTTTTATTTTTTTTTGTTAATTAAATTTTTTGATCTTACTTTTCCATTGGTTTTTTAATTTAATTAAAATGTTAAATCATATTTAATATTTTTGTGTTTAATGAAAACGCTTATTTGAACCAATGATATTGAGTTTTTTCGTCCTATGTGGACGCCCTCAATGGCATAATGCATCAACTTTTATATAGTATATAGATTTTACAAAAAAGTAGCATAGAAATCAAGTTAGTTTCCTTTTAGATGGTTTTTCAATTAGCTTTTGTTTTATATAGATTGATATTTTATTTTGAGAATTAAAAAGTTTATACTTTTATATTTTAATACTGGTTTCTATTTTATTTGACATATGCTATTATGTGAATGTATTGACATTTGTGTAAGACATAGTTTTTTTGGGTTAAGAGAACCACAAAGCTTTTTATTTTGATTTTCCAAAAAATTAGATTACGCATCAAGGTAATTTTCATTTTTTATTATTTTTAACATTGATTTCTAGTTTATTTTAACATATATTATTCTATTAAGTTATTGACATGTTTTAAGATATAATTTCCTTATCTTTTTTATTTAGATTTTATATTATTTTCCAGAAAATGTTTATATATCAATTTAATTTTTAATTTTTTTTTGTGTGTTTATGTTAATTAAAATGTTAATCATATTTTCTCTTTTTATATTTTCTTTGTTAGTTACCTTGATTTTCCAAAAAATTAGTCTACACATCAAGTTAATTTCTATTTTTAATATTTTTAACAGTGATTTTCATTTTATTTGGCATATACTAATCTATGGAGTTATTGACAGTTTTAGATATAATTTTCTAATTTTTGTTATTTACTTATAGATTGTTACTTTTTATGTTGATTTTATAATAAAAAAAATAGTCAACAGATCAAGTTAATTTCTATTTTTAATATTTTTAGTATTGATTTCTATCTACTTGGACATATACTATTCTATGGAGTTATTGACATTTTGTATTAGATATAATTTCCTTATTTTTTTGTTATTTAGCTTTTCTATGTTAATTTTCAAAAAACAATGTTTATATATCAAGTTTTTTGTTTTTTAATTTTATTAAAATGTTAAATCATATTTAACATTTTAGTGTTTAATGAAAACGCTTATTTGGACCAATCAAATTGAGTTTTTTCGTCCTATGTGGACGTCCTCAATGGCATATGACATCAACTTTTATATAATATAGATTTCACCAAGAGTACTTTTATGGTAGTTTATCTCGGATAGAAAATTAAAAAGTTTGTAAGATTATAAATAAGAATAAAGAAATTTCAACCAAATAAAAAAACTGAAGAAAGTTATGTCTAGTAAAATCCTTTGTTTTTGTTATAATCAGTAAAAACACATATCACATATATGATATATGTATGTAATATAGTCCACTCATGAATATTTTAAATCATAATAACAACAAACATATTTACGTTCACTCAAATTTTGGCTCACCTCTTTTTTTGGTTCAACTCATTCTTCTTACACCAAATAATAAAAACGACAAAAAATTAATTGTAATCAAATCTTTCAAATATGTCGCAACCACCAAACAAAACTTTAATAACATTATAAACTCTTGATGCCTGATGTTCAAAACAAAACAAAACTAATAACATTATAAGAAAAAAAAAAAAAACTTTCCTCAATTGCAGAAGTTTCTGCGTCAGTTTGTATACTCATTCCTTTTTGTAATTTTTTGCATTTTTGGTTACGTTTTCGATTTTTCTGATCAATCTAACGTTCACATGCGTTGCCGTTGGGCCTACCGATCGTGGGAACCAAATTTTAAGCTTTTCTGGATATTTTGTTTTTCTGGTCGTCTGAGTAAATTGAGTAAATTCATTAAAATACAACGAAACATTAATGTATCGCTTAATGACAGTTTTTTTTTCATTAATTTCTTTACTAATCTACTCGATTTTCTCCATGCTCAACACGTGTATATCTCAGAAAGGTGGTTTCCAAGGACATTATATACTATTGCAGAAGAAAGTTCCTTAATCCTTGAAAGTGTTAAGTGCTAACAAACCAAATCGCACGTTAAAGTAATTTAGCACTTAAACATAAGATTAAAAAACTTCGAGTTTTTGTCTCGTCTCATGTTATTTTTCCGCAAACATTTATTTCACACATACAAATTACAAATTATAAAGATTATGACAAAAATTTTAAAGAAAGAGACTCATCGGTAAAGAACTGAGCGTGAATCTTTTCTTCTAAGATTGATAAAGCCTCGGAAGATTTGATCCAAACGGGTGTCTTGTATTGAGTTGAAGAAGCGCCTTGAGTGATGAAAAACTCCATGAGAGCATCAAAAGTTCCTTGTTGCACCAACCTTATCTCAAGAGCTCCAATTGACCCAACTCTCCTAAATTCTTTATAAAAATTGTTCAAGAATTCATCCACCACGAAACAACATTTGACTAAAACCTTGTTATCAATTTCAGCAATGTCATTGTTGTATTTGCCTTTGAGCTCCCAGTAAAGAACATAGTGACCCGGAGTAGGTGGAACATCAGCATAGCTTGTGAAGTCCATCAACATTAAATTTGATGATTCAAGAACCATCTTTGCATGTGTCATCGCATTTAAAAGATCTCCTTCTGTAGTTAAATGAACACTAAGAACCGCATTTCCTCTAAACTGAGGTGCACTATTGTAAAATCCAGTCACCTCTAAAATGTCACCCATCTTATATCTGTGTAGGCCTAACCAAGAAAAAAAAACAATATTAATTAATATTAAAGGAGAATATATGTTTACACATTTTCTCAAGTATTTAACTCACCGGAATGATTTGTGACCAAGGACTTGTAATGGCACCCTAACTTGACATCCACAAGATCAGCAATTTCGACTTTGTCACTCGCGTCAACAAGTAGGAACTCAAAATATGACAAGTTGGGCATAAATGTGTATGACACATCTTGTGGTTTGCATAGAGGATTCATGTTAATCCCAAACATAGTTTCAGAAGAAACATAACTCGAAGAAATTAAAGGCAGCTTGTTAGAGTAAAACTCTAATGTTGGGATGTGTTGAGCCATTTGACCAGTTGCAATGCTTTCAATAAATTTGGTTTTAGGCCAAAGTCTTGGGATTATACCTTCCCATGATT